>BMAU01019817.1:0-392500 GCA_019973935.1 Trichonephila clavipes | reverse complement strand
TGTGCTTAGTGGTTTAGTGTCGAGCAATTTTATATTTTTTAAACATAGCATTTTCATGACAAATTAAATAAGTCATTGATCCATGTTTTTTTATACATAAAAGTCAAAAGATCCCAATCATCTTGAAATAACAAATATTCTTTAGATATTTTTCGCTTGGAAGGCATGAAAGGGAATTAAAAATTAGTTTCACCCACAAAATAGTCGCTATTCTACTTGTTAACACTAACCGTTACAATTTCAAAAGAAAAAAGTTATCCCGCAATTCCTATCAACATCACATCGATAGCAAAATCGATATATGCGATAGCTTGATTGATAGAATTTCTCGCTAATTTTTAATACATTGTTCTTAAATAATTGAATTTGTTAGTGGAACAGCACAGGACCAGGCCATTCAGAAAGATCCGGGGGGGCTGCAGGTTGCGCATCACTGGTATAGACCTTCTTCGTTCTTAATCTTATTAAACTTATTCTTTCTGGCAGATCGATTTTTTTTTCCAACACAAAATGGCAAAGATTAATTTTTTTTGGATTTCAATAAACATTGATTAAGAAATGTAGGCAGATACTTTCAATACTGTGAAACTCGGTGCTTTTCTTTAAATAATTTTTACAAGTATAAATAGGAATTGGCTTTTATGAAAAAATATGGTGCCTTAAAATAAATGTATTGGTATTTTTGTAAATTTTCAATATATATATATATATATATATATATATATATATATATATATATATATATATATATATATATATATATATATATATGTAATATGACTGATAACTTTCTTTTCGTGTAATACTATTACCTTGATTATATCTCGTTTTTCAAGGATATTTTGGTAGTTTGAGTAATGAAGACCTAAAATATTGCTTAAAAGTTGCAATTTATACTTATGTGAAGTCGTCGATTTAATGACACTTTTCATCTTGAGGTATTGCGTTTTTAATTAATAAATGAAAAATAAAACTTTTCATGAAGATACGAAAAAGCACACTCTTTGCTGCAAGTTTCATGATCGATTTATATATTACCACATTATTAACTCAACTTCTAAAACATATAGAAATAAAAATGGAACAAAGATGAAATATTTAGCTTTAATTTTTATTGCTCAAAATATATATATATATACAATCCTTAACTCGAAAATACCAAATATTTTTATCAGTATTAATGCGACAGTTTTGAAGTAATTAAAATGAATTTCTACATAAAAATAATTATTAAAACTAGGCAAGAAACGAACACACTGTTTTTACTATTACCGGTATATTTGTTGAATCCAAATTTTCGTTTTCTGATTCTCAAGAATGTGAATAAATACTATCACTTCATAAATTAGAACTAGCATCTTCCGAATAAAAGATATTAAGCTCATTCTTCCCGAAATCACTCTTTCAATTCATCATAAAAACTATTTTGACACGCAAAAATAACACTAAATAAAGGGAAATTAATGAAAACTATTATTTTAATCCAAAATGGGAATTCCCACTGCACAAATTATGAAGGAGGTAGGACAAATTGCGCCATCTCGTAGAAATATTCAAAAATACGAAAAAAAAGTCCTGGAATTTAAAAAGGCATGTAAGTAGAGAAGATTTCAATTTCAAGAATGAAATTTTTCTCTTCGTTGCATGGAATGTGACTCACGACCGCGTACGGGCTCAAAATCAATGAAAGCATGAAATTCGACGCCAACCAAGATGGGATTAAAAATAAAACCAAAAACAAAATAAGGTTTATTAAAATATTAATGATATTGTAATCTTATATTTTCTTTAAAACTCATTTGTGTGTTTGCTCCCTTCTTTTTACAATAGGACCTCCCGAATCTCTTCAGAATTGCACAATAACGAACCAATCCTTTAGTTCCCTTTCGTTGTCTTGTGAAATCGGTGATGACGGAGGCAGTAAGCAATCATTTCATCTGGAGATCTACAGCATGCGACGTGAGCAGCTTTTAGCCAATGTTACTTCCCATGATAACCCAAGCTTCATCGTCAGAGGACTGCCACCTGGATCGTCTTTCATTGTCGTGGTGTATTCTTCTAACAACAAAGGAAGAAGCACGTCGGTGGCATTGACGGCGTCTACTTTGTTTTCGGCTGAGAGACAAACAGGTAGTTATAAATTAGACAGAATTTTCTTATTAGTATTAAATTTGAAAAACATTTATTAATTTAAGGTCTTAAGTTTTTTTTTATTTTAAAACTTATTTTAAAATATTCTTTCGTTTGTTACTGTTCCTTTTCTGTTACTGTTACTGTGCGTTTCTTTTTGTAGTGCTTTAGTTTTGGTGCATCTGGATTAATATTATTTTACGAGGTATACATACTTCTAATAATTCGAATCATTCAAAATGATAAAATGATTTTTTCTAACTTGAGTGATGTGCAGTAGAGAGAGAAAGTCCCGAAAACACGGCACTCGAGCATCCGGCTGTCCAGATAACTCCGTCACACCCTTGCAGGTCGAAAAAACTCAAAGAGCACAATTAATAAAATCCCAAAATATCACATAACAAGATACTAAACTCTTTCGAAACCGCCTTTCAGTATTTTGAACAAGGTGTCTTGGTAATGAACTTACTGTTCCTTCATCATCTTTATAATGAATCATCAAAACTCAAAATGCACTTCGAAAGACAACAGGACATTACACATTTTTTTTAAAAAACAAAGTAGTATAGTTTTTGCGAAGTGTGCTACTTAATTTTCCTTAGAGACAGTTTTATACTTTCATAAAGTATTTGTTTTAGCTGTGTCTGATCGGGTATAATTAATGTATACCATATACAGTACAGTCCCGCTAATCCGAACACGGCTAATCCGAACATCCGGTTAATCCGAACGGCTCCGCGGAAAAATTTTTATAATTTTAAGGACGAAAAAATCGGTGAATATTTCATTATAAAACAGTATAAACCTTAATTCAAAACAGTTCTTTATTTAATATTCACGCACTGGACATCAAGTTATGGTACAAATTTTAAAATGGAATAAACTACAGAACAGAACCACAAATGTTTAGTATGAAAAATTGTACAACATAACCCGTACTCTCAGTTCAAATAGTGATTTCGCTGTTACTCCGGCTAATCCGAACAATCACGTAATCCGAACAGGGGTCGGTCCGATATTGTTCGGATTATCGGGACTGTACTGTACTCATTAATCTTAATTTTCATGCAGTTAATGCTCTATGCCAGTGGCTCTTAAACTGTGGTCCGTGGACCCCCAAGGATCCTTAGCGCATTTCTAGGGGTCCGCGAATTTAAATAATTAATTATGTAATACAAACAGTAATATGTAAAATTCACTTTGAAACCACGAAAGCTACTTATGAAAAAATTATTGTTAAATTAATTTTGATGTCGTATCACATTAAAAATAAGAGAAAATGTAGAATATACTTTAGATGTATTAAATTATCGCTATTTTTACATGTAACAACTTTTCTTAGTTGTGAAAGCGGTATTTTAAATTTTACTTCGAAGGTGCCGACACAATCTTAAAGAAAATAGACTTTCCCCCATTGGCAAAAGAAAGTCTTAAGGATCAAGGATTCGAAAGAGAAAAAAAGTTCAGCTTAAAATCTGTTCAGAAATTAAAGAACTACTTTTATTTCTGGAATAAAAACAATTCGTATAAGAAGAAGTAGAAATGCGTATTCTCTTTTTTTTTATCCTTTACAACTAAATGGGGATGCAGGAAAGAAAAAAAAATGTTTTCAATTGAGCTCGCGAAAGAAAAATGTAAAACATACTTACAAATGCAAGAAAGCTGTCTTCAAACATCCCATCTCAGAAAAACTGAATAAAGACAATGTACATCGGCTGAGTCATTCTCTGGGGTGTCTTTTCAATTTCGTAGCGGAATGAATGAATGTTTGTTTTCTCTTTTACTCCTAGCTGACTTATTTGTCACAGGAAAGCAATAAGTGAGAAGCAGTGACGTTGATTAAGAAGAAATAAATTACTAGGAAGAAAAAATGCATGCCGTAACCCTTGTGCCGAAGGTACTACACGGAAAATCCGCCCTGTGACTGGAACAATAAATAATCATTTGCATGAGATATTTTACTGTTAATTTGAATTTGTGACGCAAATTACTGATGCTTAATTTTGTAATGAAAAAATAACGTGCATTTCCACTCAAGTAATGAAGAAATATAAATATTTTATTCAGAGGTCTTCGTTTTTTTAATCAAAATGCCCCTCATTATTTTTCGAATATATCTTTTGTCTCTTTTTTTCTCTCATAGGAGGAGATTTCTTTTTAATAAATAGAAGCATTTTTATTATATGCTTTACCGTATTGTTCCCTAACGGCCACACAGAAAAGTGATTTATTGAAACTGTGTTTTCTAGTCTAAATCTAATTATGCTAAAAATAGTAGAATTTTTAAATTTCTTCGTTACATTAAGAACTGAAAGAAACTAGGGTAGATTTAATTGTAATTGTAAAAAAATATTCGTTCCCGTATCCATTTGTTACAATTATCAATAGAAAAACAGACGAAAAAAGTTCATAAAGACATGCACGTTGTAGAAGAATAATTATTTTGAGCAACAGATTCTAAAATACGTATAATAACTTGATTGAAAAAAGAAAGCTCTGAGAGAATTGAGAACTGTTTTTATTGATAATAAATGAGTAACGTATTTCTTTTAAGTTAAATTTTAGTTGTTTTTATTTTATTCAAATACCTTTGGAATTAACCCCATTTATTCATCGAGTATACCATTGTATTTCTTTTTCTTATATTTATAAGAGGGATTAGATTTATAGCAAATTTATGTTAGAAATATTTAAGTCTCATTTAATAAGTAGAGTATTAAAAATACATGTTACATTTTTAAAAAACAAAATCATTTATTTTTATTACAAATAAAATCAAAACTTATGACTGTGTTGACATACTTGTAGAAAATATCAGGCCTTTGCGAATTAAATTAGCTGTGAGTAAATGAATTTCACCTTCGTCATTATTGATTGCTTTATTATCGTAAATTGTCATAAATTCTATCAAATCGTCCTCATCCAAAACGCACGAATCATGATTTTTTTTTTCAATTTGTGCTATTACAAAAAATTTATGTAAAAAAAAAGAACAAAAATTTTGATTCATGTACTGTGTTATTTCAAAATCGTGTAAGTAAAAAAACATGTAAAAAAAGGAGTAGGATGCACTCGTAGTTGGTGATTTTTAGCTTACAAGTACCAAAAATTTCAAAATTTAGAAGATTTTATTTATTTTTTCATTGGTACACTATGTGAATTGATGCTAATAACCAGTATGTACAATACGAGTAGTGAGCGGAGAACGGCGAGCATTGGCATTTATTATTAACATCGTATTTGACAACTAGGTCTAGGATTCTGGTTTATCAGTCTAAACGTTCTATACAAGCATCCCTGGATGATCGCATGCTGATATTTTTTTTATAAAAAAAAGTCGTTTACACTTTTAGTTCATTCAACTGAATTAATTCTGCCTTCTACAAGTAGTTTCATTCGAAACTGAAACAAAAAAGGACTAGTGAACATTAAAACCCGAAAATCGGGAACATAACATGTAATTACATGTAATACATGTAATAATGATAATTATACGGTTGACATTGAAATAGAAAATATTGATAAGTTGGTTACATTAACAAAATTACTGAAGATATATTGAGTCGAAATAAACGGATACTTTTTTTTTTGATTCAGCTCCAGTTTTCAATTAGTTTCTGGTTCGAAGCTCTGATTCAAACTGTCAAAAATTACATGACTCTTAGCAATACAATACAAAAGTTTTAATCAGAATTTCGGTATTTAACATTAAAAAAGAGAAATGTGCATTTTCCGTAAGAGAAAAAATCAATTAATTTTTATTAGTTTACTGAAGACTAAATCAATTAAGTTTTAATGCCCGAAACATAATCTGATACATTTTAAGTTATTTGTTTTCACTGTATATTCCTAGGAGTGAATGTTGTATATGCTTCAATTTTAAGATATTGTATCATATGTGTACAGTTATCTAAATCGAACATAAGTAGTTATAAACGAAAATATTACTTTAATTATTAAAAGACATGATGAATTCATCGCCTTTTCGTACTCTATATAAAACTGCTTGAAAATAATTTTATGATACAAGAAAATGATTTTTTAATCCAGCTATTAAAACAGATTTTAACTTTATTACAATGAGAGTTTTAATGCTCTTAAAACAGTGTTTCTCAAAGTGTGGGGCGCGCCTCCCTGGGGGGGCGCGATAACCCTGCAAGGGGGGCGCGAGCATATCGAAAATTTAATGATTTTTTTAAAAAAATAACCGGAAAGAAGTGAAACAAAATACTTTTTCCATAATAAAAGAAATACACAACAACACTGATATAATTTATGTTTATCATCTGGCGTTCTTCTGTTTTAACATAAAATATTACTCGTTAAAAGAAAAAACGAAACTCAGACCCTGAGAAAAATTCTAAGATAAACATTTCATCACTTTAATTATTATTGAAATACTGTATATTAGTTGTAGAAAGAAAAGGAAGACATGATTCACTTTTCAGCCAGGCAGCATAATAAATTTGCTAGTCATTTATTTGATTGACCTTCAAACTTACTGGTAGGGTTTCTACATTAGTTTCATCCCATCTTTTATGTATTTGTTTTTCGCATAGGGAAATTGTAAATAATGGAGAGTTTTACGATATTTGGAAAGAATTGATTGATTTTTGAAGGATTATTTGGCTAAGATTTATTTTTACGAGTAATCTGAAACATATAAAGCATAGTGAGAAACGTCATAATACTTTTTAGAGCATCCGTATTTTTTTTTCTGAATACACTTATAACCAGGCAGCGGTGGCATCTGTGATCTGTATTGAAGGAAGTTGAAACTGATGCATATTATTCATGATTGAGAAACACGATGAACATGAAACGAAAGGAAAATTTTCAATGGCTTCCTAAAGAACTCCATCAACTGAAATATGAAGCCATAAGTGTACCCACAAGGTTCAGTTCGACTTGTCAAAAAGACACAAGAAAGAAAAAGTTCAACTTGTTATTTGTTGATCACCAAAGGTGTTACGAGTTCGAGCCCAGTACCACTAAAGACCCGTCGTGAAAGGGAGAGGTGCACGTTAAATTTGTAAAGAGCTCAAACGTCCTCTTGTTGGAATGGTGTGGTAGTTAAGAGGCCAGCTCAAGTATCGTCCTCGTCAACCATGGTTCAAAATTACTAGGTCCGTCTCTAAAAGCCCTCGTGTAGCTGAACAGTGCGACGTTAATATTCACTCACTCGATCATGAATGCTCATTAAAACTACAATTACTTGAACAAAATATGACAGCTTTGCCAGCAAGTAACATTTCTGTAATATTAGTGAAAAGTATCTTTGCTTTTCGTCCTTTATTAAGGTCTATCACTTGTCAATCATTTTAGTTCAGTTTTATTGGACTTTTTTCTTAAATCATCAAAGAAAGATTGAACATTCTTTGAAAGCCGGTAAGTATACTTTCTCTTAATTAAATTATTCACTGGAATTCCAATTTGTATCGTGTAGAGTAAAAATAATTATAAATAAATGATTGGGGTGACTGAGTTCTCCCGCACTACCATCAGCCTTAGTATCGAGTGCGTGCCTGCTCCCGGGTTAAAACATTTTGAAGTCTTCTCGCTTTAAATATTAAAAAGTAACACAATTATTCTTCATAGGAATTTTATATTCTTTTTCATTACTTAACATTAATTCTAAATGCTAATTCTGTGATTCTTAAAATTACAGTTCTTTTAAACAGTTATTTACAATTATAGCATTTATCTAAAAAAAATCATTTTACATTTCTGTATACAATGTCGTGCACGCAGTTTTACTCTCCTTACAGTTTAGCTATTATATCAAGAATAATGTTATATTTTTTTAAAAATTAACTCGTGCGAAGAGCCGGTGTTTCAGCCAGTATACGTTTAATGTATCAGTACTGAAGAAGGTATTTTATAAATAATTTCTTAATACTAAATTAATCTAAGTTTAATAATTATCAGTGACTTCCATGGGCTTGTCTTGTAGAGCAAAGTTTTTCAAAGAAAGGTTTAATATCAGATATTGACACTGAGTTATTTTTCTTTATTTAGCTGAGATCTATATTTTGTCTTCAAAGCAGCCACCGCAGAAAATCCTGTTTAACATAGGTAGGATTTTCAAAATGGTAATAGTATACGAAGTGCATTTGTTTTCAGTGCAGAAATTATGATTGAAAATTGAATCGCCAGTATTGAAAGTTTGAGAAAAACACTGGTGTACTATAAAAATAATTATAAAAAAGGATTGGGGTGACTAAATAACCCCGCAAGACCATTAGTATCGAGTGCGCGCCTGCTCCAGGGTTAAAACATGTTGAAGTCTTTTCGCTTTAAATATTAAATCTTATCTATTATCTTTTTCTATATTTAGCAGATATCTACATTTTGTCTTCTAAGCAGCTACGCATTTTGCAATATGTTCAATTTAAAAATTAGAGAAAGGAAAAATAACAGACATAATAATTATCCTATTATTTTATTTATTTTTTGCTTAAAAGTAGTATACAAAATTTAATACTTATGTTACTAATTTGTATGGTTTATAATTAAGATCGCCTTTTGTAGCTTTAGCATCAAAGTTCATTATTATTGCATTCAGTGCATTATTAATGTATAAGGGGGGCGCGATAAAAATTGTGATCGAAAAGGGGGGCGCCAGTATTGAAAGT
Organism: Trichonephila clavipes; assembly: GCA_019973935.1. Lineage (NCBI taxonomy): Eukaryota > Metazoa > Arthropoda > Arachnida > Araneae > Nephilidae > Trichonephila > Trichonephila clavipes. The sequence continues at coordinate 383,735 of BMAU01019817.1, read as the reverse complement.
TTGAGAAGCACTGTCTTAAAATTAATTGTCTAATTTTTCCTTTCGTTATGAATAAATATTTAAGGTTAAAAATAAATAACAAACTTTTGGTAATGCACCTAAATTTTTGATTACCTTGAAAATTAAATTATGACTTTTTAATCATCTTTACAAGCAGTGTTTAATTTCACATTTATTTATTTTCAAAATTAGTTTTCATCTGAATTGAGCAATTTAATTATTAAAAAAGTTCAAAATTCCTTACGGCATAAACCTTTACTATCATGCAATTAATTAAAACCTTTCCTGTTACGAAAGTACTCATTCATTTTCCCTTTTTGACCAATAATCTATAAGCCAAAAGTGCATGACAGGAAATTAGAGTAACATACTAAACTAAAATAAGTCTTTTGAGTCATCTTTGCTATAACTTAATCCCATTTGCTAAATGTATGCTTTAAAAAAAGTAGTGCTGTTTGATAAAAACCTGCAAGAGATTTTTTTTTAAATTTGAATATTATTTTTAATTTTTAAAACTGCATGTATAAAATCCCTAAGCGTTTCCGATAAATTATTCTGTCGGCGAATCAGATTTTTAGAATCAAAATAAAATTCCCTAATGGTCATTTTACTGGAATGGAGTATAATAACGGGAAAATCGAGATATCACCACTTTAAAGAAAAATTACATTTTCTTATTTTTGTATTCAAATAGGAATGACGAATCACGAACTATAGAGTTTTATACTGAATTAAATTTGCGTGTCGAAAAATGATTACCATAACTTTAGTGGGATTTTTAGCATATGGATAACTTATTTCAATTTCTTTCCTCAAGAGAGCTACCTTAATGATCTCTGAGAAATTCAATGGGCCTTCACTCATTTCGTTTCAACTCAGAAAGTTATTGTCTACTTCTATAAGACGAAACCCATTAAGCGAATAAGTATTTTATATGTGAAATTTTATTCTAATCTTGTTAAATAGCATAATAAGACATTTTGAATTCATTACTTTTCTCAAAGAATCCTTCACCTGAATTCACTAACATTAAGTCATTATGGGGTGATCTTTCATTAACCATTTGTAATTAAAAAATTAATTTTTCTAAAGCAAGGTTAATTTATCTTATTTTTACTTTAAAGGTTTTGTATCTTATTTTTACTTTAAAGAAATTCTGTTAAAATTCGTATATTTTCATAGAAATATTTGTTTAAAATCCCTGTTTCTTTCATCTCAATTCAAAATCTCATAATAACTCTCAATCTCTTTATATTGATGTAATGAATTGGATAGACATTTGGAAATACTTATTTCTTCATGGACATTTTTTATCAAAAATATTGGCACTGTCTTAGGTTTCATCTGTCTTTTTCGGTCATATTAAAAAAAAGGGAATTTATTTTTATTTTATGATAAAACAACTCTCAACCCATTTATTTAATTTTGCAATAAAAACACTCTTTTTATATAACCTACATTGCCTCAAAATTTAACATCTTAAATTTCTTTTTCCTTATATACCTTTTCTAATCCACATAAAATTATAGTTTTCGTGTATTTATATTATGAAAAATGTGCATTTTTTTCTGAAAACTATAATATTCAAAAGTATAATCAAGATTCAAAATACCTTTTGGGGGGGACTGATACAGAATAGTAAGTACTTCTCTAAATACTAAAATTATTCTTGCATACAAATATTTTACATTTTTGAAACAAATGATTTTACTAACAACGACTCTTCTATTTTTTTTTTATTTTCAAACATTAATTTTATGTATAATATCAATTCATATAAAAAAAAGTTAGAATTATGTGTTCTAAATGTGCTGAAATTATTACAGTGCATTATGGTGTATGGGCTTATTATTACGTAAATTGCATATTATTCTTTTACAGAAGATGAAAACAAAAGTGTTATCAGTGCAGTGCTACTGGTATCGCTAGCTGCCTTAGGAACATTAGCACTGTTGGCAGTTGCAGCTGTCGTAGCTGTAGTCAAGAACAAAACAAGAACCCCTTCCAATGAAGGTAAGACTAATAATCTATTCGATACATTCTATTAAAATTACCTTAAACCCCTTCCGAAATTACTGCTTGATTTTATTCTTTAATTTTCAAACAGGACTTTTGGTCCATCTTAACTGTAACTGCTTTAAAAGAAATACCATTGAGGAATTTTCGTAGTATGTTTATGAAGCCAAGGATCATTTTTCGTAGTTTAAATAAGCCTAATATTTACATTAAATCAGAAACTTATACAGATTTTCTAAGAACGAAATATTTATTATTAACTTGATTAAATAATAGAAATTTTTCCAATTTGAGAAGTTTAACAAAAGAAAACTTTGATTTAGGTAAACAGAAATAATCCTTACCATATATTAGAAGAAAATTATTAATTGGAAATTTGAATTGTGTGTGTTCACGCTAGTTCTTAAGTTCGCATTCTCGAACTAGAATCAATATGCTCGAAATTAAATACCCGTCCACTTCAATAATTGTTTATGATCTGTTCACTGTAAGAAATGTCAGCAAGTACCTTTATTTCTTTTTTTTTCCAATTCGTTTAAGAATGTCATTATGTACTAAATTAGAAAATGCAGTATATTTACTAGTATTGCAATACAATGTGAGCTTTAGAAAATGAAGGTAAAAAAAGGTAAAATATCCAAAACAGTAAAAAGAACCTACAAAAAAAAACAATTCAAAGTGTTATTTTCAAACCTTAAACCCTATACTATTTATATAGAAAAAAATTCGTATTCGTAAGGAAATAGATTATGAATTCCTTTATATATTGAGTATTAATTGTAATCTGAATTGCTAACAAGAAAATAGTTTATTGTATTTTTATTTACAAACTAAAAATATTCGAGTTTTTAGCATTCGAATAGACCGGTTAAAATGTGCCTGACGCACATATTCATAATAAATCAATAGAAATGGCTGAAAAATAATTAAGCAAACATTTGAATGAGATTAAAATCAGTTGTTAATTAAAAGGTTTATATAATTTAATTTAATAAGTTGTTAATTAAAGCAAGTCACACATATCGTGAAAGGAAATGTACACACATTTATGTCATGTTCACATGTCAACATTAAAATTAAATTATCGTTGAGATGAGACACGCATTCTAATTATTTCTTGCTCTTGAGAAGAGCTGCGTTTAGGCTGTCCATAACTCTCTTTTAATGCACCGCAATAAAAAAATAAAACTAACTAACTCTAATCTCTCTGAGAGTTATGTCGTTGTTTTAATTGGGACAAGAATACAGTCTATAATTATTATTGATAAGTATTATATACAATGGGGGGGATAAAATTCTTTTTTTATAAAAGCTGTCTAGGTAAACAAATCTGTGTGTAATGTTTGGAGCTTTATATTTGGTTCCTTGAATAGAACTTGAAATATTTATTTAGAATCTTTTAAATCCAAAATATATTAAATTATACTAGTATTTTTTTCCAAATAATTAAACCATTTGTGCCAATCACTATTTGATTTTCTAATGTTTATAATCCCTTGTGCGTAATCTCTCATTACTAATTTCTTAATTATTTAACTTTTATATAGATTCCAAACAAAATGCATAATGATGCATAATCCTTCAAACTGAAATATACATGTGCACAAGTTAAATTTTCACACTGAATTAAAAGACAGATTGAAACTTTGAAATTAAATACTGAAAAATAATAACCTTTCTCTCGTCTGTTAGAGCATTTTACTTCTATATTTTGAAATAATTAAATTAAAATTCAAAATGTTGTTTCTCATTTCAGCAATTAAGTACCTAAATAGCATCTGTGTATTTAAAGAGACTATAATTCTTTCTCAAAATGTACTTTTTTCATTATAAGGAAAACGGAGTAATATTTTTTCTTTTAAATTGCAGGATTATATATATATATATAAATTTAATATATTTTATATATCACGCACTTAATTTACAATAAATAAACCACTCTGCTATGTATTAAATGTAAAAACACGACCTTAGAATCATAATTATTTTAAATCAGGAATTTTATGTGAAGGGGAATTGTGTGTGTGTGCGTGCGTGCATTGAAAAATAAATAATTTTAATACCTAGTTTTAATTCCTATTAATCATTAATTAAAGTGTTACTACCAATTACTAAAAGTTTTGGAACATGCACTCGGAAGAATTTATAAAAAACTAAAAAAATTTTAAATATTTAGTATAGATTAAGAAATGTCACTCCTTTAAATCACCTCCTAATCTCCGATTCTTATTTTACAACTTAGCAACCATTATTTTTTCAGTCAGAGAAAAATAATTCGAACATCATATTCAAATCAGAAAAACCTTAAAGTCTTGAAGAACAGAACTTTTTTAGCCTTTTAATAGTAGGCTCTTTCGTTGAATAATTAATTCCATTCGAAGAAAGCTGTTGCAGTTTTTATAAATCTACATTTTTGGCACAAATTCCTTTTTTCAGTTATGTACGATGGAAAACCTCGAAACCATTTCCGTTTTATAAAAAAAAGTTTTAATCTCTTTAAAAATTCACTGATCACGGAGCTTAACAACCTTCTAGGTTATTTTCATTGGTAGCGATGGATGTGTACTTCCTATAAATGTACTAAAATGATTCCAACAAGCGCAATTCGATTAGATATAAAAATGAAATGTTTGCATTTCGGCTTCGAGAGGAATTTATGTCAGTTTTATAATCCCTAAAACTATTCCTTTTTCTCAGCGATTTTATAACCTTGAAGCTAAACCTTTATAAGTGCTTCATTTTTAGAAAATGGCTTCAGCTTCTGCTCCGATCTTTTCTTTCTTTTTTTTTCTTTTTAATTTTATTTTTTCCCAGTATTTTACTTTACTTATAAAACCACAATGATAAAAATTTATGATATAATATCTTCTTTAGTCCACGGCCATAAATTTTGTACCTGCTCGTAGCGTCTGCTTATATTTTTTTCTCTTAACTTCAGAATTCGTCTCAACATCTTCTGTAATTGATATTGATTTATATTGTGGACACTTAAAAAATATATATATCTACTTACACTGTTCTCCACTTTAACAAAAACTTCTTACTGGTCGGTACCACAAAATGGTATTTTTTTTTATTAATCTGATGTAACACTTTTTTTTTATTTCTGCCGCAAACAACAGTAGTGTAAAGTATTTTGAGTACTTTTTTTCCGAAGATGTTTTTTGGGAAAATTTCAGAAAATAAGTTTGCCGTTTGAAACAGCTGTAAGAGATGTTGACCATTTTTTTATTTATTTTGTAGTGAAGACGCTTAAGATACTTTTGGTTTTGGGTAAAAAAAAATAATGGTAACATTTTTTTATTAATTTTCGAGAACATTTTACACTTATATAGTATTAGCAGTAAATAAATGAATTTTTATCTTTATCTAGTGTTTTCCTTCCTGAGTGAAATATAATTCGGTAGTTGATTTGTAAATTTTGTGATATTACATAAAATAAAGTCAAAATAGCATAACTTCTTTTTTTGCTTTTTTTAATGTTAAAGGTCTCGTCGAGGATAAAAATTAAACTATTTGATGTAAAAGAAATTTTTCCGCCTTATTCTATTCTATTCTCCTTATTAAAATATGCATTATTTTTAAATGTAATGTATTTTGAGATCGTAAATACTCAATAACCTATTCAAGAGTTCAATTATTCTTTTAAATTTGCTATCTCTTCAAATTTCATGTCAAAAACTGCTTTCTTATTTTTTATGTGAAGAAATATCTGTTCATATAGTAAATATTTACTCTTTATCCGGAAAGTGAAGCGAAATCTGTAAAAAATGAGTGAGGTGTGTTTGATTTACTTAAGAGTATTCAAAATTTTCATAATTTAACAGAATTATTAAAAATTTATAAATCTCTGCTAAAATACTGGGAACTCACAACAAGTAAATATTTAATAAATCTATAAAAATAAATATTTCGAAAGAAAATGAATTTTGTAATATTTACTATGGAAATAGTTTCCTCCTGCACATAAAGATAAGTTGTTATTGAAGATAGATAAATTATCAATTCATAGCTGGAATCTTATTGTATGTTTGCCGAGTCTGAAAAAACTTGAACTTGAAAAATTGAATGAAATGTTCAGTTTAATCTCATTTTTATATTCCTTTTCTCCCTTTATATATATAGATACAGTCCCTGACCAAATTATTAGACGCACTCCTGTTTTTTTAATAATTAATGGTTTTATATAAGTTTATATGCAATACTTTCACTTTTAAACATAGATCCAATGGATTTTTAATGAGTAAATTTTTTATATATTTTGTATTTGTATTTATTTCTCCACATGGCAACACGAAGTTAATAAATTCTCACACGGACGTAAACAAGTCTAAACCTGCTCGAGTCGCGTTCGCGCATGCTTCAGTTGAGGACGTGTTTCTGTGGGTTAATGAGCTTTGTTTGATAATTTAGCAGTTTTATATTTCACAGTTATTTTTTTATTTAGTGTGCGGCGTTTAAATAATCAGTTTGAACACTTTCAGCATGGGTAAAAAAGGCGATCTTTTTCACCATGTAAGAAATCAGAAGTAAAGGCCCTTGTGAATGCAAAATTGTTTTCAAACCGTGAAATATCACGAAGGTTGAAAATTTCTGAAGCTAGTGTACGACGCATAAGGAAGAAAATTGAGTCAGGGGAAGAATTGAGCCCAAAAAGAAAGAAAAAATGCGGCAGAAAGCCTATTTTCACCCCAAGGATAGAAAGATCTTTAAAGAAAATTTGCCTTGAAAACAGATTTTCTACCACAAAAGTGATAAAATCGCTACTCCAAGATATTAATTTGAATGCTTCTGAACGCACTGTTCGAAGAAAATTAAAAAATTTAAATTTTAAGACCTGCCGCCCCGCCAGGAAGCCTATGTTTAATCCCTGCAATGAAAGCAAAGGGTTTGAATTGGGCCAAACAGTGACGTGATAAAGATGTAGACTTCTGGAGATCGGTATGTTGTTATAATTTATTCACAAACAAAGTGTTTAACCATTTTCTATGATTACAAAAGGAACAGCAACGATGTTTGTTTATTATTGTTTTTATTTTTGAAAGGTCTGCTTTAGTGATGAAAGCACATTTGAAATTTTGCAGAACAAAGCTCAGTTTGTGCGTCGTCGTCATGGAGAAAAGTTTCATTCTGACTGTGTTGTTCAGTCTGTGAAACACCCTACAAAAATAATGATTTGGTCAGTCATCAGCGGCAAGGGTACTAGACGTCTGGACGTGGTTAAAGGTATGATGCGGCAAGACCAGTATAAAGATGTCTTGCAAAATCGCTTGATTCCGCAGCTGGAAGAATGGTTTCCAAATGGATAATCATACATTTTTATGCAAGATGGAGCTCCCTGCCATACAGCTCGGTCTATCAAAACTTTTTTGGCAGAACAAAATATCCTTCTGTTGGATTGGCCGAGTAATAGCCCTGATATGAACACAATAGAAAACGTTTGAGAGATAATGAAAAGAGAGGTGGCTAAAGATGTGATTACAAATAAAACGCAGCTCTTAGAAAGAGTAATTCACGTGTGGAATCATCATCCTCAAATGCAGGAGACAGTACAGTCTTGTATTGATAGCAAGGCGCGCACAGAATTGAAGCTCTCATAGCGGCTAAAGGTGGCACAACAAAATATTAATATTTAATTATATTTGTTCCTGTCTTCTTTCAAGAGTCAACAAAAACATTTTTTTCTTTAATGATGATGTTTTATTTGTGATAATAATAGACTAATAAATGGACAACCAAAAAACATACACTGTATCTGATATAAATACAAAAACCCTGTGTAGTATCACCTGATAATTAATATTTTTCAGAAAATCTTATAGTGCGTCTAATAATTTGGCCAGGGACTGTATATATTAATAATCTTTGCTAGAAAGACAGAAATTACTTGAACATTAAAAATAAAAGAATCAAGTAGATATCGGAAACTTAAAAATATGGATGCTGCTGCATTATGAACAATGCTAAATAAAGACAGCTTTTAATTTTTTATATAAAAGTGTTCCTAACCCTTTTTGTGGCTAGCCACCTTTCTCATTTTTGTTTATATATCACAGCCAAATCCTGTTGAAAATAATGGTTGAAATGCAAGTTCTAAATCAAGTATATAAAAAAGGGTAACTTACTTAAACATGCATTCCAAAAATGCATAAATCACGACGAATCAATAAACAATAAGCAAATTATTGTCAATTTCAGAACCCAAACACAGATTGAACGCTATGATATTACTAGTCCAACAGCAATAAGTATAAAATCATTTTTATCAAAATATTTATAATCTAAGCTAAATTTTTAAAACTTACTGGAGTAACATCGAGAATGTTTTTGTATTAGTCTGCACTCTAATATTAAAGTTTAAAATAAAATTATTTGAATATATTATTTTTGAGAGCTACTGTAATGCCATCTATGAATTGAATATGTAGGTAATTAAAAGTAGATAATCCTTGAAATAATGAATATTTATATCTATTTGCATCTGAATTCATTTTTAAGAAGCTTGGATTGCAAAGTATGATTATAACATTATTTAAAAACAGCAAGTGATTAATCTTTACAAATTAAAATTTAATGTCCATACAATTTATAATTTCGTTGAATGAATAACTATTAATGAAATTAGCTGGGTATGTTTGATCCATAAAGTATTTAAAATAAACTCTTTTTTTTTTTTTATACACACACACATATATATAATGGTAATAACAATATGTTTTAAATAGTTTTAAATATAAATAAAAACATTAATAGAGAGAGAGAGAGAGAAGTATAACCAGGCAGAAATAGTAAAACATAACATGTATTTTTGTGAAATTGTAAAGTGCAATTAAAATAATTAAACAAACCCATCAACTCATCGCGATTTTAACCTTTCGCCAATACACACACTCTCTTAGAATAGCATCGCATTAAAATAAAAAAAATTAGCAAATTAATAAGATAAATATAAATAAACCTTTGTATACTTAAAAATCTAAATTATTTTATGCAATTTTTTAGAATGAAGAGACCATCAATTACACATAACAAGGCTATTAAATGAAAATATATTTAAATTCATTTAATGTGGTGCCATCTTGTGACTCTGCTTGTAGTTAAAGTAAGATGTAAACCTTATTACAATATTTAAATTTGTCATGAAACTTAAACCTATTAGAAATCATACATGTGAGTGTATATATATATTACTTTGCCAAGTTTCCTTAGAAGTCCATAAGTCCAATATCTTAGTTTATTGCCTCTTTTTCGCTATCAAGATATTGGGACCATTCACACTTAGACCACTTGCTTCAGTATCCCATCAAAGACAGAAGTGCATTCTTGTTTCTTTTGTCAACATCCTTGATAAATTGTAGGTCAGAGATAAACACAGAAGGAGACGACGTTTCCTTGTTCAGTTCCTCGATTGCTCTGGATAGGGGTATTGTCTTAAATGTCGCTTCTGCTCTATTGGGCAGCACAGTTCGGAGTTCCCTGCTTTTGCACTTCACATTGAGGTAGAGTTGGGAGGAAGAGGAAAGAAAAGCCTTAAATTGCAGGTTGCTTGTGAATTTAATGTTAAGGAACTTGCATTAGTGAGCAAGATTAATTGATTTTAAAGAGTTTGTCAAATGATACCGAGTAAGATAAAGAATATAAGTCCAATCTTACATATCACGCACAAACGTTAGCAAAATGTCGTTACTTAGTTTTATATATAAATAAATATTCGAATTTTTTAATATATATTTAATAGTTCCCTTTCTCTCACAAACATGTGAAAGGCTTTTTAGTTTAAGTGTTTTTAATCAAACTTCATGTCAAGCTTCAGAAGTATTTAAAGGGTGTTTTTAGAGGTATAGAACTTTAAATTGCAATGAAACAACGATGTATTATTCGATTAACATGAATTTTTTTTATTCGAAAGATAATCTTGGGGCGTTACATTTTAAATATGATTTCTGGCATAGGACTGCCACGGCTGGCTCGGATGTAGTCCAATCTGGACGTCCAATTTTCGATGACTTTTTCCAACATTTGTGGCCGTATATCGGCAATAACACGGCGAATGTTGTCTTCCAAATGGTCAAGCGTTTGTGGCTTATCCGCATAGACCAATGACTTTACATAGCCCCACAGAAAATAGTCTAGCTGTGTTAAATCACAAGATCTTGGAGGCCAATTCACAGATCCAAAACGTGAAATTAGGCGGTCACCAAACGTGTCTTTCAATAAATCGATTGTGGCACGAGCTGCGTGACATGTTGCGCCGTCTTGTTGGAACCACAGCTCCTGGACATCATGATTGTTCAATTCAGGAATAAAAAAGTTAGTAATCATGGCTCTATACCGATCACCATTGTTTGTAACGTTGTGGCTTTAATCGGTTTTGAAGAAGGATTCCACCAGCCCATAAAGCGCACCAAACAGTCAGTTTTTCTGGATGTAACGGTTTTTCGACATACACTTGTGGATTAGCTTCACTCCAAATGCGGCAGTTTTGTTTGTTGACGTAGCCATTCAACCAGAAGTGTGCTTCATCGCTAAACAAAATTTGCTTATGAAAATCGGGAACAACGGCAATCTCGTTTTGGGCCCATTCGACGAATCTACGTCTTGCTTGATGATCGTTTTGATGAATTGCCAAACCAAACTGAGAATAAATCACTTGACAGCTGTTAAATCGGTCGCCATCTTGGAAAGTAATGCAGACTTTAACTTCTATACCTGGAAAAAGAAACACTCTTTACAATCTATTTATGAATGTTCATAATCTAATTTTAAACCCCAATGATGCAATCATTTTCATTTGTTCATAGACATTTCTTTAAATTCGTCAATTTATTTTATATTTCTCTGATAAATTTCCTAAAATATAGAGCTTTGCATAATAGTAACCACTTTGAAAGAGATTAAGGAACACTTTTTTTACTTAATATTCTTAAATGTTTGTTTTCATAATATATCTGAACTAATATTTCCGTTGAATATTTTTAAATGCATCTAATTTTTTTAAATAAATGTTTACATAACATATGTGATTTTATGGTTTAAAATTATATCTGGACTTTCTATTGCATTGAATAAAAATATTACTCAGTAGTATTAAATCACTGTTCGTGGTGTTTAGATGTTGTCCTGATGATGTATAGGAAATGTTTTGATTCCGTAGTATATCTGGCAAGCAAAGTTTTTAATGGCTGATGGTTCTTGTAGTTGAGACAGTTTAATCTTTTTAGTGGTACAAAACATTCCTTTTGTTTCTCCCTTAAATTTCAGAGCATTGCAATACTTACTTCAGCCACTATGCTGATGAGAACATGCTGCCTCAACCTATAATCTTACACTGGGTTACACAGGAATGCAAGGTGACTGTTATTGTGTGAATTGCTCACTAAAAAGTCATATTTGACCCTTTTTCTGGTTGCCATCTTTCAGCCATTCGCAACCCATTGTGTTCCTTTTGTTGAGAGCATAGCAGATCTGATGTTGCAAAACACGAATGATGTTCTCGCAAATGTGCATCCTCACGTCTGGTTGCATGTTGCTCTGCTGCGCCCTCAGCATGTATCTGTGCCATTCTTTGTCTGTTTTTCTCGTTTGCTGACGACCGTTCTTTTTCAGTTTGATGTTCAATTACACTCATTGCACTATTTTTGCCTAACGAGTATGATGACCTATGTTCGATTTCCTGCATTGTATGATATTTATGCAGTGAAGCCAATTAACTGCAATTAAAAAGAAGAAAAAAGTTAAAACAAAAACATATAAAATTCCAAAACATTAAAAAAAGGAAATATCAAGAACAAAAAGAAAAGGAAAAAATAAAAAAAAAATGCTAATGAAATATTTAACTTCAAACGTACATCAATTGACACAGCTCAAAAACGCATTGAGAGACTGAAGATATTTTCAGTTGAATACGCAAGGAAAATTTAAATATAAACACGGATTTTGCAGCAGAAATCTACGACAAAGTATTGATAATGATGGTAGAATTTTTCAATTCACAATTCAATTAGCATTATCAATTGTTATCAAAAAATTTAAGGGTCTATTTTTTAAAAAGAGAGGCTTCTATCTAGACCCAAACTGCTTCTCATATGTACAATTATTTGTTGCCTGGGTACTTAAATATTAGCATCACCGCAGCCAAATAACCGCCATCACGTCATTTTCCATCCAAATATGATATTTTTTCATAAAAAAACATTAGAATCTTTTTTTTGTTTAGATATTATGGTGCGATACAAGTGGCACCAATTTTGTTACGGTGATACTAATACTTAAGTACCGTTGTGTGTTCCAGAGCAACAGTCACCAATTGGTGTGATGTGTGAGAAATTTATTTTAAATGCATATTCGTAGATAAAATAATGTTAGTGCGTATACTAACAATCGTTACTAAAATACAGAAAGGAATAGAAAAATTATGAACGTGAAATGACCTCAGATACTTTTTAAGTTAATCTGAGAATCATATGTTTTATTATGAGATATAGATGCATAATTCCCGATAAGTATATTTTGCAACGAATTGACAATTTTATTTGATTCTGAGGTTGGTAGCTTGAATGAAAAAAAAAACTTTATTTCTTCTCCATACTTCTTCCCTAAAATTAGGTGGCCGCGGTAGCCGAGTGGTATAGGTATCGGACCGTGGCTTGCCTTGTCACGAGTTCGAGCCCAGTGCCACTTAAGACCCGCCGTGTAGGGCAGCGATGCACGTTAAATCTGTCGAGAGCTGAAACGTCCTCCCGTTGGTGTGGTGTGGTAGTTAGGAGAGGGGGTGCCAGCTCAGGTGTCGTCCACGTCACTTGACCATGGTTCAAAATTACGTGGTCCGTAGCCAAAAGCCCTCGTGTAACTAAACAGTGCGACGTTAATAATAAATCAATCTCATCATCCCTAAAATTAGGTGGGCTTTTTAACATTTACATCGGAAGCAGACTCTTTATAGAATGATATATTTATATACACTGACGTCTCTAAAGTCAGTTCCGACACTGGTGTCTCAGTCTGTATTTTCTACATGTATTTTTTCTCTTTTTATAAGTCCTACCTTTGTAACATTAATATCTATAATATTGTTTTATCGAACCGAATTTTCCCCTTTTAAGGGTCTCTCTGTTGGACAATTCATCACTATATTAAGATACACATTTCTCTATCTTACTGCTCAATAACCTTATCAACTAAATCTTGTTATCTTATCTCCATTAAACACAAGACCTCAATTTTAACATTTTTTCAACTTATACTGGATTAAAGCTTATAATAATAATCCAATTTTTCTGCGCAAGAAAGCTGTTCTTGTGGATGAAGTCTTCGTTATTACAGCTTCTCGTTCTTTCCCAAATAATTGTTTTAAAAACTGTGTCTACGAATCTTGTACTTCTTGCTGAAGTGATAGTTGAACAGGCAAAGGGTCAAACTGTTTATTATAATCCTTACTATATATCTCTCTCGTCCCATTTCTAGGATTTCTTTTTTCTTCACACTCACATTAGGTTAAAGTTGCTTTCGACTTTTAAGGTATCCGTACACCTTCAAAACGTCATTTTCGTCAAATTTTTCGATTTTTTAATTTAAATGTTATTTGAAAATATGAACGTTTTCTTTAAAATGGTGTTTAAATTTTTTTTTTCTATCTTATTTAGAACTTAAGTTATGGGGATTTGAGTTTCATTCGATAGCACCTTTTTGAACCCGGAAGTACAAGTCTGCATTGCGAAGTAGAAAAAATGTTTGTTGACATTTTTATTTTTCAAAGTATCGTTTAAATATGCAATAGTAACAAATTTAAACTTTTTAAAATATGAATTTGAGTTTTCAGAATTATCAAGAATATAATTGGCAACAGGCTTTTATTTATATTTTTATCTAGAATCTGGCAAGAAAATAGAGTGCTTTACTGTTTGTTTACATTTGCTTATGATTGCGCAGCTCTTTATAAGCTTTGTTTAATCCTTTTTTATAGCAGAAAATTTTAATTTTTGTCATTTAAAAGGGGTAATGCTAAACGTAGAGTTAGTGCAAAGAGAAAACGCCAATTTAGAGGTAATGGATCTACCATTAAACATTCAAAAAATAGCAGCGCAACATCTACCAACGCCAGTTCTTCAAAAATTAAAATACCTCCTGCCTTTGATGAAGAAATAGCAGAATATCAACGTAAACCACTTACTGGTAACAGAATAATTGATATGGAAGTCCTTTTAAATTTGTTTTTACAACTTTGCTGCCACATATGGCTGAGGATTCCACATATGGTTTGTGCTCAAATTTTGTTATCAGGTGTAAACATTGTGACTTTTACTCAGGGTTTTCTAGTTCAAAGAAAACTTTAAACTGTCCTGAAGTAAATACAAGATTTGTGTATGGTATGAGACAAATTGGGAAAGGTTTTTCTGCTGGGTTTAAATTATGTGGTACGTTAAATTTACCCAGGCTCAGTAAAACTGCGTACACTAATCATGAGAATAAACTCATGCCCGTGATTTCAGAAGTTAGTGAACTATCAATGCAAAAAGCAGCTTCTGAACTGTTAGTGCTACATCCTACTAAAAATAAAATTGTTGAATGTGGCATTTCAGTTGATGGAACGTGGCAGCGTAGAGGTTACTCTTCCATGAATGGGTGTGTCGCAGCTTTGTCAGTTGACACTGGTAAAGTAGTAGACATTGAAATAATGTCGTCATATTGTCCCACCTGCAGAAAGATTTCTAAAATGCCTAGAAGTATTGAGTCGGAAACTTTTGCAGCAGATCATGTGTGCCATAGCAATTTTCAAGGTTCTGCGTTAAAAATGGAAGCTGTTGGTGCTACGAGAATCTTCCAACGTTCTATTGTCAAACGAGGCCTTAAATATGCACATTATTATGGTGACGGGGACTCTAAGGGCTTTATCAGTGTCAAAGATACTTATGGGAAGGATAGCGTCACAAAATATGAATGCATCGGTCATGTTCAAAAGAGAGTAGGTGCGAGATTGCGCAAACTAAAAAGTCTAAAAATAAAAATCTGTCTGGTAAAGGCAAACTCACCGACTCTTTTATTGACCGATTGCAAAACTATTATGGGATTGCTGTTCGTAGCAATGTTGGAAACCTATCCGGTCTTCAGCAAAATGTTATTGCGGCTTTGTTTCATTGCTCATCAAGTGTCGAGAAACCGATGCATGGACAGTGTCCCATCGGAAAAGATAGTTGGTGCTACTACCAGCGAGCACTGTCTTGTGGCAAAAAGCCAAACGAAAAATATAAAGGCTTATCAAATGAAGTACTAAACACGATTAAGCCTACATATTTAGAGTTGTGTACCAAAGAACTGCTTACTAAATGGCTGCATGGCAAAACACAAAATTCAAACGAGTGTTTAAATGGCGTTATATGGCAGAGAGTACCCAAGGAAGTTTTCGTGTGCCTCAAAATTTTAAAATCTGGTGCATTGGATGCTGTGATCCAATTTAATGATGGATACAAGGGTTGTGTTGAAATTTTTAAAAAACTTAATATAACTCCTGGTTATTTTACTTTAAAAGCATACAAACATCTTGACATCAATAGAATTAACGACGCAGAACGACATTCAACACCAAATGTAAAGCAGCGTAGAAAAATTTTAAGAGCTACAAGGGAAAAAATCAATGTTTTAGAGAGTAAAGAAGGTGTTATTTATAAATCAGGAGCATTTTAAGTATATCAAATTGTGTTTAATATTAAAATTTGCAGTTCAAATTTTATTTCTGATTTATCTCAAAATGAATTTGTTTAACGTATTGACATCTGACAACGTAAATATCAGGAAAAGTTGTGAACCAAATTAGTTCAAATTTTATAAATATATTTGTTTTATAGATTTAAAGAACCCCTACTACTTTCATAATTATATAGTTGATATGTTTTTAGTAACTAAGGTATATATCATGCTCGTAATAATTTTTTAAGGATTTTTCAAGGTTCTTTTACTCGAAACTTGATAAAAATTGTAATAATTTGATTATCATCAGGAAACTAGTACCAGCCCTAAAAATTGTTATAATGATCATCATCA
The DNA here is from genome assembly GCA_019973935.1 of Trichonephila clavipes. Lineage (NCBI taxonomy): Eukaryota > Metazoa > Arthropoda > Arachnida > Araneae > Nephilidae > Trichonephila > Trichonephila clavipes. The sequence goes on along the minus strand of BMAU01019817.1, from coordinate 367,682 downwards.
AATTTACAGAAAAGGGATATTTTTGTTTACATTTGAGTTATGTGCGTTATTCTAATAATCAATTTAATTACTATTTACACTATGCTTTACTCCCTAAAATTTTTTTATGTACTACAAGTAACATATTAAATGTATTTTTCATAGTTTTAAGTTATATTTCATCAGTAAAAAATATTTTAATAGCAAATATTACAGATTTTTAAAAAATTTCTTCGAAGGTGTACGGATACCTTAATGGTAAAAGTGGTTCTCCTGACTCCGTCGATCCCAATTTTTCCCTGCAAAATTCCATCTTGTAAAACTTACTTTGGAAGCTTGTAAAGCATTTACCCGTGGGTGATGCCTTACTTCTAAGTTATCCTCGTGGCCTAGGGGTGTGGGAGTGAATGAAGAACTAGGCGTTCCCATAATCTTAATATCTCTTTATTAAGATCTTAACTTAAACACTATACAATGACAATATTTTTATTTTAACTTAGAGGATCTGAGGTGAAGAAACACACAATACGTATTACTAAATAAGCACGATCCTGACCACTATAATTAACTTTACCGCTTACTCCTAGCCTCTGTTTATAAACAGTTCCTAGTATCTAATTGAACGGTCCTACCTCTGTATCCTAGGTAGCAGCAACACACTCGAATTCTCAATGTCGTTTCTTTATCTCGCGTGGAATGGTATCCACCTTGACTTGAATGCACTGTCACGGATAACTGAACTCTGGAATATCGGCTGACTTCAGCTTACGTTCTTAAACTCAGACTAGGAAAATCACTTCCCAAAAAGCCACACCGCTTACGCTAAACTTCTGCTATTTAAAAGGTTCTTAATTTGCTTAATCACGCTTCGCTTCTGGATTTGGTTGGAAAGAATTTGCCTTTTTCGTCCCCAAAGAAACCAAGAGGATAATTAATAGAAAGCGTGATGAGCCTATCACAAGCTACTCTATTTTTCGCAACAAATTCAGAATAAGTTAGTTCCTCGTTTCCATATTTCTCAGTGTATTTTTGAAAGAATGATGTCATTTTTGTCTCCTCGCCTCTGCATTTTTGCTAGGCATTTTTTTTATACTGTATTTTTCCCACTTGTGAATTGTTTTGTTTTTTGTCATGCTTCCTGCTTTTCCGGTTGGTAGCTGTAAAACTTATTAGTGATCTCCATCATTCCGTGTTAATAAAAAAATAAATGAAAAATAAAATGAAAGAACAAATATTTAAAGTAATAATTATTAGGCTGTTTAAGTTGAAAGCCTTTTAACAACTCTTCACACTTATAGTATATACTTATATTTCATACCTTATTCACTATTTGTGATTGCGTCCTTAGAAAATAAAAACATTCATTTATAAAAAAATATTAATCTGAAATTTATGGAATAAAAAAACACGAATTAAATAAATAATTGCATTGTGTGCCTTGGTATTCTTATTCTTTTGGCATATTCTTCATTGAATCAAAATAAATACATTTATCTTTAACTAAAAGTGAATTAAGTGTTGCATTTCAAATTTTCAGGAAATACGATTACTTTTTAAAAAAAAAAAAAAAAAAAAACTTGGTAACTTTTTTCTCAAAAAAAGTTATTAAGGAAAAGAAGAATTTTCAGGAAAAAAATGAGTTGCACGTATGTTTTAGGTAAATCATGACATTTTTATGTTATACATCATTGTGTTGGTTACCTTCAGAAAAGAATACACTTTCTTAATGAAAGCTCGGTAAATTAAATACATCAAACCTGGAGGGATTAGGCGAAAGAAAATGCAAAACTGAAAACTAAGCAAAATAATTCAAAGTAAAGCATAGACTCGGATCCTTCTCTTTAGTTACAAGTTTCTTTCAGACTCTATGTGATAAATAGGCAATGTTACACAATTAATTTAACTTGAATAAAGAAAGAATTTCCCTGTTTTAAAGAGATTAAAATCTTTGTTGATGTCAAAAGAGGGGTAGGAAGTTGCTAAAAGATGGTTTATTTTTCTTTCGTCAGTGTTAATGCATTGTCTACATTTAGTTAATTTTAAGTAGCACACACACACACAATTTTTTTATTTATTAATGGTAGGTGTTCGGTCTGAACAAATAAAAAGCAGTTAATTTATAATTCTAAAAACCATATATAATGATAACGTTGAGGAATAATTTAAAACATAGTCTTGTTACTTTTTTACTTAGTAATATTGATTAGATGTGGTAATTATATAATGACTTATATATATATATATATATATATATATATATATTCCTCTAACTTTAATGCAAGAATTACGATTAAAAATAGCAGCTAAAAACTTCGGGGGAAAGAAATTTTATTTTAATCTTCTGGCCGGAACATCAATTTTTTTCCGCTCTTAGAAACATCCGATTAACAGACGGGTACGCAATTTTTTTTAAATTTTGTTACCTTAAGGACTGCTTTAAATGTCCTTATCACTCATGAAGTTGAGTAGAATTTTTAATATTTAAGTCTTTATGAGGCATATTATATTAATATATTTTTATCACAAGAATTAGGACTAGTATTTGTATAAAAACTGATTAGAAATTATCTATATTCATGTAAATATAATTGAAAATAAAAATACCAAAATCGAACAAACAATAAAAATACCGATATGATAGACGATGATAGATAAAAAAATCGCGCATTTCGTGAGTTGAAAAAATTCGCCAAGTACCCCCCACCACGTGTCCCTCTCACTGTGTAGAGTCCAACTGAAGCTGTCAAGGCAGCCCAACCCCAAAAATCATACCACAGTGTTATCTACAGGCATCAAGGCAAATCTTTCCCGTCTAAGAGACGGATGTTCCGGTTAGAGGGTTAAATATAATTAATTGAACTTACCTGTACAATAAAACATCTATCACAGTCTTTTTCTCTGTACAGAATGTATCAAAATGACTCTCAAACTTAACACTGCCAGATTCCTCGTTTGTAGTACATAAAAAATGCCCAAACAAGTGTACCTGTTCGACCCATAGTTTACGGAAAAAATACGGAAAGCAAAGTATGCCAGAGCAAAGAAAAAAACACCGCATTGGACATATCAACAGCAGTATTTGCAAAAGGAAGATGTTCAAAGTGTCTGCTGTGCATATCAAAGCAGGCTTGAGAGCTTCGTGTGAAATCTGGCGATCTTAGTGGCCTTAGAACCGGAACCCTAAGTCCTAGCCAGTAACCGGAGTATGTCACATCCAATCAAACACATATAAGGACACAGAAATACGCTGGCGCCCAATTCTGAACCCTCACCATTAACCGTATTTTTAACACGCTTTTATAAGTTTCACTTGTATGTAATGGAATCTTTGGACTCGATTTTTACCCACTTTAAAAGGCCAGATTAATTCGAAATTTTGCACACTTGTCAAGGTCCGATGACAATACAATAATTTCAAAATTTTGATTCATTGTCCTGATCAGGATCGTCAAAATAACGATTTTAAGGATTTCTAGATTTGGCGACTAATTCATTATATCGTTTCCAAAACTGGCGACTATTGCATATACCATTTCCGAAATTGGCGACTAATTCCATACTCAATTTCCAAATTCGGCGACTAATTCCAGATATGGCGACTAAAAGACCCTACCCCTTAAAAGGTGCAAGTCTAAAAATGAAGACGCTTGTTATCAATACAAATAAAACAAACAAAAAAGTGTTCTTTATGTGAGAAAGGAAGAAAAAAACTCGTGCATGTTAATAAAAGTAATTTATATTCTAACTACTAATTTTTTTTTTATTTTTATAAAGCAATACGTTTAGAAGTTATGATACGAATAAATATTATAGCAATACGTTTAAAAGGTGATAATACGATTGACGTTTAATATTTCTGCTTAAAACACTTTATTAGTTAGATCTGTATGTATAGAGACGGAATCTTTGAAATATAATAATATTGGACTCATCCGAGGCCCCGTAACTGGAGAGAATAAATACCCTTAAGCCCCATTAATTAATATCCATTGAAGAGCAAGACTAATTCCAACAGCCTCATAATTCTGGCTCGAAATATCATACTCAAGGATAAATTCAACAAAGATTAAATTATAGTTTTAAGAACTATAAAAACAGGTTTTTATTGTAGATCAAACTAAAAAATGAAGAAAAAAATTATATTTTAAAAAAACACTAAAAAAATCGTGGGGTGCTTTGTACTACACTTTTACACTAACTCAGCATTTCGGAATAGAACTAGTAAGAAATTATAACAATTAATATGGAGCACCCCCACGTTTTATTATTTTTAGTTGTTTTTTTAAACTATAATTTATTCTCATTAACTATAGATCGTACAAGTACAGCTCTTCAAGTACTTTTTTTATGTACTTTCAATGATGAATCTGGCTGTATTGAGTTTTGGCGTTATTTTGGGGCTCTCTGTATAATATGTGTGTTACTCAAAGAAGCTTCAATTGGTTTTATTGCTTATATTATTTATGTATAGGGTTACGTAAACAATAAAATGTTTTAAGTATAATGAAGCGTTTGTTTTTTTAATTTTTAATAAGAAACTTTAAAGTTTTAACACAAAAGTGCATTTTTTTATAAGAGATAAAAAAGAAATATACTTTGCACACACTAATCATAAAATAACATGGAAATAACAGGATTTTTTGTATTCAGTACATATTATTTACAGTTACTTGTTATGCTGTTAAATTTTCATTTAATATACGCAAATGAGAAAAAAACAGTATTATTAAATATTAAGAACAAAAGTTGGACATTATGGAATTCTTTGAGGCTGTGAACCAAGGAATTACTTTAATAAATTTAGATATGATAATAAAACAATCCGAGAATAATATCTTATATATACTCGACAATTTGAAAGAAATAATATATTAATTTCAGGAAAGATTTGAAAGAAGTAATCATTGTTATAATGTTTTTTTTTCATAAAACAATAAGAAATATTTGAAAAGTAAATATTCATAAAAGGTTATTTTTATACATTTCGCATTTTTAGCGACTATTGTCTTCATTATTTGCTAATCGATTCTTTCAACATCATCATATAAAAATTTTCTTTGATTTTTGAAAATTTATTAAAAATTATTACAATACTGTAGTTTACAATTTAAAAGCGTAAAAGAATCTGCATCTAAATATCTTGTCATACTATGCACTTTTTAAAATCCGTTTATATTTCGAGTAAATCCAAAACTAATACATGTATTAAAAAAAAAGTTATTGCATGAAAAATTCCGATTATCGCAATCCATGTACTTTTCGCTCTATATTCTGTCGTTACTTAAAGTATTCAGAAAATGCTTGAAATAACAAGTTCTTTTAGTTCCTTAAGCAGCCGAATCCGAATCTAGTTGAAATGTTGCTTGGTATTTTAAGCGCCATCTTTTGTCACAATTCACAGTACTTTGACGTGAATTCTCTAAATATAATCTACCAAAAGAAGTTCTCGGTCATAATTTATGACGCGTAATTGCAATTCCCATTTCAGATTCCCTTTATTAGGGAATCGCTACGGCAACATTGATAATTTTTCATCCAACTTCATTTCAAATGATATCCGAAAATACTTTACGTCAAAGGACTTGAAATACTAATATACATAAATCGCAATTTTATTTTCAAATTGTGCCTACATTTGGGATGTCGCGTAAACTAATTATATGAGCCTCATTCATGGGTTTTCATTTTGAGATTGCATACAAATGTTTCTTCTTGTGTCTCGGATTTAATTTACAGGATGGATTAATAAAATTATTTTGTGCTGTGACATATGAAACATAAAATTTTTCCTGCTCACGATAAATTAGGCTGTGTTGTCGAATGTTGTAAGTTAAAAATGACTTAAATTAGATTGAATTTAGAATTGTCGTAATTAAATTATGAACTAAATACAACATGATTAAAGTTCAAATCCTTAAGTTCGTTAAAGTAAATGCATTTTATATAATCTTCAATGAAATAATATATCAGTTTATAATATTGTAAACGTGTGACAAAAATAATTTAATTAAATTAATATAATTAAATTAATTACGTCTGTATGTGTAGAAGTTGAATTAGTCTTTTTAATACTTCAAAATCTAACTTCGGCGTTTTCTAAAATACTTCAATGAGATTACTTTCCTTTTTGTTAAACCTTTATAAGGTCATGGAAAGTATACTTACCACAAAATTCATCCATCTCTGATCTCTTCATCCTTTTAAGGTATCCGACTACGTTCGGAACCGTGATCTTGCAAAAGCGTATAAATGGATAATATTTATGATAATTAGTGTCACTTAGATTAGAAAATGTATATAAAATTGTTTTAAGAACAGAATTACAATAAATAATTATTTAAGTACAAAATTTTGACAAAAAATGAAAATAGAATGACCCATTTTCAAAATATTCTCTTTTTGTGAAAAATGATTCTATTATAATAATATTTTGCCTGTATAGAGATCAAACCTCTGTACAGAGGCTCAACTGGAATTTTCGAAATATATAACTTAAGTTTATCCATGTTTTACGACAACAGAGGGGAGAAATTCTATGAAAAAACATCAATTATTATTTCAATGGGTTGTAATTCTGAGAATAATATGAATTTTTCAAAAATCATAGTTGAGCCTCTGTACAAAGCTCTGAGCTATATACAGGCAAAATATTATTATTATAGAAGCATGTTTCACAAAAGGAGAATTTTTTTTAAAAAAAAAGGTTATTCTAAGTTCATTTTTTGCCGAAATATTTTATTTAAATAATTTTTTTTTGTCAAAATGTCCTTAAAACAATTTTACACATGTATTCCAACCTAAGTGACACTAAATATCATGAAAATTATCCATTTAAGCACTTTTTTAAAATCACGGTTCCGAACGTAGTCCTTAATTTACCTTAATTTACAGTTCTTTTTGTATATTTCAAACTTATATCTATTTGTAAAACATATTTTATACGTTTGTAATATTTGCTACTTATCCACATCCTGGTTTTTTCATTAATTTTTGCAATATTATAACTCATACCTCTGTTAACAATATAGTGTTTTTAAAAATGCCAAAATATTCCATGAATACTTTCTTTTTTGTTATAATACGTGAAGGCATATACATAGCTCATTTAACACTACGGTATAGGAGAAAAAGCTCGAAACACATTTTATACCAGAAAAAAATGAATAATCTCGGTTAAAAATGGGAAGTATAATAAAAAATGCTACTCTCTAAAGGATAGTGAAGCCAGAATATCATATTAATGTTTCATTTCTTTTATATCTGAAAAAATGCTCCAAATTCTGGTCCTATTCTTTAACATTAATCGAAGACAGCCTTAAGCGGTGTGCCCTACAGCGTGCGGGCTACCAAAAGTTGGCTACGACTGGTTCGCCAGAACGCTGTGCAGGCAATAATATTTTCTTTCTTTGATTTGCGCTTTTAATTCTTACGGTGTATAATTTAGTGCTAGTATTTTGAAGAGGGGACGCAGTTTGTCTATGGTACTAAAAAAGCTTTTCGTCCGGCATTTTGTTTTTCTGGTGAAGGCGGAAATTAGCATAGTGTTAAATTATAAACAATAAAAAAATTAGCCTTTTTTAAGCATTAAAAAATCCCTTAGGGGGTTAAAACTCAAATTAAATTTATGTCATAAGCTAAATGAATTTCCATTTTTATATTTCAATCTCAAAAGCATTTTATTTGTCACTAGGAAAAAGGCTTTATAATAGGTTAATTTGAAGAATCCAAAAAAAAATCATTTTTAAACATTTAGTAAAATTAATATTTTTAATATGAGATAAATAGTTATATTTTAAGATAAACTATTGCTAGAAGAAAATATATGATGAAATGATAATCATCTACTTTAAATAACATTGATAGATAAACCCATCTTTTTTTATCCCCCTATCTGTCGTAGAGCCTTAATTTGTTCGAAATCATTTTTACCCTATACACAATCTCTTTTTGATTTTTGTTGTTAATGTTTTGTTAAATCAAACAATATCTTTATTTGTTTGGTAAAAATGATTCCTTTTTGTTCGAATAAATCACAGTATGTTAAGATAATTTGCATACATAAACTCTACTCATAATTGTTTTACTATCTATAAAACTGACATAGAAATGTAAATTCAAATGTTTCTCAGAAGAAATTTCCCTTTTCGAGTAATAAAGTGAAACGTAATTATTTGACCATTTCAAAGATGATTAAAGATCACCAAAAAATTAGAATTAAATAGTTCTTGTTCACTAATGAAATTTTAATTACGGTAAATTAAAGTGTTTATAATTACCAATTACTCACTTGAAGTGATTAATCATTCAAGAAAATGATTAAAATATTTGAATTTTTCTAAGAATTTATTTTTCTCCAAAGTTATTTTGGAAAAACTTTACTAAATTCCCTTTTTAATTTTTTACTTTTCACAAGCAGACGTAAAAAGTTAAATCTTTTTTCAACAGTATTGTGCCATATATTTCAGTCAAGAGACAATTAAGGAACTTTCTTGTTTAGAAAATAACACAATATACTTAAAAAGGAAACAAAGTTTTTAAAGTACTTTTGCTTCTGTTTCCCATTAAAAACAAATATTCCATGAATAAGGGTTTCATTTATTCCTTTTTTACCACAATAACATTTTTTTAAATAAATTTAAGTTAGTATAAGAATAAATCAAAGATAAGAACTGCGTAATAATTGTTGATCTTATATCAATTGAATACATTATTCATATGCATTTATTTTCTGTTATCAATTTTTCTATTCTGTAGATATTATTACAGTTTCTTTCCTTCCAATTAGGTAACACAAAATCAAAGTAATTTAAATAATACTTTCTATTTTAAAAGATTTTTGTACTAAAATGGTACTTGAAAAACTGAAATGATACGTTTTGTATTAAAATGTTACTTTCTATATTAAAATATTTGTGTATTAAAATTTTATTTTATAAATAAAAACATATAAAACTCACAAATGTTTTTCAAATTTGTACTTTGCTATTAGACAAAATAAAAGCAAAATGAAATCATTGAGCAATCTCGTAACATTAAAAAGTAAAGAAAAAGGACTATATATATATATATATATATATATATATATATATATATATATATATATCTTTTTCACTTTGTGTATTAATATATGAAATAATTTTTGAATAGCCTTAGCATCTAAATTTCTCCAATGAATTTATTTTTAATAATTATAGAAAGGCTAATTTATATATACTTGAGAATAATTTCATTCGACAATGTATTTCAAAATGTAGAATTGTTCGGAAGTATTTCGGTATATATATATATATATATATATATATATATATATAATCAAGTGATACATTAAAATTTAAATTATTTCTGAGCAAAAAAATAATTTAACTCATTCAACTCTAAATTTTCACCAAATAGAAACTTACATTGAGGTAATTTCTCAGACATACGGGTTTTTATTATATTTTGAATCAATTCTACACTTTTCACAGGAAATCAAGAACTATTCTTATTTATCTAAAGATTCTTAGCCTCTGAACTGAATTTTATAAGCGTTTCAATTTTTAAAAAAGTATTTTAATCGTTTAATATTACTCGTATAGGAAACATGAAGCACTTTAGAGAATATGTATATATATGTATATCTTCTGACAGGTGAAGGTTGGTTGGCCTAAAAACAGCGTTTAAACCTGCAATTTTGGTTCCTTATGCTAAACATTTGCTATTGTACTACTGTGGCTAACGTATTTTTGACCTATGCTATCTGATTATACTTCTATTTTTCCTTTGCTTCTCAATTATTCAATTTGTTACATAATATTATATTAATTGTGTATATATTTACAAATATTATTAATATTTATTTAGTAAAATGATTGATTCATGATTTGATCATTAATATATTTTTTTTTCCTTTTTCAGTTGCTACAACTGGTCAAGAGATGGTGGAGAAGTAAGAATATTATTTTCCTCACTTATCATCTTTCTATTTATTCTATTTACATACGTTACATTATCATTTCTAGTCGTGCTTTTTTATTTAGTATTCAAGTCAAACTTTTAAGGTATCCGACTCAAGTCAAACTTTTGAAGTATCCGACTATGTTCGGAACCGTGATTTTTAAAAAGCGCATAAATGGATAATTTTCATGATATTTAGTGTCACTCAGATTAGAATACATGCATAAAATTGTTTTAAAAAAATTGTTTTTTTTTTTTGACAAAAAAATTATTTAAATATAATATTTTGGAAAAAAATTAATTTAGAATAATCTTTTTTCCAAATGTTTTCCTTTCGTGAAAAATGGTTCTATTATAATAATATTTTGCCTGTATATAGCTCAGACCTTTCTACAAAGACTCAACTAGAAGTTTTGAAAAATTCACATTATTGTCAGAGTTACCACCAATTGAAATAATTATTCGCGTTTTTTTCTTAAAATTGCTCCCTACTGTTGTCGTAAAATATCAATAAACCCACTTCTAAGTTATATATTTCAAAAATTCTAGTTGAGCCTCTGTACAGAGGTTTGAGCTATATACAAGCAAAATATTACTATAATAGAGCCATTTTTCACAAAAGGAGAACATTTGGAAAAAAAGATTATTCTAAGTTAATTTTTTGCCAAAACATTATATTTAAATAATTTTTTTTGTCAAAATGTCCTTAAAATAATTTTATGCAAGTATTCTAATCTGAGTAACTGAGTAATCTGAGTAACAAGTATTCTAATCTAATATGAAAATTATCCATTTATGCACTTTTGCAAAATCACGGTTCCGAACGTAGTCGGATACCTTAAATGATAACAAAAACTTGGGAATGTGGCTATTTCGAATTAAAACTAGGTCTTCCCCAACTATTTTATCTTCAAGCACAAAACGAAATTTTTGATAATAATTTTATTGATTACTTAGATATATAGCCTTTCTTAGAGTTTCTTTGAATTATTATACGATGATGATAAATTTAATCTTTTTTTCTATAAAAACTACAGCCATAATCGAAATTACCGTTATACGAGATGAAAATAAATCTCGCTTGCATTTACGGTAAAATAATGAAACAACTAATTTATTCCAAACGATAGAAACTTTCTGTTCAATTCTCTTCCGAGTTCGAGATTAACTCCAGTGCACCCCCCAACAATACTTAATGTATGCGATTCGAGTTCACCGTAGTTTTGCGATTCTTCCAATGGCTTTTTGAGAGCATGAAGTTTAAAAAAAGGTCGTTAAAAATTACGTGGGTCATTTCTTTAAAATATAACGCAATGGATCTGTGTAAGATTTAAAAGAAGAATTTTAAAAAAAAAAGACATTCTTCTTTGCAGTAATCTAATCGTTTCTTTTGTATTAATCAAACTCCTCCAGCGGAGCCTTTTTTAAGACAATTACGCTTTTTCGTGTTTTTCTACAGACTTCTAATAAATCACTCTTTGTTTGACACGAAATTAATCAAAGGGAGTCCATTGCTAATCTTTTCAAGGATGAAAGTAAGTTTAACCTCTCAAAAAGATTATAAATTATTTTTTTTAAAATTATTTTGATAAATAAGGCATGGAGAAAGAGATTTATTAATATTTTCCCTGCAATAATGTCAATGTGCTTTACTACGTAATACGAAAAAAAGATATTTAGGTTTCTTATAAGCATCACTAGCGTTGAAATTAAGTAATAAATTATGAATTAAGAACACAACATATTTTAAGAATTACTAGTTGTATAACGAGACATTTCTAAATGGGAGTGCTTGATGTAAATATCTATCTTAATTTTAAAATGTTTTATTTCTTAATGTGCTCCTATGCGAAAATGAATCAAAGATATAACCGTATTTTGTTGATTGACTACGTTCGGAATCATGATTTAGAAAAGCGTATAAATGAATAAATTTTTGATACTTAGTGTCATTTTAATTAGAATATACATACAAAATTGTTTTAAAAATATTATAACAAAAATAACTATTTAAATGCAATTTTTTGGCAAAAAAAAACGAAAAACAAATGACTTATTTTCAAATTATTCTTTTTTTTTCTTTCTGAAAAAGGCTTCTTTAAAATAATAGCTTGCAGGGCCCGAACTTGGATTTTTGAAGAATACACAGTATTACCAGCTTTATCATCAATGGGTATATAATATGCGGTGTTTTTTGTTAAACAAAAATTTATCTTCTCTAAATTATTAAAATACCAATAAATACACTTCTGTTCAAAAATCCTAATTCAGGTCTTAGCTATATATAGGCAAACTATTTTTATTATTAAATCTTTTTTCATAAAAAGAGAATATTTTGAAAATATGTCATTCTTTCTTCATTTTTTGCTAAAATATTACATTTAAATAATATTTTTCTCGTAATAATATTCCTAAAACAATTTTTATAAGTATATTCTAATTCAACTGACACTAAATATCAAAAAATAAATTATCCATTTATATGCTTTTTTAAGATCTAAATTACTAACGTAATCAGTCACCTTGGATTGAACTTGATATTCTACTTGAGTTTGTTTTGAACATGAATGGGTGTTTTTTTAAAATTCTATACGAGATAAATATCAATATGATATTTAACGATTTATGAAAAGTAAAATTATTAGAAATGATACATGGAATATATATGATAATATATGAAAATGTAAAATTATTAGAAATGATGCATGGAATATATATGATAATATATGAAAATGTAAAATTATTAGAAATGATGTATGGAATATATATGATAGTATATGAAAATGTAAAATTATTTGAAATTCGTGATAATTCTAAGCACAGACTATACAAATTCATAGATGTTACATTCTACACAACTTACATCCAAAAGCCTTATTTACTTCATTATATTTAATCTTGAAAATGAAATATCTAAATAAAATCAGTCTCCCTAACAATCAATTTAATTGTATACATAAAATTTAGGTAGATCCCTTAGAAAAAGATTTAAAATTGGAACAAATTACAGCAGTTATATCACAATCATATCTGGTAAATTTTCAGCGCATTTACATGTCCCCATTCAAATTGAATTCTTAAAGAAATAGGCTTAAAAATTATGAAACGAAGGTTTTACCTTCAGGATAGATTGCATATAACTATGTGAAATCTAAGGATTAAAAATAAGAATTAATAATTGAAAGGATTAAAAACAAGATTAATAATAGGATAATTCCGAAGCCATATTTGAAAAATGACATGACTTGCAATAACGAAGAGAGATAAAGTCGATTTACCAAAGCAAAATCGATATTCGATTCGAATTCAGTAAAAATACTCAAAGTATTTACACATTGCATGCGGGTCTTGAATTTTGCAGAAACTCAACCGTTCTATAAAATTGCAACAAATGAATTACTACTTCGTTTTTTTTCAATGAAGCGTTTATAGTTCTCTATTTCTTCTTTATTCATACTATACCCGTTCTTCAATACAATTCGTACTTATTCGCGCACTAGTGTTAGGCTGCAAAAAACGTACAAGTACATCATTCCACATCAATATATTATGTATGATAACCTTTTATACAGGATGAAAATTATAAAAACTCACAACAAATTAACTATTTAAGGTATCGGACTACGTTCGGAACCATGATTTTAAAAAAGCACATAAATGCATAATTTTCATGATATTTAGTGTCATTCAGATTAGGATACATGCATAAAATTGTTTTAAGAGCATTTTGACAAAAAAAAATTTTTTAAATAGAATGTTTTGGGAAAAAATTAACTTAGAATAATCTTTTTTCTAAATGTTCTCCTTTTGTGAAAAATGCTTCTATTAGAATAAGATTTTGGCTGTAAATAGCTCAGACCTCTCTACAGAGGCTCAACTAGAATTTTTGAAATATATAACTTAGAAGTGGGTTTATTGATATTTTACGACAACAGAGGGGAGCAATTTTATGAAAAAAACGCGAATAATTATTTCAATTGGCGGTAATTCTGAAAATAATGTGAATTTTTCAAAAATTCTAGTTGAGCTTCTGTAGAAAGGTCTGAGCGATATACAGGCAAAATATTATTATAATAGAAGCATTTTTCACAAAAGGAGAACATTTGGAAAAAATATTATTCTATGTTAATTTTTTTCCAAAATATTGTATTTAAATAAATTATTTTTATCAAAATGTCCTTAAAACAATTTTATGCATATATTCTAATGTAAACGACATTAAATATCATGAAAATTATGCATTTATGCGCTTTTGCAAAATCACGGTTCCGAACGTAGTCGGGTACCTTAAAGAATATTTAGCTTGAACTGAAATACTGCTTGTGGAAATTCTCCGAGCTACAAAAGGAGCACACTGTGAAATTTACTGAGAAAAATGGTCTTATAAAAAATTAAAAATAATACTTACAATTGATCGAAAGAGACTTATGTCTTATTATAATAGTTTGAGCACAATGAATTGTTATTATCAGAGCGAGACTGAGTTTTTTCACCCTATGTATATATTTACAAACATCTTCAAATCGTCTCATTCGTTTTCTTCTTTTAAGAAAATACCTTAACATAAAGATTCTTCCCGTCAAAAATTAAAGTTTCTGGAACAATTTTTTAAAAATTTTTAGCCCAACTCCAGAATGGATGAACTTTTCACTGCTCACGATAATAAGTGTTTCCATTCCATGTTATCATTTGATAAAAACATTTTCCATAAATTCTTTGAAAAAAATGTCATTGAAATTAAAGCTTCCTATTGCTTGAATATACAGAAGATAGTGTGCACCTTAAGGAAACGATTTTGCTCCGATCAGGTAGTTTTCACCAAGTTTTCTGCAGAAAATTTTTCTTTTTTTCTTTCTTTGGACAACTTATGAATCATGCTTAAATATTTTTTAACTTTTAATCTTTATAAAAAATTTCATGTATTATTTTGGATAACATTCCTAGTCTCATTGCAATGTTCAAAATTTAAAACTAGATCACATAGTGTGTATTTTGAAAAGTTTTACTATATGATCTGTTAAGTTCTTCTTATTCAAAAATACGATTAGTCGTTGCTTTCCCTTACAATTTAGCATATTAATAATACACTTCATTCAATTCCTTGACTTCATCACTTCATTGAATATTATTCCTAATCACTTCATAACCATTGTTTTTGTAACGTATTATAAACTACTGAAATAATTTTTATCAGAAAATACATTTACAAAGTCTCAAATTTGAAAATTGTTTTAATCTAAGTTCAATTTTATTTTCCTGCTGAAACAATTACAGACAACTTCTTTTATGAATATAAGTTATTATATAACTCTTATTAGTTATAATATAAACTCTTACTAAATAAAAAGCCATTACTAAAAACGTGGCCATATTGAGCAGTCAATGTTCTGAATCTAAAGGGTGTTTTTTTAGAGGCATAGAACTTTAAATTGCTATAAAACAACGATGTATTATGCGATTGACATGAATTTTTTTATTCGAAAGATAATCTTGTGGCATTACATTTTAAATATGATTTCCGGCATAGGACTGCCACGGCTGGCTCGGATGTAGTCTAATCTGGACGTCCAATTTTCGATGACTTTTTCCAACATTTGTGGCCGTATATCGGCAATAACACGGCGAATGTTGTCTTCCAAATGGTCAAGCGTTTGTGGCTTATCCGCATAGACCAATGACTTTACATAGCCCCACAGAAAATAGTCTAGCGGTGTTAAATCACAAGATCATGGAGGCCAATTTACAGGTCCAAAACGTGAAATTAGGCGGTAACCAAACGTGTCTTTCAATAAATCGATTGTGGCACGAGCTGTGTGACATGTTGCGCCGTCTTGTTGGAACCACAGCTCCTGGACATCATGATTGTTCAATTCAGGAATGAAAAAGTTAGTAATCATGGCTCTATACCGATCACCATTGACTGCAACGTTGTGGCCTTCATCGTTTTTGAAGAAGTACGGAACAATGATTCCACCAGCCCATAAAGCGCACCAAACAGTCAGTTTTTCTGGATGTAACGGTGTTTCGACATACACTTGTGGATTATCTTCACTCCAAATGCGGCAGTTTTGTTTGTTGACGTAGCCATTCAACCAGAAGTGTGCTTCATCGCTAAACAAAATTCGCTTATGAAAATCGGGAACAACGGCCATCTCGTTTTGGGCCCATTCGACGAATCTACGCCTTGCTTGATCATATTTAAAATTTAATGCCACAAGATTATCTTTCGAATAAAAAAAAAATTCATGTCAATCGAATAATACATCGTTGTTTTATTGCAATTTAAAGTTCTATAACTCTAAAAAAACACCCTATATATAGATTCATATGACACATACCCATTGTCCAAATTATATCAAATCTTTATATATATAGAAGCATTTAATATATTTCTTCCACAAGATTCATTTAATTTTACTAAGGAAATATCTCATCTCTGCTTTAAACTCCAAATCATTCCGCCTCGGCAATATATCTCTTCAATTTCAAACCTCCTCATAGTTACTTTATTTTTCAATCTCTTTGAGTACTAAAAATCAACATGTATTCTGTTCGATACCCGATCAAATTATTGCCCTATTTCTTCATGCTCAGAATTTTTCTTTTAACTTTCAACTGTTACTATCTCGAGAATTCGCTCTGGAACTCTTTTTTTCAAAAGAATCTTTGAAAATATTTGAGCCAATTTTCCGGTTAAATTCGTTTCAATTCGTTGTGATTTCCCAACACGATACTGGGGAGGAAAGAAATACCCTCTCCTGAGGGCGCTTCCAACTGGACGTGTAGGTTTGATCAGAACGGTCTTGCTTTTCAGTTTCACCGAAAAAAGCCTACTTCTTTTCGTGTAGTTCCACAAAGAAATGATAAAGTTAAAGGACTTAACTATTTACCTTGAAGTTATGTTGTGACGTGGCTCTTTGACAAAAAAATATTGCTCGAGCTGTCGTGTTTAAAGTTTATTACTTGGAGGAAAAGTAAACAATTTTTAGGTTATAATTACTGAACCGAATTATATATTCCTTGACAAAGCAGTAAAATCACTTCTGCTCAAAAAATGGATATGCTTTTTCTGTTTTCAAAAATAAGTCAAGCTATATGTTATCGAAAAATTACTTGAGTTTTTCGTAAGTTGATTCGCGCAATAGATTATTATCTTTACGGGCATCTTTTTTTTTTACGAACTAACCTGAAATGCATGCAAGCAATGCTCTTATATATTGAAATCGTTTCAAATATTACTTTCAAGTATATTTCCAAGTTTTAGGGAAAAAATAGTATACTTTTAGAACTATAGCCATTTAAGTTCATAAGTGGGGAATGTCATTTTTTATAAAAACCAACAATATTTCGATCTATGCAGAAGTCTAATCTTTTTCTATGCTCCTCTTTTCATTAAAGCTCTCATTTTTATACCCGGCGTATAACGCGCATACTTAAATTTCAATCTAATTTTTTGTGTTAAAGGTTCTCGTTATACGCCAGATTTTACGGTATATGTTATTGCAAAAGGATTTGGGTGTTTCGTAAGTTGGTTGACGATAAATTATTTATCTTAATTTAAGCAAATAAACCTTTTTCCTTCAATTATCAGCATAATTCGTTTATTAAAGAAAGAAAATGCTGCACAGAGATAAGTGTGTGTTTAGATGCTATTCTATTATAACCCTTGTTTATAATAAAATAACCTGTTAAAATGTTTTTAATTTATTTTAACTTTATAAGGAAGACATAGTTATCGAGTGAGACAGAAATGAGTAACATAGTAAAATATGATGTATTTGTTATGGAAATCCAAGTATTATAATTATGCTAGTGTACTTTTTCTATTAGAAAAGATATTACACTTTTTATCTCTGTTTTTTTTAATAAAATTTTGAACGAAACATTCGTAACATAAAACTATTTTAATACATTTTAACAGTGATCTGAGCTTTTTTGAATATGTAATTTTAAACATTTAGTTTCTCACTCGTATTTTGTATTATTTTTAAATTAAAAAAATTAAAAAGTATAAATTTTAAACAACTTTTAAGCAAAACTTATCATAACAGTTGCTCTTATTTTTACTTAATGTCAATTAAACTCGTTCAAATGCATTATATTTTAAGAACAAAATTTGTATGTTTGTAAAATCATTGACAACAAAGAAACAGACAGAAATAAAACTGTGGTAAACTCAATGCATTCAGTGTAATATCTGCAATGATATGTGCCATTTTAGTATTCGCTAATACCTTATGCAGCAAAAAAAGCAGAAGTCTTTACATTCTACCATTAAGTTGATTTATAGGTAATAGTGGTGAATAAAGTTTTACTATCTACCAAGAATCATTAACACGTTGGTAAATTGACATCTGATGAAGGTAATGATTCGGCAGAAATATACACCCCAAAAGTTTTCTTCTAAAGAGTTTCTGTTCACGCATCGGCAATCGTATTAAGCAAATAATTTGATCATTTTTAACGTATAATATGCTGCATAGAAGATCCAATTTGGGTAAGGAAGTAAAAAATAAGAGAACAATTGCCACGGATATCTATAAAAAAAAGACTTGAATGCAAATTGAAGTAATATTATTTAAAAACAAATCATGCAGTTAATTTTTGTTATGTTTAATCTCGACAAAGATGACCAATAGCAGGCAGTAGTGATAAGTTTAGTACTGAATGTAAAACAATTAGATAAATTAAGATATTTTATAATAAAAATGCTGGAACCATATACTGTATGGTTAATGCTTAGAATTAAGCTTTCCTTGAATAAATTTTAAAAAATGAGTCATGTTAATGAGAGTAAATTTTATTAGTGCATTATAAATCAGAAATTAGATCTATCAGTTTATTTACGCATATAAATTTATAAATACACTATATTTCACAGAAATTACTTGAATACTAAAAATTAAAGCAGATAGTTTATATTTTTAAATTATCGTGTGTGTGTGGAATCAATAGTCATATATTTAAATCTCCTAAACCTAATGAAGCAAACAAATAAATAAAAATATAACAAGACAATATAGGTCAAACATATGATAGCTTCAGTAATATAACTGCAAAGTCTTCGCTTCGTGACTAAAAAAAATTTTGGGTTTAAACATACTTTTAAGACAAGTCAACATTCCCCTTTATTTACCTGTACAACTGAGTTGAAGTGAAGAGAAAACACTGTACACAAGAATATGATTCTAAGAGCTCTTAAAGGTTATAAACAGGATTGTAAATTTGGAAATCTTGAAATACATTTTTCCATTGCCAAATACCATGCCGAAACATTAACCCACATACCAAAGCCGAAAACCCAAAGCTAAAATTAAGAATAATAAATATGTTTATGACAATGATGCACCAACACAGCGCGTCAGAAAGGAAAAATTCTCGCCATTACAAATAGATATCCCACATAAAAATGGATAAACTAATAGCTAAAAAATCAGAAAGCCAAAAAGAAAGATTTTTTTTTAATATTTTGGAAAGTAAGGACTGAAAAAAAATTTAATAAGGTTTAAAAAGAAAACAGAAACTAAAACAATAATATATGAATGGAAAAAAGAAAAAACTTATATAAGCTAAAAACTTTAAAACAAGTCATCAAGCTTTAACATTTTAGAAATGTAATTATAAAGAAAAATGTAAATACATAAACATGATCTAAACAAAGATTTATTAAATGTTCTTATGTTAAAAATTAGGTTTGTATTTTTGCTAATCAATGTATTGCTACGTTGTAAATAATTAAGAATAATATTTCTATAAATTTAAATAGGTACATTAGAATCTGAGATCGGTACCTTAATAATATTAAATTTAAAGGCATCTCTTTTATCATAACGCACCATCCATTACACACAAAGTTATACTGAGGTCATCTGTTTCGCGAGGGTTATTGATAGTTTTAATGAAGCTCAAATATTTACGATAAAATCAATATTAAATGCACATTTCCTATTTTTACATAAAACAATTAGATCACGAATATATTTAATTTGTTTGAACATATAACCATTAAAATTAAGATAACTTTCTATTTTAATACTGATTCAATAAGAATTCTATTTATCCCGATGACTATATAAATAAAAATCAAACACCAGTCAAGTCATCAAAATTAGCGAATAATTGTCAAATAAAATGAGGCCTTCGCTTACCAATATATCAGCTATCAATTAAATGATGACTTATTTTTCAATTGATAATTATTCACAGTTTATGATTATGCAAGAAGATAATTAAAATTTTATCGCCAAACTTTCAGTCTAAATCTCTGAATCTAATTTTATACAGAATCGGAAAAGTTAACAGAAAGTTATTCTAAAAGTACGAAAGAATATTTCACAACAATTTTAGAATTAAAGCTTGTTGAGTATTAGAAGAATTTTGTTTTTGGTGATTTATCATAATGATGGACGTTTAATTCACAAGTTTTCAACATTTCCCAATTTCCTCAGACTTTAAATATTTGTAGTTCTCAAAGTTACTCAACTGATTGATATTGGTTAATGTGTCATGAGATAATACGGCTATTTTCGCTGCAATCAAACAGTTCTAAAACTTTATTATGGTATATCAAATATAATTATATATCATTTCTGGAAAATACTTTTTGATTGCGATTCAAAATTCCAAGTAGATGTATAAATGCAAAAACATTTCTAAAAACATTTAAGTACACAATATCGTTATTCCTTACAAAGGATTTTCGAAAATTTCAGAATTTAATGAATTTTGTCACAAATTTTCTCTAATTAAAAATTTACAGTAAACATTCCTCCCAAAACACTAAAATACTATAATAAGATTACATATAAAAATAATAGAACTGTATATGCAATTTTATATTTCACTCAAGCATAAATTACTATAAAAACTAAACTCAGTGACAGTTCCGTTCAAGTGGTCAGATTGACGAGGTATAGTCCAGTTCTTGCAACACACTGCTCAACATAATACACTACTCAACAGACTAATGAACGCTATCGACAGCACGTACTATCGATTCCATGTTATTAATATTATCCGAAAACTTTGATTTTACATATGACTAAGTTTTCTTATCCCTTTTGCTGCGAGATGTAGCAGAACTGCATGAAATGATAACACGTGCTGTCAATAACGTTGATAGTACCATGTTCAGTTGCGTGTGGCAGAAATTATTGCATTGATGTAGGCCGTGTAATTAAGCTTTCACACATAGAACACCTGCCAAGTGTGAAAATAAAGCTTGAAATGTTTCTCTGTTCCTTCAAATGTTCCCTTTTGCTGTATTCGGGTTTTTTTTCACTACAGCACTTAGAAACGAGGGAAGGAATTCCAAAAAACCCTGTATATTTTTAAATCCTACTTTTTCTTCTTCAGTCTTGTTATTGTTTAAATTTTTAGAAGTTATAATGTTGTTATTACATCTATTTTGATAAGGTTTAATGTGTAGTAAACTTATTCTTATGTAGGCATATAATAATTCTAACATAAAACTTTAATTGTTCTCTATATAAAACATAATGCTTCTTTAGAATTTTTAGAATTTCACTCACTTCAAATATTTGAAGTTTTATAGAATTCGTATTTTCTATTTTAAATTATCATAACATATTTTTAAACCTTGATACGGAATTTAAAAACAGAAATATTGCATGCATTTCTTTCAAAATATGTTTCCATTATTAGTCAAATAATAATAATAAATGGTGATTAAACTAATATTTATTCTCAGGTATCTTTGAGTTACTTAAATATATCTTCAAAAAATGCAAAAAAATTAGGGTTAACTTATTTTGCTGAATTAATCAGAATAAACGATGAAATTAAAATTTTCTCTTCGTGTGTTTTTAAGTAAAAGTTTTTAAACAGAGATAGCTATTCAAAAGTTTCAAGTTTCTAATTTTTTTAAAAAAATGCATTCAAATATTAAATTTTGTATCAATATTTTTCAGAATAATTTTTAATGTTATTTTTTCCTCGTTTTAAAAATAGAATTTACAATTTACGCCTTTTAAATTTAAATATGATATATTTTAATTCTCTCAAATATAATTCGGAAAAAAATATAATATTTTTTTTTCTTTTGGAATGATTTAAATATGAAATAAAATGGCCCACACACACACATATTTTTTAAATCATTTTATTTCCTCCCATTTTAAACCTTTTATTGAAACAAAATGTTAGAGTTTATATCGTGGATCCTTTCAATGCGACAATCAAATATTTGCAAACTTCGTAGGAATATTATGAAACAATACAATTTATTTGCTTAGAATAGAATGGTTTTATTCTCATTAATATTTAGGAATTTAAATAATTCAATAGGATTTCTATTACAGTTTATTATTTCTTTTAAGAGCCTCTACTGTTCACAGAGCTTCTAAGAACTTTTTAACAAATCCTTTTATTGTATAAATGTATTAGGCAAACTTCGATAAATACTTGTATGAATGAAAAAGAAGAATAATTAATTGAATTACAATTGCTTCTCTTATTATATTTCGGCGGAAGAAAAGGGGTGGAAATTAAAACAATATTTTTTCTGATTTTTTTATTTATATCTTATAAATCAATAAAAACAAATTCATAATATATCTGTTTGTTTCTTTATATATATATATATATATATATATATATATATATATATATATATTATATATATATATATATATATATATATATATATATATATTAGTTTTTTTACTATTTATCGCTTAGAAGCAGAACAACAGCACAGCTATTCATGTTATTATCTTAACTAAGAAATCCTCTTGAACCCACTTACTAAAGATAAGTTTTACATTTAACCATTGTTTTATAGTTAATAAGATGCGCATGTTTGTTTTTAAAATAAGAATAATAGCCAATTGTGCATGGCTTCAACATTAAAGAGTTCACGTTTTCATATTGCATATATAAACACTAAATTAGTATTAAGTCGGCTTTCTGTGTGTGGTGGCTTAGAGGTAGCAAGCCCACTTCGGCCCCCTTAGGTTGCGGATTCGACCCCGGCTGAGGTCGATAGATTTTCTAGATGCGAAAATCGTAGGCACGCACGTTATAAGATTATGTGGCATGAAAAAGATCTCTTGAGCATCAATTTGGCTCTGACACTCTGCAAAATTTAATCACGGTAACATTTAGCATCCACAACGAGAGCTTGAAATAAAAACTAATCCAAGCGTCCAAATTTGGTAGTAAGGTCTCCACTAGATAGTGCCACCATGTAATGGTTCGCACACTTAGGGACTTGCAGTTTTGTCTTCAAAGGCTATGTTGCTTAACCGCAACTCCATTGGAGAAAAATAGTAGAAATTCAATTATTAAATGCTAAACTTTTTAAATGGTAATTTTGAAAAACATTTTAATGTGCATATTTGCTTATTATTTAATGACATTATACGCAGTTAATCATCATAAAAATATTTCCTGATGTTAAACTTGATTACAGTGTTCTACGTTTATGATTTAATTTTATTCGGAAGAAGAATATTCAAAAAAAAATATTCGTTGCTTTTTCATTTCCCCTTCAACATGTTTGCAAAATTCAGCAAACTTAAGTTCGCAATTCTAATATTTTAAGCATATAGAATTACGCACATAAAAACAAAGAAGTTTTGAAATTATACAGAGATATATAAATTTATTTGGTTTTTTTCCAAAGCTGTGGAATGAAACGAAAAATAACCGCAAGCAAATAACTGTTTATAAATTTTGAAAAAACAACTATTTTGTGTAATATATCGATGCCACACAAGTTTCCTTATGTTATACTTTCTCACTTAAGCATTGTTTTCAACTTATATTGAATTCATGCAAAACTTTCTTATTATCTTTTTTTTAAGCTGTGCGAATTTTAGCTTTAATTTCTCGTTTCAGAAATCCAAAACCCTCGAAGCCAACATTTGAAGATGGCAACCCATATGTGTACCACACAAGGGAAGTCCCCACAGGTAGAATTATTTATTTAAATACCACTTAAGCTGTAAAATAACATTGTTTGAGAAATTTCCAGAAGAATAATCGTGTGATAATTTCGGAATAGCTAGATTGATTGATTTTCTGATATCAATATTGAATTCACTGACATTCCAATGAATATGTTTTTATCAAAAAATACATGAAAATATTAATCATTACAACCAAATTTCTGCAATATTTCGTAAATTATAGTACCAAGTAATCATTTGTTGTTGTTGCTTATTCTCTCAAGATCTGAAATACGTCATATCAGCTCAAGAAGGTTGTTGAGAGGCAAAAAATATACAATAATAAGGGGATAGGATGTTTAGTAACCCATAGAAAGTCCAGTGCAACCCGAAATGTCATCCAATGGAGCAGGACGGTCACAGCAGCTTTACAAGTAGGCTGGAGTTTTATGTCATAATCAATTAGACATTTAAGGTGGCCACTTGTTAATCTCAGCAAAGCAGTCTGGGAGCCATGGTCACATTTAATTTTCAGCAGAGAGCGAAGGAATGTCCCTGCGTACTATTGGTGTGTAGATGGAATACGCCATATTAAACAAAGTTTAGATCTTTCAGTTGAGTATAGTTCTTGACAAGTAAGCGAGACACCAGTGGCCATTCCATTCTCACTACCCTCTTTGGACAGTCTATCAGTGACCTCTCTACCGCTAGTTAACATTGGATCCATTGTTAAGGTGGACATCGTGAGTGTGAGAGATCTTCCGTAGTTTGAGCAGTATGGACACCCTGGTTTCATTATTTGCAAAAGACCAGCAACTAAGGTATTGTAGTGCACTGCGGCTGTCCGATAAAATCTATAGTTCCCCAAAATTACAACAATAAGACATGATAGCATCAAGCCTTACATGAATCGCAATTAACTAGATGCTGAAGACAGAACAAGTGCCTGGGTTGCGTTGTTTTATTGTAATCATTTAATACAACAACGATACATTCAAATGTGTCATGAAAGTATGATAATGAGAACAAACGACAAAACGTGAACATTGTAAGATAATAACTTAAAGAATACTGAAGAAGATCATGTTAATCTTAAAAATACATGTTGGACAATATTAAAAATAAGCGTAGTACCTCTTAAGTCAACTATCATACTCATTTCAGAAGTTAATTCTTCAATTGGTATTGCTCCTAACATTGAGAAATAAATTAACCTTTTGATATGTAGCTGCGAAAGATGAGGTGTTATCTGCAAGACAACTTCAAGTTTTACTATTCATTAGAAATCAAATACCCTTTTAAAATCTTACTTGTTATGAAAAGGTACTATTTTATGCAATCACTGTCTTTAAATCATCGCTTATTAGCGGTAATTAAGTGTCATTAAGAAATAAAATGATGTATTACCTTTTAATGAGTTGATAAAACTTACGGATAATTAGTCATTATCGTTTTCAAAAAGTGGTAATGCAAATTAAATCTGTCGAAAAATTAGCGCCATCTCTCAAATGGAATATAATTTGAATAATTCTCATTTTTTAAGGCTGTCAGACAAATGTGAAAGATAACAAATATCCTGAAACTATCAAGTTAAACGTCATACTTTCTTTTTCCTTGCCTTTTTCGTGGCTATTGAAATCTAGGTTATCCTCGATATAAAAATTTTGAACCCTGAAAAAGAAACCCATTTCTAATCTTTTTTTCAAAAAGAATTTAAGCATTTCATTGAATAAAACATCAGGTCGACAGTAGTCCATGCTAAGTCACTGCATCTTTTACAGATGAAACGAATGTATTTTTTCCATCGTTTTTCTTCTGTGAAGAAAAATCGATGAAGTGAATCAGTGAATTTGAATCGAAGAATGCAAAGGAAATAAAAGTAGAACTTTACAAAAAGCTCCGAGTTAAAAATGTTTCGCTTTTCTTTTTTTTAATTTCAAAACATATGCGAAGGCTTTTTAACAATTCCCAAAGTATAATTTCATATCTAAAAATATTTATTTTTTCATACAAAGTATTTATTTCAGATATTGTTGTATAAATCCTTTCTAAAAGCTTCGTTTAATCAAGACTCCCATCTGCTAGTTATTTTGAACTTAATGTCAGTCTTTTGCAGTTTTTATTTATTTTTCTTTCTGAAATCTAGACTAATATATTTTTCAATGGAATAAATTGAGTTCAAAAGAATGAAAACTACCAAAGACTTTTGCGGAATTATTCCCTGAAATTTTGAAAAAAAAATTTTCACCATTTTAAGGACTTATTTGTGACTTTTCGTACCTTTACAAAAATTCATAAATATTTCCAAAATATGGAAGAAATACATAATTCATAATTTTTTCACTTTTAAATGTACTTAGGCGCAGCGCGCATTTACAAAAGTAATTAAATTTTCAGCAAGATTAATATTACATTCACGAACGCTAATTAGTTTCGAAAAATAATAACCTTTTATAAATAACTATGTTGTTTGCCTTTTTATTTTTTAATTTAATAAAACTTTGTATTTTACTAGAAATCCCAATTACGTAAAAATTCACTCCGCAGAAACACTCATACCGTTCATAGTTCCAATTTCTTAAGCGCAATAATTTTTAATCTTTTCAGAAAAAAAAATTTTAAATAATTATACAAACGTATATTTTCAAAATGCAATCATTCCACATTATTTCCAGAAGATTTTGTTCTACTTTTTTTAGCATGGAATATAATTTATAAATAATCGAATTAAAGATTATAATTCCTTTATATTTTAAAAAAATTAAAACTATTGTTATTGCTAAACATTGTCAAATGGATTTTAGAAACCAATCCCTTTTTTATAAATCGTAAGAGTATTGTTAGAAAAACATTTCCCTCTAATTTCATCTACAAATGCAAACCTAAACTGCTCATAGACATTGAAAGCATTTTATTTTTCAACTTATGAAAAATATTTTGATATTTTACGCTTTATTTTGCATAAATTTGAATGAGATATGACTTTTTAAAACCTTCGTAAAGCAATTGAAGAAATTTAGCTTTGTTCTTAGGTTTCTAAAATGTCATACATACACAAACTGAATTGATGTCTGCTCCTTGAAACATTCGTAAGTGATTAATGAAGTTATACAACAAATGAAATTCAATCTTTTATTATTTAAAAATATTTTATTTTCTCTCTAAAATAGTTCTGTAACATTTATTTAATGAGGATACAAAAATTAAAATAACAATGGATAAAATAGTTGATTTTTCATGCAAGGCCTATTGAAAGGTAAACCATGCTTTAAAAAGTAAGAAACCCTAACAATGTACACAAAGGATTTATTTCATTTTACTTCAATTTTAATTCATTTTAAATAAACTATGGTTGGTTATGTATCTCATGCAAACTATACATCAAATAGGTGTCGTTTCAATTTCGTTTAAGCAATTTTTAAGAATGATGAAAACAGGCATTGTTAATCAAATTGAAACGCATTTTTTAAAAGTTTAAAACTTATATTTTCAAAGTATATGATTTATATATGGACTGTCTTCCGTTTCCAAATTATTACCATTATTATTATTGATAAACTAATTACTTTGTTTATAAAATTTTATAGAATTTCGTTAAACTAAGAAATATATAGTTTTATTATTTACTTCAGGCTTATTTCCAGATATATTTCCACCAAATACCTAAAATAGTAACGTATCTATATACAATCGTTCATAATCGAACCAGTGCCGCTTCATGGCTTCTTTCCCAATATTATTGCGGTTGCAGTAAATAATGCTAATGGTAAAGTCAATAATTTTTATCAGATTCAATAAGAAAATCGTTGTATTTAATGCGAATGATCGATAAAGATTAAATTCATTTCGCTTAATTGATGGAGGAAATGGTCAGTTTTATTGAATTAGAAAACAAGAACATTTTTACATCCAATGGAATATATCACCTCTTTAATTACGCGAAAATACATGCAACAGAAAATGAATAATATTTTCGTCAGTCTTATACAAAACATTTTACAATTTGTTTCGAAAAAGGGAATGCATTACAATAATATATTTTTTAACTGCGCATTAAATAGAATATTGCTTCTTCATTTAATTGAAAAAAATTCAGAAAAATCTCTAAGAATTTCTCTTACAGAATGTATTTTAAGTTCTATCTCAATTTTTAATTAATATATACATAAAATTTATAATAAACATAAGCCATTTTCCAATAAAACCACTGATCTTTTTTTTCTTTTAGTTTCTAGCTTTTAATCTTTTTTTTTACAAACTAGATATTGCAAAAATCTTCCTTACTTTGGAAAAAAATTAACACTCATTTTAACGAGAAGTTTTAGATACTTAAAATTAGATGAATATCTTGATCATTCAAATAATGAATAAGTTATCACAAAAAGTACGTGTTAGATAATACAATCTCGGAAATAATGCTT
Organism: Trichonephila clavipes; assembly: GCA_019973935.1. Classification (NCBI taxonomy): domain Eukaryota; kingdom Metazoa; phylum Arthropoda; class Arachnida; order Araneae; family Nephilidae; genus Trichonephila; species Trichonephila clavipes. The sequence goes on along the minus strand of BMAU01019817.1, from coordinate 339,436 downwards.
TGAAATCAATTTAAATGCAAGATTTATTCGAAGTCTTTCAAATATAGTTATCTATTTTGGGAAGAAATATGGGATATTTTTTCAAAATAATACCCTTTCATACGAAGTCTAGCTATTCACAAATGGTCTCGGAAATTGCTTTAAGAATTTCAGTTTAACAAATGTGTGTAACGCTATCTAGACTTATGAAACATGATCGTAGGTGGTAAAAAATATATTCTTATTTTAGATTTTGGTTGCATGTGGCTTTTTGAGAATATGAAAGTTTTGCGAGAAGTGATGGCACAAAATCGCATGAATTATTAGTTTCACAAAATGTACATTTTATATTGTAATTAATTCTTTTTCCATTTAAATTAAGGTATCCGTTTACGTTTGAAAACATGATTTTTTGAAAGACGTATAAATGAATAAATTGTTTGATATTAAGTGTCGAATTACAATAAATATATTAAATTGTCTTAAGTTTTTTAGTACATTAAAAAAACTACTTAAATGCAATTTTTTGGTAAAAGTAATGAAAGAATGACATATTGTCAAAACATTCTCCTTTTAGGGAAAATGTTTCTATAACAGTAATACTTTGCTTACATATAGATATGGCTTCACTACAGAGCCTGAACTAGGACTTTTGATATATTCACATCATTTTTAGAGTCGCAATCAGTTGAAGTAATAACCGATGTTTTCTTGTTAAAATTTCTCTATTTTGATGTACTAAAATATGAATAAATCCACTTCTAAACAATATATTTAAAAACTCCTAGTTAGGGTCTTAGCTATATATGGGCAAAAAATATTATTATTATAGAATTATTTTCCAAAAAGGAGAATGTTTTGCAAATATGTCGTTCGTGCTTCATCTTTTGCCGAAAAACTGCATTTAAATAGTTTTTTCTTGTAATAATATTTTATGTGTATATTCTGATTCAGGTGATACTAATTGTCAAAAAAATATTCATTTATACTCTTTCTCAAAACCACATTCCAAACGTAGTCGGATACTTAAAATAGAAATAAGCTTATGTTGCAGTAAATACCAACAAAAAATCTTCGGTAAAAACATATTCAGTTGATATCTGGAAAACTTAACTTTATACGTATCCACACATTAAACGATTCATAACACCGTATTTTATTCCAATATAGTTCCATAGTATTTACGCAAAGAAAGATTTTTGAAATGAATATGCTGAGACACACAAGTTACTTGCGATGAATTAATTCACCGATTATATTTAGGAAAGAGTTCAAGTGAACCATGCCATTAAAAATAATTAAACAATAAAAAACAATGAAACTCACAATTTAATGTTTGAATTCTCCCCTTTTATGCCTCAAATTGAAATAAAAACTATTAAATATTACCATTGTTAGATTTTAAAAATAAATTTTAAGAACTAATGAAACGGTCGCTGCACATATTAGTGTAGTATTTAAATGAAATGCAAATATTTTCATAAAAAATGGAGGGATTTGGATATGATTCTTTAAGTATGTTATCAAAGTACTGACCGATTACAATAGAGTCACTTATTGCTTTGACTTTAAATGACTTTTCTCTTTATTTCCTTATGTCGTTTCAAATGAATGGTTTACAAAAAGATGTTAAGAGCCTTTCTCTTAAAATACTCGGTTTATTTAAATGAATGTATTTGGCATTAATATATTTAATGCCATGATGCCAATTAGCATATCCAAAAAAATCAGGTCATCTTAATCGTTAAAGTTTGAAAGACGTGTTTTAGATTTACATTTAATGTTTAAAACTAGGCAAAGTCATAGAACTTTTGCTTTATGTTTAACTCGTAAATAGAATTAAAACGGATATATTGAAAAACATTTCACATAAATACAATTAATTGCATCCGGTATATTTAAGAATTTTTTGGGGGTACGCCTTTTTGATGTTATCGTATTCAACTTTTCAGTAATCTTTTATTTCCTTTAAACACATTCAGTTAAAAGCATTTTACGACCTTTCGATGTACATAAATATCTCTTACCGTATTTAATTTTATTACCTTTTTTTTAGAAAAAAAATTAAGTGTTCATTTAAGCTTGCTGTTTTGTTCATTGATGAGTTTTCTTTCGTAAATCGACCGATGTGAAATATGATGGTCAATGTTGTTCGATATTTATTTGCATTACTTCTTTATTTATGATTATTGAGTACGCCCTGAGGGTCGTAAAATTTGTAAAATAAAAAAGCAAATAGTTATGTAGAAAAAAGAGTAGCATGATATGTATATGTAATGATATAAATTGAATTTCATTAAATTAAACCTACAATGAATAACTTTGTTATGGTTCTAGTTTACTATTCTTTTTAATAGAAAGAACAAGTTTTTACTAGTAATATTTTAAATATAATTTGACAAAGAAATGTATACAAGAGTCAAAATTAGCATTAATAGTTAGAAGGACTATCGAATGTATTTTTATAACAAGACCTCTTTTATTCAACATATTTCCTAACATTTTCATCTGATAAATGCAACAAAATCTTTTGACTTAAAACAATGTCAATAATGGAATTCTTTATTTTTTACGCATGCAAACATTAAGAAATTTACATTAATATGTACAAACGCATGTTTAAGCAGCCAATAAATTCTTTCTTCCTAGAGAAGTGTATTATGTAAAAAAGTACATTTACAAGATACCAGGAGGAGGAAAATAAAAAGCATGTATGTTACTCGAAGTTAATGAACCTTAATTTAAAAATGCATGAGAAAACGCAGAAATATTAAACAATAACAGTGAGAAAAACTGAAACTCAATATACCTTCCATTGAATATCTGTAATCATAATCAGTTCCAAAAAAGAATCTCCATACCATATTTTCTTTTCCATAATGTGTAAAAAAGAGAATTTCCTCAATATCATCTCGAATTATGGAATAATATTGTTAAATTTTCTTCCAGTTTTTATGAATGTTTATGTTTCTTTAGTGGAGCGTTTCTAAAATCTGTACTTTTTAAATTAAATAATTTATTTCATCAATTCATATATACATATACAAATTGATGTTTCTGCCAATAAAACAACTCATACCTTTGTATATTGACATTGCCGAAAACAGCACACCATTCTCGAGGGGATCTGAACTTCCTCGTACCCTGCAATGCTCCTTCTCGCACAACTTCGCGATATATATATATATATATATATATATATATATATATATATATATATATATATATATATATATATATATGTATTGCATTCCACACACAGGATACATTTTAATACACACATAGACCAATATTTACACGACTACACTTTAAATTATTTATTACCAATCAGACTATTATGACCAATCAAGCAACTTTTTTGCATGCAATCTGATTTGCATCTAATACCAAATGGTTAAACTCTAATGTGAGATTATGAATCATTTGGATTGGCATGGCATTAGTGGGAGTTATGAGCAAAATATAGGAATGGTAATTGTTCTAGGAAATATGAGAAATCGTTCAAAAATTGTGAATTGAATTATGGATGGGATGCTCTTTGGTGAGTTTGTAATGATTTACCCTATTCTCATTTGTGAACATACTAGGTTTTTAATTTGAACTTTCAGATTTTAGATATTTTTTTCTTCCTATACAGCTATTTTAAAGATGGGTGCATCATCTATGGTGTTCGATGGTTCAATTATATTATGCACTTAATTGTTCTAGAATTTTAATATTTTATTGTTATAATATCTTTCAGAATGCGATGGCGAATAGTTTAATTTTTCAAGTTTAATGGTTTAATTTTAACTTTTTAATTTTTAAAGTTTTGAGAATTGGATATTTTCCTATTAACTTACCAAGTTGCAATAGGGGGAGGTTGGCGCCATCAAACTAGGTTAACCCCACTTGTCGGTTCTAAGTCCGAGGTTACATTTATTTTATAATTTTTTAATTTTGTTTGAAAACGTTGGAATTTTATCTTCTATATTCGCCATTGATATTTTGAAATGGGATTTGGTATTATAAGATTCATATAATTTCAATTTTTTAATTGATTATTAAATTGTGATTGATTTATATATGTTTATATATATATATATATATATATATATATATATATATATATATATATTATATATTACAAAGTATATGATTACACTTGCACAATGTTCTTTGTAGACAATTTTATTTAGGAAAGTATAGAGAATGCTTTAAATTTGAATCAACTTTAATATTTAATTAATCTTAATACTTTAATTTGTACAATTGCCAAATCAAGAATCCGTAATGTATTTTGATATTTCAATGGATCAATTTAAATTGCTTCAAAGGAATTAATTATTTTTACATTGCACATCATTTTAGTAGAAGAGTCCTTTCTATTTTAATAATGCTATCTGTTTTGTATAAGTGAAATCTACCATATCATTATCGTTTCATAACTTAGTTTCTAAAATACGTCAGCATTGTTCATAAAACTCCATACATTTGCTCATTTACTGCAATTGCTAATGGTATTCAGTAATCCATAGCCATTGTTTGCTATATATATATATTACTGTTTATTATTTGCATTACAAGAGTGAGACATATTCAAATGTCCTTCCTCTTATAGATTACGTTCACTTGACACCCAAATCGGCATCTGAATGCATCTATGAGCGTCTTATGGATGGAAAACCCTCTTCATACGAGACTGTTCTCTGCAGATCACATGTTTTGAATGAAGAGGTAAATTTTAAATTCAGTTTTTAGTATTTTTTGTATAAAAACGAAAAAAAACATTTATTCCTTTCTCAGTAGGTCTGAGTAAGTATTAGTAATTAAAAATCTTGCTCAAATTCATTCAAGAAATTAGTTCTTTACTAACCATGAAAGACAGTTTAGGTGATATCAGATCTGTAAATAAGAAAATGTGGAATGTATATTTATATGATCTCAAAATAAAATTTCACAAATCTGCAATCTGACTCTAATCGTTAGTACAAAATCCCAACCTTCCACTAATTGTTGAATATACCTTTTTTTATTGAAATTGGAGATTTATCAATTGACTTAGTACAAAAAGCAAGAGCGCTGGAGTCATTGGTTTCATTGGGTTGTGGCAGGGAACAAGACCAGGTATTATTTTGTTCGCTGCCACATTTTTGTACAAGAGGAAAAAGTTGCTAAACTCCCTTAAGGTCAGAAATTTAGGAAAATTGGTTTAAAAATTAAGTAAGAAGTTATTGAACAACTGTATATTCTTAAAAAATTAATAAATTAATATTGCTCTTGAAGTAGAGCATCTTTCATTTGGAGAGTGAAAATCAATTTAAAGTTCGTTTGAGAACTTGCCTTATCATTCGATCTGAAATTTCTTTCAAAATACTTCGAATTAATCTTGAAGAGCTCTGAAAATAATCAAAATAGAATTCATAAAATAATTATAATCTGTTTCTATTAATACATAACACATTTGAAAAACTTGGAAGCAAATTTTTCCAGTTATGTACATGACTAAAATCCAAACATTACTGTAACTACTCAGTATTATTAGAATATTAACGATTAACTGTTGCTAATTCATCTTTTAAATGTTCGGTTATTATGATGTCAAGTACTTCATGAAGTTCATTTACTTCTTATTGCTATTCTTAAGAATAATATTTAATAAAGAAAGCCCTTTTTTAAAGAAGAATCAAAAAACCTATGCGATTCCTCTAGTAGTTAATATATGTTGTATTTAGCTTTAATATCTTCGCTTCTTTTGTTTGAAGCACGTTTATGGGTTTAATGTGAAAAATGAACCATCACTGGAACTAGCAGTTCTCCTATTTAAAAAAAATAATAATAAAAAGGTGCTAATGACGCTATATCTTCTTTTCCTGATTTGTAAAGAAATACATTGTGATTAAAAAATGCAAACGAAACATTTATTACAATCACACATAATAAATATTTTTCCCGACTTTCTTTGTCAAAACCCTTGTGTTCCAACGCTGACTTTTCGATTCGAAACACGCCTATAAAATTGCTGAGTGAAATATGGTAATAATTTATTCCTTTAGAATCTATCAGAACCTATTTATATTTGAAACCAATTATTTTATATCGGCTTTATCCTTTATAGAAACGATGCCCCACACTTAAGACGCACACTCGATGTTGAAGGAAATCAACTTTTAAAAAGCATGCATCTATAAAATTAAGAAATCTAAAACTTTCAAAATGTCATCATTTATGCTTTAAGACATTTTATGAAACGTCAATTAACATTATTTAAGGTGGGTGGGGAAGGGGTATTCAAAAACATTTCAAATCCAATTGCGAGATACATTTTTAAGACCATGGCTATTTTAAGACCGTAACTTTGTTAAAAAGAAATTTTTCGATGAAAAATCTAATTACGAATATTTACAATAAAGACATTTTTTCCAGTATTTTCCATTAAAGTGACTTTTTCTTATCAGACAAAAAAAAGGATTCCAAAACGAAACTTTTGATGAGATCTTGTTAAGTGCAAAATAACAATATATTTCTAATTCAATTTTGGGATGAAGAAAATTAAAGAAATCTAAGTTGTTTGTCGAATTATCATTCGTAGTTTAAATTATGGATGATAGTAGAAAGTAAACAATGTTTAATGGTTTTATATGTTTTTCCTTTAAAAAAAAAGAAATAGAGAACTCATAAATTAAATATTTATTTTTTCGAATTGTGTACGTTTTTCTATTGTTACTCATTCCATTTTTAAATAAATGAATGATTTTGTTGAATAAATATGAATTAAAAATGCAAGGATATAAAAAAGTAGCTCAGCATCGCCTAAATGGATGGTACTGCATCATTCAATGTTTTTATTTCTCAAAGTTCACTAAACCTTTATGTGTAAAAAAATATTATGGTAGTGAAATAAGTAAACATATTAATATAAATAAAAGTGCAATAGTTTTGTAATTTGTTTTTAACTACAATTGAATATTTTAGTTTATTAAGTAAAAATTAGCTATTTTTAAAGCAAATCGTGAAAGCATTTTAATAAAAAAATTTCAAATTTTATGTAGAAAGAATTAAAATTATTAAAATAACTTTAGCACTGCTTCTTATAAGTTAAGCTTTACTTTTAAAAAGAAGCTTTAATAGTAACCATGCAAAGATTTCTTTTATTGTGAATCTTTTTCACGTGAATTCAAGTTTTTCACTTTATAAGCTGAAACTCAAAAACTATTTAAAATTCTTAGAAAGACTTAACGAATTAAAAATGTCTTTATAGGTAAAAACAGACATTTATTTTTGAATTATTTCTAAAATGTTTTATTTCTTAATTCCCATAATAATTGAAAAATGTAAATACACAGGCCACTTAAATGATAAAAATGTTCTTTTTTTATGAAAGGCTAATTCAAAATTTTGTATTCGTATTTTACCTTAACACGTAAAAACTTAGAATCTAATTCAATTAATTCTTAAATTAAAATAAAATTAAAGTTATCTGATCGACTTAAATGTTTAGCTTATTTGTAGCACTTTTCTTTTAAAAATCATTTTATATAAAAGCTTTGATAAAATAGTAATCGATAACTTATTAATTTTTGCAACATTATAAAACAGAATTAAGTGTATACGAAAACTACATATATATTTTAACTAAGTTTCATTAATAGCTAGTTTTTATTTAATTGAAACTTTAATTGCTTCATATGCATTAAAAATGATTAAATGTTATTATAATGCTTAAATATTCATCTTCAGTGTTTTATGAAAAAAATAATTGTTTATTTTTTAAAAAATGAAAGAAACACAATAGTGCCATTATAGTTAATTAGGTGCCCCTTCTCGGTATCCCACTAAACAAAAAACACTTAACTGAATACACATCATCGTTTTAACTTATGTTATTATCAATGTTCCATACATTTCATTTAATTATACATTTATTGATAATAAATAAATTGAAATCGTTACAGGGCTTGGAAGTTATCATTCCTGTCATAGAACGGTGACGGTCCCAAACAGTTTAAAAAATTCCAACCATGTCATCATCATCATGTGAAATCAGTTTTCTCCAGTATTGGCGTTTCAACACAAGAAGACAAGTGCTTTCGACATGTTGCATTCATCTTCCAGTAACGGCGAAAGGATAATACTTTTCAACTCATTTGTGGTGCAGGTAAAATGAATTAATTATCCTTCTATTTATAACATTTCATGTTTAGAAATATTCACTGTTGCTCATTTTTTCAGATTTAATGAGCAAAATGAATCGATGATCTATTTATTTCAGTAATATTGCTTTTTTATATTCCTCATTTTGAAATTAATAGTTATTGATGTTGCAACGGTGTAACAGTGTAACTATTTTTAGAATTTCACTCACATTTCATTCTACTCTAACTTTATAAACAAAACACAAATATCTGATACAAATAGATATTTTAGTGTGTGGTACATATGTATTTGGAGAGTGGGGAGGAGGGTGTAGTATAAGAATACTTTAATTGGAAATCGATGATATATTTATTGCCACAAGCTTACGTTTCTGGTATTCCACGTATTGTAATTCCTTATCCAGAATATTTGGATGTGCTAATGATGATTTAAAGCAGTGTTTCTTAAACTAAGAGTTGTGTTCCTAAATGGGGTCGCTTGACTGGGGGCTGGGGTTGTTAAATATTGTAAACATTTTTATTAATGAGTTTGATTTTGAGTTATCAACAGATTCGGGCTTACAAATTGGTTTTAATACGAAGTCATTAGAAGATTTCTGGCTAGGAATTGTAAAAGAATTTCAAACAATTTCTGAAACTGCAGTACAATATCTTTTACCTTTTTTCACAACTTAGTTATGTGAAACGACGTTTTCATCTTAAATAACACAAAAATCATATTGACCAAATCTAAAGAATATTTAGGAAGAACATTGTATATTATTCCAAGATTTAACAACATGATTAAAAATAATGAAACACAACCTTCCTATTGATATTTAAATATTGCATATAATATATTGATAAAAGGTGATGATTTCGGAAGTGAACTCAAAATGACTACACTTAATAAACAAATCATAGTTTGTGCATAATTTACCATGCAATTACATTTTACAACGTATTTTTTAATTTTATTACTTAATTAAAATTTCTGTATCGTTATTTTAAAAGTAAAATCTTATTTTGGATGTTTATTACTGCAAAAAAATAATTCATTACAAATAAAACATACTTTGAATAATACTTATGGGGTTACACAATATTTTTTTACAAAAAAATGAGCCCCTGATTAAGCATTGTATGGAGATGCCATTGCGCTTTTTCCTGATTTAGCTTTTAAAAGAGCTCTTCTTTAAAATTATAAAATGTACGTTTTTATTTCCACAGATTTATATCAAGAGCAAAGTTACCATTTAATGATAAAATAAAAATGTATTTATGAAAGTGGAATCCATTGCTTTTTTAAGTAAAGAAGTACAAATAAAAAGTATGCAATTAATGTGTCAATCATATTGATTACTTCGCTTCTACAATAAATAAGTACTTGAACCTATACAATGAATTCCCCTCCCTCTTAACGGGACTTTTATACACATTGCTATGATACAAATAAGTGACATATAATATGCTACAAAATACTTTAAAACGAATAGATTCATTCCTTCTAAAATACAACCAATTTATTTACTCTTTTTGATAAATCTCTAAGATTTTAATTAAAAAAGAATCGTTTGATTAACATATACTTCTCAATTTTAATAATTATTGAAGACAACATTTTGTATAATACTTTTGCCTCTTGAATTTCAATTTGCTTATAATATCGCTGCTTAAACACTTTTCACTCAAAGCAAAATTTAAGAATTCTGTAAAATGATGTATAATTTTCAAGGTATAAGAAAATGCGATTGCAAATACAAATGTATACCTGCATACAATAGTATGAAAGTAATAAATTCAAGTACTCAAATAAAAAGCCCAGCTTAGTGTTTATTATGAGTAGATATTTTGTGTGTGTGATTGCAAGAATAATTTTAAATGCTACTCGTAATTTCAGCTTCATTGTAACTTTAACTTAAGAGTTGCGTATTTTGCAAAAAAAATTAATAAAGTTAAATAATGTTTATTTGGTTTTCAAATTAAAATATTACAACGAATCGTGAATATTTTTAACATTATTCGAATATAGATATTTATATTACTTCTTCAACCTAAAGTACTTTTCTTTTTCAAATTAATTTTTCAGTTTTCAGTCTAATTTTAAATAATAAACCAATGCATCTTTTAACAGTATACTAATAAAATTTTAATGCTATGCAATATTCTTATATATATACACAATAAGTATTTTTTTTAATTCCAGAAATGGTTTTAAAATACATGAATAAAAATATTTTCAAAATTTTGCTACTGTTTTAGTTTTAAAGATAAAATAAATGTTATGCATGTGTTTTCATTTAATTTTTCATTTTATGTTATGTATAAATATTACAAAATATTTTATTAAAGTGAAAGTGTAAAGAAAATTGTGATTAAGGTAAAAATATATCTAAGAGATTACATAATTAGTTTCAATATGTGAATGTTCATTTATTTTACAATTATTCAAGAGATGAAGATTGAACTTTAATTTTTTTTAAATTAAAAATGAATTAATCTAGTTTATGACCCTGTGTTTGTATTTCAGTATATCAAGTAGGAAGAAAGATATCAAAGGATTTGATTTCAGCTAAAAAAGCACATCTTTAAAGCACTGTCTTCTTCATAATTCTGTTTCCAGATATATATTTTTGTAATAATAAAAAAATACTTTTTTCAATAAAGTGGATTGAGTTGTTGTCAGTTTAGTTTGTGTCTCATTCTTTACTACTTGATTCATTTATCATTTCATTACAAATAGTGTTCAGAACACGAAATTTTTAAATAATTATTTATTTATGTTTTTTTATAAATATACAGAGAAAAATTTTTAAAAAGAGAAAGTTAAAGATTTTTTCAGAAAGAGGCTAAATGAGTTAAAATTTGCAGAAAAAATTTCTTGGAGATAGAAATCGGTAATTTTTTAAAAGAAAATGAAGCAAATTAATTGTAATTTATACCAAAAAAAAATATTTCTGTTTAAATAATAAGTACTAATCATTAAAAGAGATGTTCCAGATTTAAGGAAAAAAGTAGATTGGAAAGAAATTATAAGCAGTTATTTATCAGTAGTAACAACTGTTATTCAAATCCATCTGCTTTTCAAAATTTCAGTATAATTTTTTTTCTTAAGGAATTTAAAACTTTCAACAGCCCTTCACAATGACTAAATGTAGTTTTCTTAAAAGGAATATTTTTGTATTCAAAACGTTCCTTGCAATTTAAAGTATTGTTGAAAAACATCGTATCTTAAAAGGACATTTTATTGCACGATACAGAAATCTCCGAGTTGTTTCTTAACTATTTTGATTTTTTAATCAAAGATTTCCTAGCTGAAGTATTATTCGGAGATTATTTTTCCCAAAAAAAACTAAAATAAATTTCCAAATTCATTTAATTTTCCTTTATCAATGATTCTATTTAAAACATATATGTATATAGGCTTCTCATTCTTTGTTCTATAATTAATAGTAATTATTACTATATGGAAAAAAATTTTAATCTCAGGTAATCTCCCTCTAGTAATCTTGTGATTACAAGTGGGGGGAGGGTACCCTCTGACCACCGAACGGTGAACCAACCCACATTAATTAAATTATACAACTGTTCATCCTCATTGCTCCAATTATGAAACTGTAATTTGCATGCATTGTGTAGTTTCCTTTTTTTTTCAATATATTGTAGACATAAAAAAATAATAATAATAAATGTCAAGTTTTCATCTTCGCATAAAGTTGGTATCACTTTTGAAGACCGAATTTGGCAACTTGGCGACAGAGCATCATGAACTTATTTTTTATAACAGCATCACGGAAAGCCTTTTTTTTACATAGAGAGAGATTATTATTCTTTTGTATAAACATTAAGAAAATATTAGGAATTTTAGTGATTTGAGTCACACGTTCCTTCAAACTCAAAAAGATATGGTATGTCGGTAGAATTTTAATTCTATATTTTTAAAAAGTAAAAATCAACTCAGGAAGTATGACGTTTATTATTTCCGGGATGCAGAAAAAAAATTGTAAATGATGAGAGAAGTTACACGTATTTAATTTATTATCAGAATTTCAATGTCGTATACACATGAATAAGTTCTCATACTTTTCATTTTAGAATATGCACTCTCCTTCAATCAGATTTATGAAATTTTAGATTAAATGTCTTTTTCAGTATATAAAACTTCAAACCTTATTTTGAGCTACTGAAATAATTTTTTTTATTTATAATAATAAGTCATGTTTTATTCACAAGCGGTACCTCTTTTTCTATCCTAAATTTTAAGATAAAACAGATTTCTCTTAAATCTTATAAAAAATTGATTAATATAATAATTATTATTAAATCAGACATTTTGGTTGATTCAAACTATACATACCTAAGAAGAACTGAAAGAAAAAAAACTTAAAAACACTGAAGCTTTTGGGCGGGAATAGACGTCATTTTTGAAATGTGAATAAGGAAGTAGAGAGAAAGCAAAATTCTATATTTATATTTCTTGAAAGTTTTATCGTGATGAAACATATTTTCCGGGACTTATTTTTCTCCTGTGTTGCTCAGGTAAGGAATCCATTTTAATTAAAATGCCACCCCGAAGATGAAAAGCGAAAGTTTATTTATGAAAAATATTCACCTCAGCACTGTTTTGAAAGCAATGCGAAATTAAAAGTTTTGCTGGGTTTCCGTATCACAATATCTTACGATTGTACTTCTGAAATATTCTTTCAAAATGTGACATAAATCCAGTGAGAAAAGCTGCTCCATGTTTAGCAAATGGTGTTTAGAATCCTACAGAAATGTCACGGGTGCCAAGCTGTATGGAGATGACACTTTTTCTAAATATATGAACTCTGCCCAAAAATAGACTACTTCATGGGGAATTTCAGTCAGATGGGGTTTGAAAAAGAGATTTCTTGTTTATTACGCATATTTTACACAAAGAATGATAGTTTAAACACAATCAGAAGCATAAAAGAAGAATATTCTATTTTGAGTTTCATATTAAGGTTGTAGAGTTTTATAAAAGTTGAAATAGCGTCACACGAAAGAGAGACACAAAAAAATCCATCCTTAGATTTCCGATTTAATCAAAATGCTATGAATAACTGTAAAAAAAAAATCAGAAAAGGACTTTTGTTTATTTTTATTTATTTACATACATACTGGATTATGTTTGCTTTCTTAAAGTAATTAAACAATGATTTTGTGAATAATGTAGATTTAAAATAAAAACGAAGTAATTTTCAAATAATATAACAACAAATGAAATTCTTATTATTTAATAACATTTTTATCGGCAAATTATAGTAAAGTGAATCGCAAAATTGGCCTTGGTAGTTGAGTAGTCATCATTACGAGCTTGTGTCCGGTTGTATAGTTTGATCCCTGGTGACCTAAAATATCCTTTGTCAAAGTAATTTTTTGGCAGTTTGGAAAGTAGGGTACCTCGCCCTTTAATTGAAGATCAAATTCATGAAATCCATCATCAATCTCCTAGTATTACTTTCAAGTGCAATGCTAATGAACAAATGGGTATTATAAAATTCTTATACATTAATGATTCGTTTAAATATATTTGTTTATTTTTTCTGAATAAGTATTTTACATACTGGAACATTTTTTTTAAAAAATGATTAAAAAAGAAATTTTAATTGTAACTGGTTGAAAAAAGAAAGTTGACTAAAAGGGAAGGAGAATTTTCAAACTACACTTTCAAACCATTTAATAAAATATAAAAACTTAATCAAAAATATTTTTAAATTATATCAGTATTGAAAAGATGTACACAATGAAATAACATTCATACGGAGTTATTCGAGATATTTTTTGTAGAGGTATTAAGATTTTTCTTTTTAAAAAAATTTCATTTAGATATAAATATTAACATATATACTTATCTAAGACTTTTTAAAATATTAATCTAAATAAGTATAAAAGCTAATATTTATGTATTAGCTCTTACGATAAGAGAGCACGATGTTTCGATCATCAACTGGTATATTTAATTACATTCATTCATTTGAAAACTGTACTATATTGTTGAAACCCAATGATTAATGTATTTTATAAGTCTAAATTCTAATCCATCACTTTTAAAAAAAATCTTTAAATAGTTAACCGTATTAAACTCAGTCATATGCGCTATAATATTTATTAGATAATTTAATTAATGAATTCGAAGCAGTATTGAGAATAAGACAAATTTAATACTGTAAGACAGACTCCTCTTGAATTTGAATTCCGAGCATATCACAAAAGAAAACAATGAATCATCGATAATTTAATAATTAGTTTTAATATAATTCACTCTAGCAAAAATATATCAATTATTTACGGTACATTCTAATTATCTTGATTAAAATCTATTGCTTAAAACCTCTAATATAAAATTGTATACTTTCTGATAAAAGCATACTCATATTTTAATTAGATAATATAAAGGATTAAAATAACGTTCTTAATTGCAAGAAATTGAATGTTAATGAATTTAAATATTCCTGTTTTCGCCAGTTTTTTATCACAATGTACCTAGAAATAGGATCTCATGATTTCCCCATAAAACGTATACATATAAAATCAACAGTAAAAAAATCCAAATTATTAGTTTTTAAGAAACTGTATAAATGTAATTTAAACAAAAGAAAGCAACAAAAATTTTAAGCTAAGGGAAATTCAACGATTTAAGAAGTCATTATCCAAAATTTCAATAATCAATCAACACATTTCTAATGAAACTACATAATTAATAATCTCAAGAAAAATTATTTTCATTTATTTAAATATAAAATTAAGAGATGAATACATTTTAGTTGTTCAAATATATATATTATCAAAAACTAGTCTCGTATTTTTTCAAATGCACTCACATTATAAAAACATGTCTGGTAATTTTCAGAAATACTAATGTCACAAAAGTACTTCATAAATAATTTGGACTTGTTCATACTTACAAAAATGACATGAATTTTAGAAAAATGAGCGTATTCAGCAATGTGAATTTTATTTTACTTTTATTATTATTACTACTGCACACAAAACGACTTTTTAAAAAACTTATTTCCATATACAAATGGGTCGGACACAACCACTCAAATTCCATACATCTTTAAAAAGTACGCTTCACAGATTTGCCACCGTCGAGAAAATTTAAAAGAAAAGAGCGAAAATCTGCCGCATTCGACAACGCGACGACTTCAAAAGTCGAAGGCAATAAAAGAGACTTTTCTGCTTCGGTTGTGTTGCTGTTTCACTCAAATAAAGAAAGAACAACTTTTTCTGGTTTTGTTCGAAATTTCGTGGAGCTTTCGTGTGTGAGTTTCTAAACTGATTTGGATTTCGCTTAGGCACTACTTTGCACCGCAAGGAAAAGGTTCGAGGGAGGCAAAAAACTAGAAAAACAAAACTGTTTGCAAACGAAGAACTTTCTTCAACTCAAACACGGCGAGATTTGGATGTAAATTCTCGTCTAAAACGTCCATTCGAAACAACTGCAAAAGATCGAAAAATACTCCGATTTTATGAGCTTTTGTTTTTGTCCTCCCTTTAAGCTGCGAAAAATAATCAAACCTGGAAGCCTTCGAGACGCATTTTGATAAAAACTGACTGAATAAGTCTTCCAGGTTATTCCGGGAATAAGATAAATTGCTTTTTCTTTCATTCACTTTCTTTGAAAGTTTAAACGTTGCTTAAACATTGACTTCTGCTATCGATTATCCTTCGGAAAGCTTTGAATTTAAGACTCCTTTTACTTCAAATCGAGGGATTCTGACTTCAAAATGTCTGCAAAATCACAATAATTCTTTTGTGTGTGTGTGTGTGTGTTTGTGTGTTCATAAAATTGTCATTTTCCAGTATTCCTTCAGAATTTATTTCTCAAAATAAAAAAGCAATAAGTAGAAACATGAACTGTTTTTCTTTAATTTTATTTAATAATAATTTAAAATCTGATAAATAAACATTATAATATATTTTGTTACGAAAGTATCAAGTTACAATATCAATTATTGAAAACAATGTCTAATAAGTAATTTAAAATATAAAACTAATCAAAAGTTTCCTTTAAAAAAACATAGATTGTTTATATTAAAATTTCGAAAAAATCTAAAAAAAAATAATGATTGTAATTTTGTTAACGACATCAAGCAGTTGCTTATGGTTTCAGAACATCATGTTAAATATATTTAGGAGCAAAGTTTTTGTGTGAGAGTATTTGTAATAAGCTCGTCATTGCATTAAAATCTATTAAATTTCTTTTCTAGCTCTAGTATTCTTAAAACTAGTCCAAATTTTAAAAAAGTAAGCATTGACTCTCTAGCCTTATGAAGTATATAATATATTTTTATAAAATCACTTTTTTCATAATTTTTTTGATATATAAACACACCGTTTAGAGGTTGCTGGTGCATGTTAATTTTTTCGATCTCGAAGTCCTCCCAAGGCGTGGAGAGGTATCTTAGAGAGAAGGTAACAGTTCAGTTCATCCTCGTCACTTAACCGTGGTTCAAAATTAAGAGGTCCGTTGCCAGTAGCCCCCTTGTTGCTTTATAGAGCGCCGTTTGTAAAACCCTCACACTTACTCACAGATATAAAAGCATTTTTTATTAATGTGAACGATTCAAAATTGAGAAAGGAAAATAAGAATATTATTATACCTGTACGTGGCACAGGGCCATTTCAGAAAAATTTTATTTTAAAATCAACATCGTATTTTATCAAGATTTCCTAAAAAGACCAGAATATTATAACTTCCAGTTATATATATATATATATATATATATATATATATATCTTTTTCAAAAATATGCAATCCTTACAATACCTTAAATTATAATGAAGTTATCAGTGACATTGGCATTGAAATAATGATTTCAATATTAATCTGTATTTCCGTTTGGTATTTGGATATACTTTTATCATTCTCAACGTGGAATGAATATATATCACTTCATCTTACAAATAGTTGTAAATTATAAAATCATATTGTATTATCTTGTGTTATTGATTGAGTATTGTTTGAAAAAGATCTTTTTTACAAAAGCAGACCTGGGTTCTCTCCGCATTACTCTAGTTTTCATGCTCAATACTATTTAGAAGGTTTTATGTGTAAGTGATTTATAATCACCTTTCAAGCCCTCAAAAGAAAGGAATGTGAAATATTTTCCCTTTAGAGCATTTTCTAGAAAGGGAGTTTATGAAATTTTGATAACATTAATAATAAAAAGGATGCATTCTTTAAAATTCATGTATGTGTGTGTTTGTTGTGTTTATATGTTCGAAAGGTGCGCTCTTAATTTTAATCAATTTATTTTATACTATTTTAATTTTATATGTAATCTACCACTTTTACTTTTTTCCGAGAATGCAAAGTTTATTTTCTAAAGTCCTTTATGAAAATATGTAAATTACTGGAACCATATGCTCTTCCTAGTTTCGAACAAAACATCGCCATGCATTATAGTTGAGAAGTGAAATTAATGTTGTAAACCAGTGTTTCTCAAACTATGGGGCGTACCCCCTAGGGGGCATGATAACCGAACAAGGGGGGCGCAAGCATATTGAAAAGTCAAAAATAAAACTTTATTTAAAAATATGATTGATTTACTGAAAGGAAACAAAACAAAATACATTCTGACGTAATATAGAGTAAAACACGCATTTAAACTGATATAATTTGTTTATAAATGTATCAGTGCTGAACACTGTGTTTGATAATTAATTTAACAATGCCAAGTTAAGTACAAGTTTAACAATTACCAGTGATTCCAATGGGCTTGTCACATATAAAATTATATAAAAAAAATTAATACTTATCTTAATAATTTGTATAGTTTGTAATTAAATTCTTATTGTAAATTTACGACAAAGTACACTATTATTGAGTTCAATACATTGTTATTGTTTGGATTTGGGAGGGGGCGCGAAGAAAATTATGACTGCAAATTGGGTCGCAAGAATTGAAAGTTTGAAAAGCACTGTTGTAAACCGTATTGCTTAAAAGAAAGAATACTACTATTTGTTCCTATAGCAGTTAATTTATTTTATCTAGTTTAGAGTAAATGATTTTTACAAAAAGGTTACTACTTATTCGCCTCACATTTTTCTTGTTAAATTCCTAAGCTATTATCTTTACCTCAAGCTAATATTTACTTTTGTCATACCTTCAAAGTGAAAGTGAGAGTTAATTTAAATTCAAATAGACTTATTAGTAATTTCACCTAGTGTGAGTTTTGAATCTTATTTTGTAAATTTTAATGGATTTCCCATTGAAGCGCTTAAAATGCATCTCTATTCATATACACGTATTTATTTACTTTCTTTCCAATTAATACATTGTTGGGCATTAAAATTAAAATATCATGAACGAGAGGTACTACAAAAGTTAAATTTGCATAAAAGAAACATGTAACGATAGGCAAAAACTAACACATTAAGCGCAGTCGAAGGAAGTAGGAGAGGTGGGGGAAGAAAATCATGCAGAGCGTTTCTTATTTGGAATTCTAAGTTGAATGTGCTGGTTGTTTGTTGGAATTGTATAAGGAGAAATGGCTGCCAGTACATGTCAGATTTCGACAACGGAAATATCGTGGCCTATCAAGAAACCCTCCAAAATACCTGTTTCAGACAAATAAGAAAAGGTCGAAAATGGAATTACAGTTTACTAAGATTTATCAATAAGTGAAAATGTATCTTTTTTTTTGAAATCCAAATTCCGGTCAATACCGTGTGTGATTTCAAACTATACTCGAAAGATAACTCAACAAAATTTTCTGCTGACGCATTAAACTGAAATTCAAAAATTCCAGAAGTGAAGGTGTCTGAACGGTTTGAATAAATATCAAAGTATCGTTATTTTCGCTGAATTAAATGTACTTTTATTAAAAGTCACGAGAAACTGCAATAACGATAAACAACGACTCTGCTACATTCGAATTCCAACACGTGCTATTGGATGCTCCTTCTTACTAGAGAAATAACACCATCATCTCGCAAACAACTGAAATTCAAATAACGATTTTTCAATGAGAAATCTGTTCCGTAACTTTCCTTTTAATCAGAATTTGAGACGCCAGTTCTCCCTTTTTGTTATTCGTTCTTGAAACATGTAATTTCAGAACTATATAACTTCGAGTATGAACTTTCAGTAAGCATCCATTACAACTCATTAATATTCTGAAAAACGAATGTTGGAAAATTTCTCACCAAATAATCTCAAATTAAAGTCATATTTTTTATAATTGTTTCCCGCATTTAATTCGCCTAATCTATATACAAGGGACCTAGCTACCTCCATATCTTCCGTATCAATGATACGGGCCCCCAAGCTACAAGGGCCTCAACATGTGTAAGGAAAAATTGCTAATATATTAAGGGGACCCCAAAAAGGGTGTGCAAGAAATTTTGATACGGGAACCACTCAGTACTTGCTACGCCAGTACCATATACGCAGTATTTCTCAAAATATTTTCAGTATCCCTTTTTGAGACTTGAAGCGAATAATTTTCATAAATCCAGTCGTTAATGCGTTATAACTTCCTAATTATTCATAAGGTTACATGAAGAATTGTTTCAAAGTTTATAATCCATCTGACTAAATAAAACTGGCAAAACAATTGAAAAAATATATATTTAAGAAAAAGTAAAGCTTGAAAAGCCATTATTCGTACGTGATCTTGAGGAAATGATGTATATAAATGAAGGTTATATAGTAAAGACATCGATTTTTGTACTTTTTACACGGAACAAATTTTGACAATGGCTGATAAAGGTTAATGGTCTGGGAAACCACTCCTAGTGTTTAAACTTAAATCATTCGGAATAATGTCTGCGACTCTGTGACAATTCAACATTCTTCGAGTAATATTTCAACCCTTTAAAATGGGAAATAATCATTGACATTATTATATACTTTTCCTATTATAATCTTGGAATGTAATCTTGAATAATTATTCAAGATCATTTTCAATTCAGAAATGAGATACTCACACTTAGCTCAACAGATAACAAACATTTGCTAAAAACCGTTGGGAATGACTTAATTTCTCTGAAATTATTACTAATGGCAAATAGGGTTTTCAGAAAACTCCAGTAGGCTTTATACAATATCACTCAAAAGTAGTCAGATTTGGAATATTTGGATAAAGGAAATTATATATTCGAGTGAACGTGATTATGATTCTGAATTATTTGAGGTTGAACATATTTTTTTAACCTAATAACTCTAATACTTTTTCTTGAATATTTTTTCTCAATTAATTCCATAAAAATTATGCAAAGCAATTAAAATGTTGATACCCAGCATTGTGGTCTAGATGATGGAATGAACAACAATATAGGGAGGGAATCTGATCTAGAAATGGCATTTCTAAATTCTATGAAATCTTAATTTCTGATTATGCAGCTGGATAAAATAACTTCTGTCTGAATATTGTAATAATTTTAAACAGCGTACGTGATATAATACTTTCAAACCAGGGGCGTATATACCACCATATAAATGATAAGGGGGCCCCGAGCTGCTGGAGCCTCAACATATACAAGCAATATAACACGTTAAGGGGCCTTAAAAAATGGCATGCCTAAAATTTTGATACAGGGTCCACTTCTAACTAGCTACGCCAGTGAACGAAACGTTACTATTTGTGCATAGTAACTAGTTAAATGATTATGTAAGTCTAGAACTGACAAATATTAATGGGTGAAAATGATATCAAATTACACTCAGGAACATTGAAAATAGCGACCCAAGAAGGAAGCTAAGTACAATCGCGAAACTTTGCAAATAAGTACAACGTAATATGATATGCAAATAATCCAAGTTTTGTGCCAATACGCATGCTCATACACGCCAAGGTGGTGCTAAAATCAGGAAGAGGGTGCTATATAAGCCAGCGCAAATTCGAAGATTCATAAACGTGACGATTACCCGCCGATTGTAGGAAGACTTTGGTAAGCAAAACATGCCAGGTAAACGTGCTAGAAGACATTTCTCATAGTTAAGCGAGTTTGAGAGAGGCTTGATCATCGGGATGAAAACTGCAGGCTGGTCGACACGCCGTGTCGCTGGCCAGGTGGATCGTTCGGAGTGTGCCGTTAGAAATTGTTGTGAGCAGTGGACAGGAGAAGGTACTCACCCTTTGAATACCGGGTCTGGAGCGACCAGGAAGACCATGAGGAGAAAGGATCGAAGGATCGTGCGGCAAGCACTTGTGGACTCCACAGTGACTCGTTCAACGATACGAGCAGACGTAGGCGTAGCAATTGTTCCACAAACAATTTCCAGACACCTTTCAAAAGCAAATCTTAAATCCAAGCGCCCTTTCCGTGCACTCCCTTTAACACCGGAACATCGGCAACTGCGTCTACAGTGGTGCCAAGCCAGATCAATGTGGAATGTAACAGATTGGCGAAAGGTTGTGTTCAGTGAAGAATTCCGGTTTGTTTTGGGGACAGATGATAACCGTGTACGGGTGTGGAGGTGCCCGGGTGAGCGGTACAATTCCCCCCACAATGTTCTACGTCACACTGTCCGCACAGCTGGTGTAATGATCTGGGGGCCATAGCCTATGATAGCCGGTCCACTTTAATTGTGATGCGTGGAACCTTAACGGGTCAATGTTACGTTGATGATATTCTTCGACCCCATGTAGGACCTTTCCTAAATGGTCTCCCAGGGGCAATTTTCCAGCAAGATAATGCTCAGCCGCATACAGCAAGAGTTGCTCAAGACTTCCTACGTCATTTTCAGACTCTTCCATGGCCGGCCTGCTCCCCCGATTTGTCCCCTGAAGAGCACGTGTGGGATCAGCTAAAACGGCAGATGCCATCGTGTCACTCTGTACATGATTTAGAGTTGGCTGTTCAAGATTTGTGGGCCATCTGCCACCGGACAACATATGGTGTCTAATCAACTCAATGCCGGACCGTGTGGTGGCAGGTATTGCAGCTGGATGTGGTCCAACGCACTATTGAAGTTGCCCAGTATTTGTGTCGTTGCACATCCTGTATTCGTTTAATTGTCTTGTTTTTGAGATCAAGTGAATCTCTCATCTGTGTCATTATGTGTATTAAATTTCATTTCAATCCGATACTTTCTTCTTGGGTCACTATTTTCAATATTCCTGAGTGTATATTTAAAAATATTTTATTTCACTTTATTAATATTATTATTATTATTTAAGGGGCCACTATACCACTTATAATATCTAAGGCTGAAATTTTAATTGCAGTATTTTCCCCCATTTTGAATTTAAATTAAATAAATCCCAATTTTACTGTATGAATGTGGCTAAACAATTATGATATTTTACATTCATTAAAATGTTTAAATTTTAATTTCGAACTAAAAGAAGATAAACGAACGAAAACTATTTTAAATTCGATACGATTCGTTTTGATTGAAATACTAACAGTATCTCATTTATTAAATATATTCTACTGAAGTTGAAATTTAGAAAGAGATTTTTTTTAATATATCTTTTTCTCTCATAAAAGGGGTGTTGGAAACTTAAAAAATCTTTTTAATATGATAATTTTGAGATTTTTTTCATTTATCAAATTGTATAGATTTTTAACCGTTCTAAAAATACCTTACTTTAACCTTTAGCGTAATAGAAGCCCTTAAAACCTACTTTTAAATTATCATTGAAACTAGACCACATCCATTTAAATGGCAAAAAATGTAAACAAAGGGGTTTTTTTTTTTTTTTTTTTTGCTTAAAAGTTGAATGAATGATGGAAATCAAAACTTTTCATACAGAATTGCTAAAAAAGTGTTTACATGGAGGTACTCAAAATCCCAATGAAAGTACAAACAACGTAATATGGTCTCGTATACCGAAGAAAATATTTGTACAAATAGAAGTATTATCATTGGGTACATATGATATATGGGAAATGTATCAAAAACAGAAATTTTGAGAAAACTCAATATTGAGCCTGGTTGTTACACCGTACAGCAATGGAGCACCTTGACAAACAAAGGCGGTTAAAGGCTAATTCATCTTTATAAAAAAAAGGAAGTTAGGAGCGACAAAAGACTTAAAAGGAAGAGAGATGATGATGAGATCCAAAAATGTAGATCATTTGGAGTATGGGGATGAATGCTTTAATAAATTATAACATTAAAGTTTTTTATCTCAAAATGTATATTTTTGAGTTCGATATATCTTTTCTAGGAAAATAATGTTCGCAGGTATGTAAGCTTCTTATGACATATTTATAATGATGGCCAATATAGAATAAAATAAGCCTTTTGTAAAAAATTCAAAAATTTACTGTTTACAAATTTTTTATGTGAAAAATGGGGCAAATTTCGCTATGTTTGATAAAACATTTCATCTTTTATCTTTTTCTAATAATTCTTCACCGGATTATCAGTTTGCTGTTCTACGAATCTGTTTCAGAAAGCTATAATGACACGTGGTGCCATCTATGAATGAATGCTGAAGTCTTAAATTAGTAGGTTTTGAATACTTCTACTTTTTGTCTAAATTTATCAAAAAGTGCAAGAATGAGATATTTACATAAAAAGGAATAAATCTTAAAATATTATTTTTAATTTTTGTTTCCAGTCATTTGTATCACGGTAAAATGAATGAAAATTTAGAATGAAACTTAACAACTTTTCAAATTAAAATCAAAATTTATGTCACGTACTTATTTAAACTTTGAACTACCTTTTTTTCCTAAAAAAAAATAATAGGATTGATCTTTGATTTATCATTAAATACATATGTGAAATGAGTAATAAATTGTTCTTTTAAATGTGAATAAAAATGAAAGTTAAAGATTTTAAAATGTAATGATGTTTCACAATTGTAACTAGAGAATATTCATTTAATTATTACACAACATTAAAATAGGAAAAAGAAGAAATTAGTGAAATCTGATGAAAAGCACTATTCACAAGAGTGAAAATGCTCTATTTCTGCTGTGGTATTTTATTTTATTTTCGATACTGTCTTCCCAAGATTTTTGTTTCCTAAAACCCAAGGATCAAAATCTGTTCATTAAACTATTGGGTCCATTCTCGAAAATCAAGCGTCTGGCGAAATATTTACTGATCCCATCTCCGGATTTTGTAGGCTTAAGATACTTTCTTCTAAAAAAGAAAATAAAAAATGTCTGTCTCCGCTTGTCTACACGTTCTATACTTGGTTCCCCGCGATCAATTCATTTGCACTGTTCCCTGACTTTAGGGGATTTCTTATTCTTCTCGCTCATGTGACTACCTGTGAGGCTGTGATTTCTGGAGCCTGAAAGAAAATCAATCACACAATGGCTGAAAATAGATCCGATTTTATTTTCAAGCTTGTAAGCATTATATCGAAAGAGATGGGGGTTCTCTCTCTATAGGGATTCTGAAATAGAATATTACTTAGTTTTAAATGCTTGTGAAAAGTTTTAAATATTCTATAAATTAATAAAGAGAAATATTTTTGTAAAATTTTAATAATAGAGAAACATTATACGCGAAGTAATGATGTTTTTTGACTAACAAAATAATATATCCTAATAATAAGTTGAACAAAAAGTTGTCCTGTATATGACTAACTGTAACATAAAATTGAAAAATCGAAGAACTAATCTTCATTATTACTTGAAATCATATTACGAAATTTCAAATCAGTTTATTAGTGAATTAAGTATTTTCATTAATGTCTCAAATTCATTTATTTTGATATTTTTATACATTTTCTTACATTTTAAATTAATTTTGAGCATCACATTCTAATTATTCCCTTTTTAAAGGAAACAGCTTTTTTCGTTAATGGGCTGTTTCTTAGCAACTAAACCTTTGTAAACACGACAAGTCCTAAAAAATGAAAGCCATGTCATTGGTGGCACCATCTAGCGGCGGCTCCCACAACAAGATTTCGACACGAGAATTTATTCAATCCAAGTTCTCGCCGGATGCTAAATATTACCTTTATTTAATTTTAGTGATAGTACTAGAGCCAAGTTGATACACAAGGGATATTTTATATATCACATAATCATATGAGACGCGTGCCTAAGAGTTTCGCATCCAGGAAATTTACCCATTCCAGCCGGAATCAAACCCCGAGGTTTGAAACCCCGAACTAAGTTTTAATGCCTTTTTTTTCAGGTAAATATAATGTTTATTTACCCCTTGTATATAAAATATTAGCATCAGTATACTTAATTTAATCTTTCCAATAATAATTGGCTATTCTAATACTTCAATTTCCTTTCCCTACAAACCAGTAGCATAGGCAAATTATAAATGAGGTTTCGCTGGCCTGAAATCATTACTTAAACCTACAAACTAAGTGCCTAAACTAAGAGTTGACTATATTTTAGCTTTATTATACAATGTTCTTTTGTGATCCACTTTTCTTTTCGGTGTATAGACTATTGTTGATTGTCTGGTATTCCGTCTTATTACTGTACCCTCACTTGAGAGACAAAGAAATTTCCCCAATGATTTCCGTAACAGAAATTAAAGTCTAAATATTGCCCATTCTGCAACGGGGTGGGGGGTCTCATATCCTACTCAAAGTATGCTGGAAAGCTACTAATTTTACATCATTTATATTACTTTGTAAGGTATTTTGGTAAGGTGTAAGGTTATACACTTAAAATTTCATAATTTTTGGCCCCTTCATCTTGTTTCATTTCCAGTTGTACGTAGTGTTAATAACCAATTTTAATTAAGTTCCTGGCAAAGATTTGTCTCATAACGTAAATATTTCACGAAAAATGTCTTATTTATGTAAATGGATTGAATTTCCAATCGAATCCATAATTGCAAAAATGGAAATTATGTTGAGATTTTTAAAAAAATGAGAAAATACCAATAGCTTAATTGAAAATATTTCTCAAAAATTGAAAATATACTTTAAAACCGAATGACTGACACACCACCGCAGCAGTTTTATCTAAAAATAAACTCAAATGGAGGCCTCATTTTTCTCTCTCCTCTGATTTTTCTGTTTCACAAGAAAGCGACCTGAGTAATATCTTACTTTAGAAAAAAGAAGCTTTCCTTAATCTCATTTGCCTTTAAGGTATCCGACTACGTTCGGAACCATGATTTTGCAAAAGCGTATAAATGGATAATATTTATGATATTTAGGGTCACTTAGATTAGAATATGTATTTAAAATTGTTTTAAGAATAGTATTAGATTAAAAAATTATTTAAATACAATATTTTGACAAAAAATTAACATAGAATGTCCAATTTTCAAAATGTTCTTTTGTGAAAAATGCTGCTATTAAAATAATATTTAGCGTGTATTTTGCTCAGACCTCTCTACAGAGGCTCAACTAGAAATTTTGAAATATATAACTTAGAAGTGAGTTTATCCATCTTTTACGACAACAGAGGGGAGCAATTTTAAGAAAAAGACGCCGATAATTATTTCAATTGGTGGTAACTCTGAAAATAATGTGAATTTTTCAAAATTCCTAGTTCAGACTCTCTGGAGAAGTCTTTACTTTATACAAACGCAATATTATTATTTAAGAAGCATTTTTTATAAAAGGAGAATTATTTGAAAAAAATTATTCTAAATTAATTTTTTGCCAAAATATTGTATTTAAATAAAAAAAATTTGTCAAAATGTCATTAAAACACTTTTATACATGTATTGTAATCTGAGTGACACTAAATATCATGAAAATTATCCATTTATGCGCTTTTTTAAAATCACGGTTCCGAACGTAATTGGAAGTTATGAACTGCAAGTTTGGGCCATTTATTACAAGTCAAGTCTTCAAAAATATTGTTACTTTGATCTTCCAGATCATTTCGTTGCTGTAACAAAAGAATTAATGATTTTAAAAAATTTATATTTGTGAAGTTGTTAAAAACACGCGATTCATTATCGTCTTAGAGACTTAATGAAATATTTCTAAATTCGTTTGAGCTTTAGAATATGATAAAAAAATTATCGATTTATACAAAATCCTTAAATGCAAAAAGAAAGCTTTTGCAGTTTCTTTGTACTAAGCTTCTAAACTTCTGCTGAGCTTAATTTTAATTTATATACTCCGCAGATTTAAATAAATTTAAAGGAAATGACAGTATTCAGATTCTTTATCTTTCAGTAAATTAAAAAAAGGAATATTAAATATAATTTTTGTGTTTACCCCGATTTTTTTTAGAATAGAGAGTTAATTTTATTCATTGGGTGGTTAATTTCAAATAAAAGGGGGAAAATCTCAGATATTTATGTAACTTTCAATGCTTAATTTCCGTTTTAAATTTTGCGGACAATGAATGATATTGCAAGAATAATTTTAAAAAAATGGAGTAAAAAATATATGTGATATAAAAAAAGGATTACGTTTTGGATTGAAGGAGCTGTGATGAATCTCAAATCATTCAATAAGCACAAATGATCCATTTGGGGCTGATACATTTCTTTTCCTGTATACATAGGCATTTTTCTAAGTACTAAATTATACAGCTCTATGTTTTATGTATAAAAACAAATGCATAAACAATAATGGGAGATATTCCCGCGTGTTGGTCCATACCATATTTTAAGCAGCTTTATGAGTCACTTCCTTGTGGTTTCCGTTCCTCTTCGAGAGGGAAACGGTACACACATACTGTCTGGTGATGCTACCTCACAGTTTCGACATTAATAAATGATTATGTTTTACCACTGGTTAAAAGATTGAACTAAATTAAACGAATTTTGAATGGAACCTTGAAATGCAATGAGCTGTATATATATTTATTAAAATCTTGGAACGTACATAAAATATATTCATCCTTATTTGGCAGCATCAATATGAAGAACTAAAATTATTCATTCAAATTATTTCTTTAAAGCAATCCATATTGATACGGTTTTTCTTTCTTGTGAATCTATTGAACTCAATAAATGCGTACAAAAATCCTATATCTATCTTAATGTATGTTTGAAACTGGGAAAGGAGAAGGTTGTTTTCTGACACAACGGGAAAACACAAATTCTTTCGAATGCAAGGAAAATTCTTGTAAATGACCCTATTTAACAAGGAATAATTGCTTCGAAATAGTCGTAGCATATCACTTTTCTTTCCGAGAGCCATGGTAATTTTCACTTCAAATATAGCTCTTCTCCAGCGAATTCGGTAAAAATCGATATCTCCTTTCTCGCAAAAAGTTTTGTGGAAGAATTCATCTTGATTCTATATTTCTCACGGTAATTTTAGTAGGTACACGAAATGAAACGAAATTCGGGGTTCATTTTATTTACATTAACCCTTTAAGTGCTCAATTTTCTTTTCTTTTTTTTTTTGCCGAAAATGTTTCGAAAGGGGCACATTTCTAGTTACATATAAATAGGCATAATAGTTAACAGAATGCGAAAATTGAAGAATTTTCTTTCAATTTTTCATTTCAAAGTTTTCACACTATTTCTTACTTTATAATTGTAGTACACAAAACACTCCAGTGCGGAGTGGGTTTATAAAAAGGAAACATTTAGTTTCCTTTTTATAAGCCCACTCCGCATGCTATGATGACTGTTTCATATATCTTAAAAGAATTTCTCTAATACAAGAAAACTTCGTGCTCGTACCTCTTTTTCAAATGGTTGAGGAATTTGTGTGTGTGTGCATTATATATATACACACACAATAAATAACAGGGATTGGTAAGGAAATGTGCAATTTGTTGCTTGAGAAGAAATGAAAATGGAAAGATATTCCAAAAAGGTCAGCATTATCTCTGTCCTACATTACAATAAGGACAGAGATAATGCTGACCTTTTTGGAATATCTTTCCATTTTCATTTCTTCTCAAGCTACAAATTGCACATTTCCTTACCAATCCCTGTTATTTATCGAATATTTTCAAAAATCTGAATTCCTGCCATCAATAAAAAATTCCCGCCTTCACCATAAAAAAAATCCCGGAAGTGAAGTACTTCTGTCTGCATCTTTTAAAAACACTAGCATTAATAACCTCACTAGAAGCATTGAAAATATGTGCAAAATAAAAGATAGAAAGAAAGAAAAAATCAGTAACCGTACAGCATACGGGAAAACTGGTTGTAGCCAGACTTCCTTAGCCTATACTGTGTATGGGCAAATCATTTAAGGCCTGTTGCCATAAAAAAAGCTTAAATATCTTTCCTCCCTCCCCTTGCATAGATACTTAACTTAGACCTATTAGGTGCGATTAAAATCACGCCAAACATTCTCTAGACCAAGGTACTCCACATTTTTTTCTGCTGGGCCGCATACATATGTCAGCTATTTCACGCGGGCCGCAACATGAGTATAAATGGGGGAGAAATGCTTTAAGACCAAGATAACATTGAAAATTTAAAATGTGGAAAATTAATCAAAATATTATAACTCCTGTTTTGTTTTTTAACTATTATTTTTTTATTTTTGTCACTAACACTAAATTGGAAGAAATTAAGAAACACTCTTTCACAATTTCTCATCTCAGTAAACGGTTTCATATGATTACCAATAATATAACCGATTTCATAGAATGCCTTTGTTACGCTGTGATATTACCACTGACAAGATATTTTGTTGCTTTTGCAAAGGTTATTCAAGAGAAAGCCTATTTATCACCTCCTGAAAGAGATCTTCGGGGAAAAGTGTCATTGAATGATGTATGTTTACTGGTATTTTTCAAATACAGCACTTTCGTGACAAATCAAACAATTACTGTGATCCACATGTTAGTTTTTCACTATAAAATAGCCAACCTCCCAATCGTCTTGAAACGATATATTTTCTTCCAATATTTTTCGCTTGAAAGATAGTTAAAAATTAGTTCTACCCCAAAAATGGTTGCTACTCTACTGTTGTCTGTTATCCCTAGCCATAACCGTTCCAAATAAAAAAAAGAATATCAATTCGTACCCGTGCGATACCGAAAAAAAAGCAAAATTGATATATTTCATGTCTTGACAAAGAATTTTACACCGAATTTTTAATACAATGTCCTTAAATAAGTAAATTTCTCAGAGCAATGGGTTAAGACCGGGCCACTTAAAAAGGCTCGGGGGGCCGCAGGGTGAGTATCATTGCTCTAGACGGAATGTAGATTTTATTCAAGATGGTCACATTGCACTAAAATAATGAGGTGTGAAGAATAAAAAATTATTACTGAAACTTGATGACGCAAACGATAACTGTAGAATTATAATTATCTAAAATGATTTAAAAAGTACAATAAGAAGAAATGTACTTATATTTTCCATGTAAAATGGTGCTGAAGAGTATAACTACCTGTATAAAAAGATTGATTGTGAGAGAAATTTCAAAATAACGAAAGAAAAGAAATTAAAAGTAGCAAAAGCAATAAAAAAAATTTTAAAAAAGAAATATAAATTTGAGACCGAAGAAGAATTTAATACTAAACTAAGTGACTTTATTATGGGAATGTGAAAAAAAAATTAGAAAAATATTTATTAAAAATAAAACAGTGGAAAATATATATATATATATATATATATATATATATATATATATATATATATATTCCCAATTTATCACCATTAAAAAAATAATTCTGCCTGAGAGATGTATCGTTGCGTCAGTACAAAGCTTAACATATCTGCTGTTTCATGTGAGGCTCCGAGATTTTTTTTTTCTTGACATAATTTTCTGATAAAAAGAAATAATTCCTTACACATTCTATCATAAGAAAACAATTTTTATAAGAAACTAAATTCTATGACCTGTGGCAAATTATTCTGATAAAGGAATGAATAGTTTTTAAGTTGTATAATAAGGTAATAAATCGTATTAAAAGAATTTCTGTGTACCATAGTAATAAAACAGTTTTAATTGCGAAATTGTTTTTTGTTTTCCACGAAATTGTCTCTTTTTGGGGGGCGGGGAGGGGGGTTCAATATGACTTGACTATATTTCAGTTTCTGAACGTATGTATCCTTCATATTAATTAGATTTATGAAAAGTAAGATTTTTTTATTCTTTAAACACAGTATTTCTATTGTGTTATCGCGCATATTGTTTATTTACCTAAATAATAATTTGACAGTCCTTTAAAAATTTTTAAATTTCAATATCATTTTCAAAAATAAGAAATGATGATGTCCTTTAAACGTTAAGGTATGTGTTTTCTAAGGCTTGCTAAGGTTCTTCGGAAGTGAGTTGACGAAGTTTGAAGATCTCTGACTGAGATTTGATCCAATGCTCTTCTTGAATTCAAACCGCTTTGAAAAGACATTTACTTTCATAATAATTTCAGAGATGGCGCCATGAAATGTAGTACTGTTCAGCACACCAAAATTATAAAATATAACTCTTTCTTAAATTGGTTCAGTAAAATAAAACAAGATAACACTTAAATTCTTTTTTTTTTTTTATATAAAAACATCTCTCTCGTTTAAATATTATATTTAAGATGTAACTTACTTTTTTTGGTAGATTTTTGTGAACATGCGAGGCATGTCAGCATTCTTGACACTGACACTTTCCTCAAATTTACATCATTTCTTGTATCCCTTCACATAACTTATACATTGTGTAGAAGAATATACCATAAAATGAATACAGAATCATAATTTACTCAATTAATTAGGTATGATTTTTAAAAAATCGTTTTTCTAGCAATGATATTTTATTTGGTTTGCAGATTTTTAACAGATGGCAGCACAAAACAAGCGGATAATTTCTTCAACCCCCCCTCTAATTATTTCCTAACTTTTAGTACGGATTCGAATTTCTTTCCATAAATTACTCAATTGATGAAATAGTACTAAAAATTATAAATAATTGCTCAAATATGTAAAATGACTCAAAATATTTCATTTCCTTCCAGGGGAGAAAAAGTTAGTTTCAAACATGATTGAAAACAGGGTCGATCCTAGGGTGTAGGCCGCCCACGTGCTAAGACCTAATGTGCCGCCCCTCTAGAAGAATTTTCGCATTTTGACTAATACTTAACGTTGTGACGCTATAAATTCATCTACCTGTATTAAAGTAAAAAGTAAAACATTAATAAAATGTAAATACAATTCTAAGTACAGAACTTTTTTTACCAGCTAATATGTCACAAGAGTGACAAAATAATTAAACAATAAACAAAAAAAATACTACCTTTAAAATAAAAATAGACATTTTATAATTAGAAATACAAAATAACTGTACTTATTCAGAAAATACAATCCAATAAAAAAAGTACTAAAGCATAAACCTCGTGAAACGAAAAGTATATAAATCAGTCCTTCTACAAAAAGACTAATTAATAATTAACTACAAAATAACTTTTCAGGCTTTCTGAGAACCAAGTTTGTAAATAATTTCATTAAAATCCTTTTTTTTTTTTTTTGAGATTTTGGATTCAATAGAGATGATGGCTAAATCTGAAAGCCTTTCTTGTGTCATATTATTTCTTGAGTAATTTTTAATAATTTTTCATTTACTGAAACTTCTTTCCCCTGAAGCTAAAGAAACAGGTAAGGTTAAAAAAAATTTATTGCTTGAGCAAAATTTGGAGATCATTCTTGACTATAATTTCTAATACCTCAATTGGCTGTTTTTACTCGGAAAAATATCTTCGAATGAAGACATTTCATTAAAAGGTTGTATGCCGTCTATATCTTTCATAATACTTCCTTCCTCCTGTACCTATAACTTAATACTCAAGTCCATTTCATGTTTTCATGAGATCATCATCAGAAATGTGAAACTCATACTGAAAGCAGAATATCGAATAGCACTCAGATATTAAGGTAAATCGTCCATTTGCTGAAGAGATAGCGAATTGCTGGAAGGAATTGGAAGCTGGTTTATCACTCCCCTCATAAACAAATAAATAGACCTTTTTCCTGAGCTTCGAGATAGGAAATTCGGGATCAATACGTAAATCTGTAGCAAGTGTTGTTACTGAATCGACAGATATCTTAAAGTTATCATTCGATCTTTGGGAAACTAAATATTTTTACGATTATCTAAGCCTTCAATCCATTCTACAATGTTTAATTTAGGATTTCAAATCATTTTTTTGAATACTTGAATTCATGATAATAAATCATACCAAATTAAAATTAAATAAAAAATTTAAATGTTACATTTTCCCCCTGTGTGTCTAATGGTATCTTCAATTAAGGCATTTAATGCGGTAATAATATTTTTAGGTCTTGTTTAAGAGATCTAATAGCATTGATACGAACTTCAATCCTTGTTTCACTTAACGGTTTTAAAGTTAGACATTTCACGTGTTTGTTTGTTTTTCTTGGTAAATACCATTGATATGGAGAAGCATAAAAGTAATTACATACCTCTTGCACCTTATAAAAAAAAGAACAGAAATTTCACCAATGATGCTGGCAGCGTATGACTCATTCAGTTCTGTGTTTGATGATTTTCAAGATGATAAATGCTAATCTTTTCACAGACCCGTTTTCAATTTCTCTGCAAGACGTTAGTTGTTACTCAACCAAAATTTCAATCGAAATTATTAACACACAGCAGTGTTCTCTAACCTTTTTATCGCCGCGGACCGGTCAACGTTGGATAATTTGAACTGCGGCCCGCTGAGGGGAGGACGTTGATTGTTTATATATTTTATATTTAATAATTTTATTTTAATTGTATTTAAATATGTCTTCAGAATAAAATATAGCTTCACCAAAAATGAATATAAAGTGATTTTCATAAAAAGTAGCCCAAACCCAAGAAAAATACACCACTGTAAATAAAATGGAAATAATCTAATGTTTATTGTGCGTACCAATAGTATTTGATCCGCGGACCGGTACCGGTCCGTAGACCGGGGGTTTGAGACCACTGACCTACAGCACCATACTACACTGAAAAGCAAACATAAGGAACTTATTTCAACTACAAATGATCCGCATTATTTCGAATTTTGAAAATTTGTACAAAACAATGTCCCAAATTTACACGATTTAGCTGCAAAATGTGGCTGTAGGTTTGTATCTCAACATGTTTTTAAACAAATGTTTTCTGCTATGAACATAATAAAATCAATCTTACTAAAAATTAACTGATATGCATTTAAAAAGACTTAATTTTATTAGCATCTTCAAGAGAGAGAACTAATACTGTAGTAAAGATTACTTGGTAAAAAAAACCCACAAATTCAAAAGTCGTATTAAATAAGTACTGATTGCTTAATAAGTATTTAGAATCAAATGTTCCGAGTTAAATCATTTTTATTTTATACCTAACCTAACTAATTGAACCTGCATAAAGTTTATTAGCAATATAACCTAGGTTTGTACTTTATATTTATTATATTATTTTTAAATTGGAAGTGGCAAGCAAAACTATTTTTTGCCAAGTAGTATCACTCATCTCAAAAAGGTTGGCCACCTTTGATTTCGTGGAATTTGTTTGCGCAAAATCGTCATGGTTCGACAGTGTGAAGGTAGAAAAACGTTTATTGTGACTACAAATTCCTGACTGCTGAACTATTTCGGAAAAAAAGACAGCTACAAGAGACAAACCTTTCCACAGATTTTCTTTTTTTAATTAGAAGTAAATGCACTTGTATTGTTTACGTAAGGGGATCGTGGAAAAAATGCATTGATGTATGCAAATGTTTAGGCAAATGCTTTGAAAATGACAAGATCTCAGAGGTTTGTTTATAAGATCTATAGTGTGTTCAACTTCACGCATCATTTACTTCTATAAAAAAGGTGCAAAAATGCTTTTGTTTCCTCTGTTTCTCAAAACATTGGTGATTGACAATTGGTTGGCTGGTTTCTCAAAACATACTTCACCCCCAGTGCAGGGCACCAATAAGACCTCTACATCAATCTTCAAACTGCGTTCGACGCAGTCCTGGGGTTTCGCCAAGCATACCCAGGGGCTCTCCACAAGTCAAAATAAAAATTCTAAAAGAAAAAGGGAATATGTATGTATATAAAATAGATTCATGTTATCTATGTAGCTTATATATAAACTCTAGAGTACCTAAAATCGTGTTTTCCAAAGAGGATCCCACGAGGAAATTTAAAACAAAAATTTCGGTGCAAGACAGTCTCTTTTTTTCAGTAATTTTGTGCAGTTTTTATTGTAATGTAATAAAAAAAATATTAAAACATTTTTTTCTTTATATGTACTACCTAGATTATAAGTATTATATTACTTACTATATCCAGGGTCCCAAAAAATTATTTTATACTCGCTAGTGCACTTAACACCTGTAAAGTAATATTTCTCAGAGAAAATTAATATAGACATTAAAACTTACATTTAAACAGGAACAGCTTCTAAATTTAAGGTTGCGAAGTTTGCAGAATACATAGAAGTTTCACACACAGTTATGAACATTTAAATGTCATTTTGAGCAACGTATTTATGTTACAAATATTTCTCTCGACGTATGGGGCAACAAAAACAAAATGCAAAAGCAAATTAACGTAGAATATGAAATGCGACTGTAGATAGCTTCAATGGACGTAGACTTCCTCATTTGTGTAAAAAAATTCACACACACACATATCCTTATTACACTAAATATAATACAAGGGTTGAAATGACACCTATTGCGCAAATTAAAGCTATACATGCAACGTTTCTCAAACTGTGGGTCGCGCCCCCTTGAGAGCCATAATAACTCTACGAGGGAGGCGCATGTATATTGAAAAGTCAGAAAAAAAAGATTATTTTTAAAAAATATGATATTTACTGAAAGTAAACAAACGAAATACATTCTGACGTAATAAAAAAATAAAATACACAATTACACACGGATTAATTTAACAATACTAAGTTAAAAACAAGTGTAACAATTACTAGTGACCCAATGGGCTTGTCATATGTAAAATTACATACAAAAACAAACTATTATCTTGACAACTTGTAGGTTTGTAATTAATCCCTTAACTGTCTATTAAAAGTTACGTGATTCGCTCCCCAGTGCCGCCCTTTTCCACGTAGGCATGCGAATGTGATGTATGGGGGAGAAAAGGAATAAAAATAAGCAAATTACGTAAAATAAATAAATCCTTCGCAAACACTGTCAATGTCCTTTTATTGCATTCCAAAGCCTCTAGAATAGTTTTATGGATAGCAGTGCACAGAAAAGATCATACTTCGGAAAGGCAAATTTATACTTTGGGGGCAGTTCACGCTTTGGCTGAGCGAGACCTTTATAAGCACCGGAGACACTTAAGAGGTTTAAGTCGCATTGCAGCTTTAATGTATAAGTATAGTATAATTGGATTCAATACATTGTTATTGGATGAGGGGAAGGGGGGCGATGAAAATTATAATTAAATGTTGGGTCGAAAATGTTGAAAGTTTGGGAGATGGGGTATACATAAAAGCAGGCAGATATATGTACGGTGAAAATCGCTTAACACGAAACTGAGGGTACTGAAATATTTTTTCGTGTTAAAGGATTGTGATGCTCTTCCCCTTGGAAGTACATCTCTCGAAGTATCAGCGTGAGCTAGAGGTGTAGGATTAGCGAAAGAACTAGGATCAAACATTATCTTAATATGACTTTATTAAGATATTCAACTTAAACCTTTAACAAATTCAATTATAATAATTAATATGAGATAATAATTAGATGACAAAATACGCAACACACAATAAGACTTAATATAATTCAGACCACTATCTATAAATGAACCGCCTAATCTCCGATTCTAATATTAAATAATCAATCCTACCTTATTACAGCTTGGAGTAACGCTCAGTCTTGTCTTTGTATGCAATAGTATGCAACTTGGCGGGTTCCTTCTAATCGAGCACTAATAATATGTATCCACGTCACGCAAAATGCATTCAAACTTGAAACACGAACTGTAATAACCATCAACTGCCATAAACCAACATCGATTGTCTAATATTCATTTACATTGCCATCTCGCTTACTCTAAGATCCGATATTTAAAAGTCCATTCATTTGCATCTTTTGTTCACATTTCATTTCTTGGATTTGGTTGGAAAAGAGTTGCCATTAATTCTGGCCCAAAGAACCCAAAGGACTTGTTAAAGAAAAGACGCGTGAGACGTCACAGGATATTTAAAAAAAAACGTATATTCAACAAAACTAGGCTTATTAAAGTACACATATTTACATATAGATATGCATATATGCATGTATTTAATTAAAATCAATGAAAAAAAACATTCACAAGAATTGAAATTTAATACAAAACTGTCAAGTTTTTTGTAAAACGAAACATTTATTGAGTTTTTGGAAAATAATCAGATAATTTTTTTTACATTGTCTTTTATACTATCGAATTATCCAGAAATTGTGTGATGTCGTCCATTTTGTTAGACGCACATTCCATTGGTGAATTGAATAAGTAAATGCTCATACATTTTTCATGATGTTCCTCATTTCGGATGACTTTGAGAACAGGAGAGGCATTTCATCGTCGGAATCTATATCAATGATACTTTTTGAACTTTGAACACACTCATAAATGTCTTTGACTGTCATGATTGGGGCTGCACACACATAATCATCATGTTCTGCAACGAATTCTTCCGTTGATATAATAGGACAATCCAATAATACAGAAAACTAATGCGAAACCATCTCTTTCATTTCACACCCTTCTGAAATTTCTAGTATTTACCGTATGATGTTCATTCCCAGAAGGGAAATCTTTTCGTGATAAGATGGGAAAAAATGCATGAAAAGACATAGCAGTTTGTCGGGACCGTTGTATTATTTCGTGTTATCCGATATTTCGCTTTAAGCGTTTTCGCGTTAAACATATTGTACTGTATATCATGGTTAGATTTTAATATGTTTTGTTTCATTATTGTTTTAGTGCTATATTGTGAATTTTTTGATTCACCTATTTAATTACATAGCATCTTGTTAAATTTGGGGATCCTTTAAAAAAAACGCATAACGCCCCACATTTTTTTTAAATATAGTTCTGAAGTAAACTATAATATAAAATTAGATTTAGAACTTCGGTAAACTTCCCTAACATTAACAATACTATGTGAATATTGAAGTGTTTTTCAAACAGGCTTTGCAATGAAAATTATTTAATCAAAATGAGAGCTGCAAGATTTTTTCTCAAATATTTTTATACTGAATATAATTACAAAAAACTACCTTTTAATGAAAGCATAATATTTTTACTAAAAAGGAAAATGGGTGCTATTAATGAGTGTTGTAAAAGCATAAGTAAAACAATCACTACTTTCCGCTATTTTGTTTTTGTAAATTGTAAGGCTATTATTAAAGTGAAAACGTTTATTTTTCCCAAATGCATATTGGATTTAAACACTCCTATGTCTTGGGTAATATTAACCATATAAAATATTTCCGTAAAGCAACTTTCGCAAAAGTCAATTTTGAGACGTTTTTGTTAAATATCAATCCCCAGTGCGTTACCAGTGTCGCTGATAATAATAATAAAAAAAGTTTTTCTATTGCGGTATAGCCAATTCTGTCACGAACTTAGCTATCAAATGAAAGATGGACGTAAAAAGTAGACATTTTAATGAATAATTTGTGTGGGCCAACACACTGTGCATTAACATTCTGTTTTTCTTAAACTATGTTATGCTATCGGGAAATCGAGGCGTACTTTGATTTTCCAATAACTATTTAAAATTCAGCATACTTATTGAACTTATCATAAGATTTATTTTGAGAAATTGTACAAAATTTTGCTTGATTGATAGAACTATAAGCGGTCGCCCCTTGTTTTGGCCGCCCTCGTGCGGAGCACGCGCTGCACACCTGCTAGGATCGGCCCTGATTAAAATAAAACAAGGTTTCTTTTTTTTTTTCTATCTCTGCAAATTTAAAAGAAATTATTTGCAATACAGCTCAAGAATATTGTTTGACTCTCTTTGGCATTTAGGTAACACGCGCATTTTTAAACAAAATAAAAAAAAAACAATTCAGAATTTAAAAACATTTCTCTTGTTTAAAGATTATATTCAAGATGTAACTTTTATTTTTCGGGAAAATTTAATCAATAAGTGAAGACACTGAGACTTTGCTCAAATTGTGTGACTATTTATGTTAAGGGAGAAGTAAGTATAATTAGTTTTACAGTTGAATATCTTTAATTAATTAGCTGTAACGAATTAAGTTTTTGTTTATGTATATCCCTTAATTTTCAATGTAGTCACTCAAAAAATAATATTGCATGAAAAAAACTGCAGTAAATCATAATGCGGTAGGTAAAGGGTTTAGATAAGACTTTCAAAACTTTTTATTTTTCATAGTTCAATACGGAATAGTTCTGCATGTTTATTACATATGATAATCGAATGTTTGTATACTGTGAGGATACTGTCAGCTAAGTGTCAGTTTCATGAATCGTTCTTCCGATTGGTCGATCGCTATCATAACAAATCGAGAAAATCAGTCAGGTGGAACGTTTTTCTAAAGCATGTTTATAAAATTTTTCCTATTAAAGGAATAAATCTATTTTTTCCCTCTTTAAGATATCACTCACATTAAAATCTGGTTTCAACAGGAAATAAATTCCATACCCCGAAAAGTTAAAAACAAGTTCGTGCAAAAGGTGAATGTCTTCAACAGACCAAATTCTTAATCTTTTTCATCTTCAAAAGTTTTGTAATATTTTAAACGAAATGTAAGAATACTGATATGTGTTTAACCCTCTGGCCGGAACATCTATCTCTCAGACGGGGATGATTTGTTTTGATGCCTGTAGATAACGCTGTGGTGTGATTTTTAGGGTGGGCTGTGTCTTGACATCTTCAGTTAGACTACCCAGTGAGAGAATCACGTGGTGGTGCATGACGATTTTTTTCAACTCACGATATGTGCGATTTTTCTTATCTATCACACGGATATTCCTATAGTTTTTCCGTGTTTGGTATTATTATTTTTAATTACTTTTACATAAATATAAATAATTTTTAATCAGTTTTTATAAAAATGCTGGTCACAATTCTAGTGATAAAAATATATTGTTGTGCTTAATTTGACCCCACACATCTTATTTGAGCCAGACTCAATTTCCTAAGCCATAAGGACATTTAAAACAGTCCTTAAGATAATAAAATTCAAAAACAATTTACGTACCCGTCCGTCAGACGGATATTTCTCAGTACGGCAAAAAAAAGTGATGTTCCGGCCAGAGGGTTTAATAGGTTAACGGAAAGACATGCATAAATAGACAGCGATTTCGTTCCGGATCACACAAACCTTTTGCGATGACCTTCGAACTTCTTCGGAATTCCCCTTGCTAAGAATTCTTAGAACGAGCGAAACTTAGCAATCCCTTTTTCTGTCAAGTTCCAAGTAAGATTTTAACTTACACACACATATTCAGTATTAAGGATCAGAACTGTTTTGCTAATGATTGGTAATACATTTCTTTCGTTGATTTGAATCGAAAAAGAGGTTTGTTTCATACAGTTCGTTGTAATTTTAAATTATTGATAAAATTCCTTAAAGATTGATTTTATTAATTTTTGTATAATCTTACAATCACTTAAAGAAAACCGAAACTATTTGTATAGATAACGTTATTCAATACAAATTTTCTACTGGTAAACGAAATTTAGTACACTTACAGTTATAAACTTCTATCATGTAAGGATGAGGTATGTTTCAGTTAGTGATTACATTAATTTATATTTCCGTATTCCTAGCTTGATCGAAATTAGATTCAAAGGCCATGAAATAACAATTGTCAATGCTTCTAGAAAAACTGCATAGTACTTAATATTATCAAAAACATACAAGCATCCTGATGATCTTAGAAAAAAAAATTGTCGCAATATTCAAAAAATACTCTCTATACGCTCTATAAATATTATTTTCAAAATTTTGTGTGATTATTTTTTCTCAAATTTACAGGTATAGTTTTTTATGTTTGAATAAAAATGTAGTCGCGGAAACAATATTGTGAAGTTGTGTGGAATGATAATTAATGGCGTACTTATATATATATATATATATATATATATATATATATATATATATATATATATATATATATATATATATATATATATATATATAGACTGATCTATAAACATCTGCATTATGGGTCGTAGACAATAAACATTATTAACTAGAATCATAACAAGAAATGTATAACTTTCTGACTCAATCTGTTGACACGAAGCACTAATTTAAATAGCTTAAGGTATCCGACTACTTGCGACAACTTTTTTTTGAAAAAAAGGAAATATGGAGATCTTTTTGTGATTTTTATATTTATATAGTATATTTTAAAGAAAAATTCCTAAAATTGGTAAAAGAAAAAAATTATTATTATTAAAATGGGAAAAAACTAGTAAAAATGTACGAAAAATTACATAAACGGGGCCCGCTCTCTACAAACATTTTATGAACAAATTCTCAATTTTTCAATTTTGATGTGTTACTTTGTTATTCCTGTTTGAAGTGATCTTCACGATAAGAAATATTTTAATTTTTACAAAAACTAGAGCACTTTATCTAAGTCATTATACGAAATTGCTTAAAAAAACATTGGCTATATTCACATAAAGAGCTTCAAATTTTGAAATAAAACAGTTATTGATAAATCTGAAGATCAAAACACTTCTACTGTTATGCAGAACATAAGCAAAAAAATTCAGCTAATTATTTTCAAAACTTTTTGAGCAATCGCGGTCCCCGTTTGAGTTTTTCGAAAAAAACACGTTTCGCGTAAAACGCATTTCAAAGTTTGACATCTTGTGTAAAGTTATGGCATTTGCTTTTACTAAAGTGCTTGTAGTTTTTGTTCTAGTGGAGGGAAAATAAAGTACTTGGTATTGTTATTAAGTTAATAAAATGGTCTATAAAATAAAATCATAAAAAATTTTGCCAATTTTTGAAAAAAATCATGGTTTTAGGGTAGTCGAATACCTTAATGCAGTGTCTTCCAATCTTTTTATCGCCACGGACCGGTCAATGATTGGTAATTTTATTGCAGCTCACTGGGAGGGGAGTGATTATTTATATTTTATGTATGAAGATTTTTTACTCGTGCATGTTGTGACGTCTTACGCGTCTTTTCTTTAACAAGTCCTTTGGGTTCTTTGGGCCAGAATTAATGGCAACACTTTTTCAACCAAATCCAAGAAACGAGAAGTGATGAGATGCAAATAATATAGGATAAATATAGGATCTTAGAGTAAGCGTGATGGCAATGTAAAGGAATGTTAGACAAATGAGGTGCGTTGTGGCAGTTGATGATTATTGCAGTTCGTGGTTCTAGATTTAAGTTCTACGTGTCGTGGATAAACATATTAGTGTTCGACTAGAAGTTAATCGTCAAGCTGCATACCATTGCAGATAAAGACAAGTAGCATTACGGACTAATTTAAGGTAGGATTGATTATTTATTAGAATTGGTGATTAAGCGGTTCGATTATTGAGATTGGTCTGAATTAGAAATATAAATATATATATTGTGTGTTGCGTATTGTGTCATCGTACATTCTCTCATATTAATTATTGTAATTATATTTGTTAAAAGTTTAAGTTGAATATCTTAATAAAGTCATATTAAGATAATGTATGATCCGAGTTCTTTCTCTAACCCTACACCTCTAGCTCACGCCGATACTTCGAGGGATGTACTTCCAAGGGGAGGTACATCACAATGGCGCCCAACTGGGTTTAATCTATATGACCCCGAGATAAGAAACGCGAGAGGATTTAATGCTTGGCCAGAAGTATATTTTTTTGGATCGGAGAACGTCACCGAATTTTTAGAGGGTATAGATAACCAAATTAAATTACTTGAAATACCCAGCGACTTATCGTGTGCTTATTTAAAGGGTCATCTCCTGGGTAGAGCCCTGGATTGGTACCAAATATTTTGATCGACGTTAGTGCAAAATACCGCCACGGACTTCGCACAGCTGAAAGCAGCATTGTCGAAAGCATTCCCTGTCATCCAAAATAAAAAGGAATTAGAAACGCGTTTTTGCGCGTCTCAGCAAAGACAGAACCAGGAGCCGACAGATTTTGTTTACGATTTGCTTAAGTTAAACAAGAAATTAGAACTGGGGATGTCTGAGAAAGCCGTTGTAGATCATATTTTCGTTAGACTTGAGCCGCAAGTTCAGGACTATGTGGAGGGTGTGTAATCCACAAACCGCGATCCAATTATTAGAAGTATTAGCTAAGTTTGAGGAAAGATATTCGTGCAAGGCAACATTGGGTTCGAGAAATAGTAATAACGTGGAAGGACGAGGTTGGAATGAGCGTAGGATATCTAATGTTGGTAATAATCGAGGAAATTGGAGAAATTCTGAAGTGGTACATAGACCAAATAATGGTAGAAATGATTATAGGGGTAACTATCAGAACAACCGTCAAGGGAATCAGTGGTTCGAGAGCAGGAATAGGTTTCAAAACGATGATCGCCGATTTAACGATAGGGGATATCAATTTAGAAATCGAGGTCAAAATGACGATTTTAGTAGAGGGGACCAAAGAAATAGGGGATCGAGTGAAAATTTTAGTCGAGGCAGTCGAAATCAAATGGGACGATTAAATGTTTTGAAAGTGAGTGATATTAAAGGTGATCAGACGCAGTCGATAAATCAGTCACCGATTAAACTTTCAGCAATATGTATGTCTCCGGTAGAACTTTCGTATGTTCCTATTTTATTAGACGAAACTTTTACGAAAGCGTTATCGGACACTGGAGCGGAGAAGTCATTTATATCGGAAGTGATATACCAAACATATTTTTTTATAAACAAGTAAAGAAATCGAGTACTCAGGTGATCACGGTGCAAGGAGTTAAATGTCGAAATATGGGAGTTGTGGAATTAAATATTCGAATACGGGATTTCGAAAAGCTTTGGTTGTTCCATGTGTTAGCAAATTTGGAATACCCATGTATTCTTGGGATAGACTTCATAGGTGGATCAAAGATCCTTTTGAACTTTGATCGGAAATCGTTGGCGATTCAAGAATCACAGGTTGAAGATATTAAGATAGATGACGGGAAGTTGCGCGTTGAT
Source organism: Trichonephila clavipes (assembly GCA_019973935.1). Lineage (NCBI taxonomy): Eukaryota > Metazoa > Arthropoda > Arachnida > Araneae > Nephilidae > Trichonephila > Trichonephila clavipes. Next base: position 295,479 of record BMAU01019817.1, on the reverse strand, counting down.
TTGTCAGAAACAAAGTTAAATGTTGTGGCTAAAGTTTTAGATAATAATACAATTGAAAGTATAATAGGAGAGAAAGTTAATTGTGCAATAATCAGAGATTTTGTACTTTCGTCACAAGATCAGTTAATAGAAGAACAAAACACAGACCCAGAATTAGGTCACATCTATAGATATCTAGAAAACCCAGAAGATAGCTCGGTTAATGCGGCAATATGTGGGAATTGGTCCCGCGATTTTAGGCTAGTAGAAGGCTTGTTATTTTATGCGAAATATGCAACGTCATTAGCAGAAATGCGAGTATAAATTCCCCCCAAAATCTTTAAGGAATGAAATTATGAGAGAATTTCATGACAAGCCATTAGCAGGTCATTTCAGACGTTTTAAAACTTTTCATAAAATAAGGGATGTTTGTTATTTCCCGTATATGAGAAAATTTATTGATCAATATGTCTCCATATGCCCTATGTGCCAAATTAATAATTATAAAAACGCGTTACCAGCTGGTCGGTTAATACCAATTGTATCAAATTATCCAAATGAAATAGTTACGTTAGATTTGTTAGGTTCGTATCCCGTGTCGAGAGTAAGACGCAACCTATATGTATTTGTAATTACGGATCATTTCAGCAAGTGGGCTGAAATCATACCCCTTAAAAAGCCTCTGCTCGAGTTACAGCAGATAATTTTTTTGATAATTATATATCGCGTTTTGGAGCTCCAATAAAATTAATTAGTGATAACGGTCCCCAATTTATTTCCGATATTTTTGAGAATTTAAGTGAAAGATTAGGCATAAGGCATGTGAAGACTGTTGTATATAGACCTCAAGCAAATAGAACAGAACGCGTAAATCGCGATCTGATGCAAACGATTGCAAATTATGTCAATGAGCAACATGACACATGGGACCAATTCTTACGTGAGTTTGCTTATGCTATTCGTACGGTTGTAAACGAAACAACGGGGAAAACCCCTGCGGAATTATTTTTAGGTAGAAAGTTGATTACGCCTTTTCAGAAATTAGTGATGGTATCAGACGGAACGGAATTTGCCGTATGAGATATTGAGAGATTGTTTGAGGAGGCTAGACAAAACACAAAAACCAAACATGAAAAATGGGAGAAATATTATAATAGACGTAGGCGTGATGTGCAAATTAAGGTGAATGATTGGGTTTTGGTAGCAACATCTTTTAAGTTCGGCAACAAGAAAAGTAGTAGCTAAGTTTAAACCAAAATTTGAAGGTCCGTATAGAGTATTAGATGTAAAGAATAACAACGTATAGTGATATGGAAAGCGAGAAAAAGGTTAACGATTAATGTAGATCAGTTTCGAATATATCGTCATAGGAAATGTGACGAGACGGAGATAGGAACTGGTAGTTCGGATAACGGTAATTTACCCGATGAATCAAGTAGTTTTGACAAAGTACAAAGCATGTCAAATGAGTTGCGAGATGGTAAAAAGAAAGGGTCAGAAGTAAAGCGTGAGTTGGAGGAAAAAGGGTTAAGTTTTAGAAATAATCAAGGTGAGAAACACACAAATAAGACCCATAAGCGCGGACCACTTATCAAATCAACACCTAGTTCTTGGTCTGAGAAAGGTAGAATGATTAAAAAAAGAGTAAAAATGAAAAGTTAGGAAATAAAAGATCAAATGAATCTAGGTCAGGAGGACCAGAAAGGAAGGTTCAGAAGGGATCAGAGCATAGAGTAAAGAAAAGAGGTTTGTCATCAAATAATTCTAATAGTGTTTTGCCAAGATTAAGAAAGAAAAACCGAAGGGAGAAGAGACGGTAACGCCCACCACAAGCGGCTACAATCTGAGACCAAGAAAGGGGGGAAGAGAGGAGCCCCGACTAACCATAGAGAGGAAGACACAGCAAAGAGGACCAGTTCGATCCAGAAAAGGCAGAGAAAGGAACTATAGTCCATACATCGAAGAGCGAACAAGATCAAGCAACAAGAGTACCAGACGAGGAGGTTATCAACAACGGAAAGACCAGGAAAGGAGAGGAACGTGTACAAAGAAATCCTTGTCACTGGAGGTCTTGGTAGGAAACGCCAACTACAAGTCATAAGAACCAGGTTGTATAGTTTATTTTTATATTCTTTCGAACAAGTGGTCGGAAGAATTTTTGCAATAAAGCCAAGTCACGGGCGGATAATTAAAATTTTAGAAGCCAAGCAAAAGTGGACACTAAAATGAGTGTGTTTTTCTAGAAAAGAAAAAAGCTTTTGTCTCGTAAATTTTTTGTATAATTCTGGAGAAAACAACTGTAAAAATGCATTTGTTTACTTCTGTTATGACTTCGCTAAGATGCGACAATTCCTTTGGTTGTTTGTTTTGTTTATTGAAAAATGTTTGTAATTGTATAGTGTATACATATGTGTTGTTATATTGTTTCATATTAAGAAACATCTGGTTTGGGGAAACGCGGCGTAGATAGCATACTAACATAACATTTAACCAGCGCTGCGCGATTTGAGGGGAAGTTTTTGAAAGAACCAGATGAAAAATATGTATAGAAATTAGTTACAATTTAAAAGTGATATGTACTGTATAAAAATTGTGAAATGTAATCATAATGTGCCAATTTTTTTTCAAATCCCTTAAGAGATTTTTGTTTCAGGGTGACAGACCCTGAAGTCTATAAGAAATTAATGAAAAATTTATCTATCTCGATACAAAGAACGGAGCTAAAGAGAAGATGTAAAGAAGAAAAATTGTTAGAATCTAAGTAAACATTTAGGTAGAATTAAGTTAGTTGAGGAACGTGTGGGCCTCGTTTTTTCTACCATTTAAGTCATATATGGTTTTTCCCCGGCTCTGTTACCCAGATGGGACACGTCTATTTATTCTGTACATGTGAAAATCTACCGTGATTAAAATGCATGACTATGAATGTTAGTCTATTTAATTAAGTAAAATTTATTGAAGCTGTGGAAAGTCAAATTAAGGAGAAATATTAAAAATTAAACTTAAGATGAATAGTGAAAATTAAAATTTAAGTGAAGCATTAGAAATTAACGGTTAGAATAAAATTTAGGCACGTAGTTTCTTAAGGGCCATTAAGACCCTCGAATAAATCACGTTTTGTTTCTTGGAGGGATTGTGACGTCTTACGCGTATTTTCTTTAACAAGTCCTTTGGGTTCTTTGAGCCAGAATTAATGGCAACTCTTTTCCAACCAAATCCAAGAAACGAGAAGTGAAGAGAAGTAAATAATATAGGGTAAATATAGGATCTTAGAGTAAGCGGGATGGCAATGTAAAGGAATGTTAGACAATTGAGGTGCGTTGTGGCAGTTGATGATTATTGCAGTTCGTGGTTCTAGATTTAAGTTCTACGTGTCGTGGATAAACATATTAGTGTTCGACTAGAAGTTAATCGTCAAGCTGCATACCATTGCAGATAAAGACAAGTAGCATTACGGACTAATATAAGGTAGGATTGATTATTTATTAGAATTGATGATTAAGCGGTTCTATTATTGAGATTGGTCTGAATTAGAAATATAAATATATATATTGTGTGTTGCGTATTGTGTCATCGTACATTCTCTCATATTAATTATTGTAATTATATTTGTTAAAAGTTTAAGTTGAATATCTTAATAAAGTCATATTAAGATAATGTATGATCCGAGTTCTTTCGCTAACCCTACACCTCTAGCTCACGCTGATACTTCGAAGGATGTACTTCCAAGGGGAGGTGCATCACAATGTTTTCGAAGTAGCTTCAGGCGACGGCTCAAAGTTTCCGGTTGACCTCTCGATCGAAGAAAGTCGCACCCGGGGACCAATGGCTTAAGGCAGTGGTCTTCAAAATTTTTCAACTCACGGAACCCCTAAAACTTGAAGGTGCTTTCATGGAACCCCTAGAACTAAAAAGGTTTTTCGTGGAACCAATAGAACTAAAAGTATTTTCGTGGAAAATCCCATTTCACATACATGCTTCGAAGCATATATCTCAAAATAACATTTAAAATAGATTAACATGTTATAGGCACTTTATATGAAGGCAATTAAAAAATGTGTGTTGCATTTATTATATATTAAATATATTCTAATCTAATTTCTTTATATAATTTACTCATTAATAATGTTAATTTGTGATTCAAGTGTCACCTATCCATGCATTATATTTGATAATTGGGATATGTGCTTGTTTTTTTTCCACACAAACTGTCGATCTAGATCTATTGAGATTAAATATCATCGCATTACATATTCTGAGTCTAATTTGTTTTTATGCTTTGTTTTTGTAGCCATTTTCTCTCGTGGAGAAATATATTTCACTTAAAAACAATGTTCTGAATGGCATTAAAATGTTTACAGCAGTGTGAGAAATCCCATGTATATTTTGCAGGAATTTGCAATCTAAAATTTAGAAGCTGTTCTTGCTTAAATTTAGATTTTAACATCGAATCTATTGATTTGTTTATAGGTTGTTCCTTCTCCTTCATTATAGGTGTTTTTTTGACAAATGCAAAAAGGGGCATTTTCCCTTAGAAAACTATTTAGTTTTGCAAGACATTGTGTGTGCTAACTAACGAGTATAAAATTATTTCTTGGAACCCGAGATATAGTAACCAACAGAATATTCATAATCTATTGGAAGTATATATATATAAAGATAAAATATTTTAATATTCTTTTATTATAATAAAAGTTTAAAAGAGTGTAACAAAATAAAGTTATATATAAATAAAATTTTCAGTTTTAATGAATATGATGAGCTTTAGACATTTGTAACTATATAAACTTAATATTGAACGTGAATCCCCCCATTTTGCATACACATCTATTTCTTCTCTATATTTTATTGGGACTCGTGAAACCCCTGGGTATGCTTTGTGAAACCCCAGTGCTCCGTGGAACACAGTTTGAAGACCACTGGCTTAAGGTATCCGACTACATTAGGAACCGTGATTTTAAAAAAGCGCATAAATGGATAATTTTCATGATATTTATTGTCACTCAGAATAGAATACATGCATAAAATTTTTTAAGGAGTTTTGACAAAAAAATTTATTTAAATATAATATCTTGGCAAAAAATTAACTTAGAATAATCTTTTTACCAAATGTTCTTCTTTTGTGAAAAATGGTTCTATTATAATAATATTTTGCTTGTATATAGCTCAGACCTCTCTACAGAGGCTCAACTAGAATTTTTGAAAAATTCGCATAATTTTCAGAATTACCATCAATTGAAATAATTATTGGCGTTTTTTTCTTAAAATTGCTCCCCTCTGTTGTCGTAAAATATGAATAAACCCACTTCTAAGTTATATATTTCAAAAATTCTAGTTGAGCCTCTGTATAGAGGTCTGAGCTATATACAGACAAAATATTGTTATAATAGAAGCATTTTTCGCAAAAGGAGAACATTTGGTAAAAAAAAATTATTCTAAGTTAATTTTTTGCCATAATATTATATTTAAATAATTTTTTTTTGTCAAAATGTCCTTAAAACAATTTTATGCATATATTCTAATCTAAGTGACACTAAATATCATTAAAATTATCAATTTATGCACTTTTGCAAAATCACGGTTCCGAACGTAGTCGGATACCTTAAGGTATCCCCCTACGTTCGAAACCGTAATTTTGAAAAAGAGTATAAATGAAAAATCCGTTTGATATTTAATGCCACGTGAATAAGAGTACAAATATAAAATTGTTTTAAGAATATTATTACAAAAAAGAACCGAACCTTACAGTAGTCGCATACGGTGTGTAACCTCTGACATGTTATCGTGGTAAATACTCAAAAGTAACTTAAATCCTGAAAAAATTGAATCCAGAATGATTGGAAATAATTCTTTGTCGAATAATTACATCGTTAATGAAAATTTTATTTAGGAGTAATGCAGTTTTTTTATTAAAAATATTTATTCTTGTTCAATTTGGGGAAGAGTGGATACAATAGAGTTATGATAAGTAAAATATGACACATATACAGAGTTGGATTTCGCATATATTCTGCTCTGGATTTACCCATCTCTGCAAATCACAAAATCATGAAAATGTAATTAGCTTGGTAAGTGTTGAATTTTTAATCGAGAAAACTTTTTTTAATGACAATGAAAAATATTATATTGACAATGAAAGGAATTAATCTTATAATGTATGAAAAAAATATAAAATCGAATAATTCCATATTACTTAGTCGTATTTTCTTAAGAATGTTGAACTTTGTCTGACGCTTAACAGTAAATATAATTATTAATAAGTAAGTTTATCCTGAATAAGAATTCTAATCTTGTAAAGACTGTAATCAAACAATTATTACTTCGGTTAGCTCAGCTCAACTTTATTTCATGGGTTTCAAATTCAAACTGTGACGAATCTATACGGCACCTTATCAATAATACTCTTAGGCGTTTTGGGGGATTGTAAATTCGCATATATTTCCAACTAGCTCTGAAAGGAGAAAACGAGATATGCAAATGAATTAAGGTATTTAAAAAGAGCGTTGTAAGTTAGCAGATAGAAGGCGATTGAGCCAAGAGAAGTAGTGACGAAGTTAAGAAGGTTCAAGTGGATTGCGTGATTAGAGTCTTACTGTCATTAGTCAGCGAAATACCATTGGAAAGATTGGTCTACCTGGAGAGAACATTATAGCCAGGTGATATTTATAACTTAGTTTATCTGACCACAAGAGTCAATATATAATAAAGTTAATGAATGATAGTAATTCAAGTTGCGTAAATTTCTCGGTCCTCTTATTCCGGTAAACCCGTTCGATATTGAGCTTAATAGTTTATTAATATATTTTATGATTTAAATTAATATTAAAGGTAAATCCCTTTGACGTAGACATATTGCTTAATATTTGTATTTAGAAGGTTGCTAATTGAATCAATTGAATAAATATAATTTGTTGTTCTAAAAATGGAGTCTGGTAATTCTTTGCCTCAATTCAATCTTAGTGTCCAGGGTGGTACCCAGGGGGGTTCTTACAAAACTAAACAACATTCAAGGAGAAAAAAAAGAGATTATAGTTACAATTACTTTAAAACAGTTAACAGTATTAGAAAATAACGAGAGGTTTGCGTACACTTCCTCTTTCTAGCTGGCAGGCTGACTGGTTAAGCACGCATCCACTCTGCGAAAAGATCTCACCAACCTGTTCGTCAAATATGGTGCCAACTTTGCTCTATCGTCAAGATGTCGCTAAGCTCCCATTGGCGTCACTTCCTGTTACCCATATCCGTCCCTTTTCCCGAAATCACTCCAACAAATATCCAACAAACGAGAAGAAAGGCGTTACACTTCAATGAAAAATTAATGTATTTTTTTTTTTTTTTGGCAAAAAATGCAGAAAACATGACATTTTCAAAATATTCTCCTCTTTTATGGAAAATACTACAATAATAATTTATTTCCAATATATAGCTAATACTTTTCTACGGGGCCTGAAGTAGGATTTTTGAAATACATAATTTAGAAGTTGATTTATTCGTATATTAATACATAAGACTAAAAAAATTTTAATAATAAACACCGGTTATTATTTCGACTGATAGCAACTTTAAACTGGAACGCACAACTCAAATTTATGAGGAGCCAATTAAATGTTGAAATTGGCGAGAGCCGCACGTTTAAACTAATATTATAAAACCTTTATGAGTGTGGTATAGTTGAAGTGTAGGTACTACTCCGATCACATGGTTGGTATCTAATATTAATGATATTTGCACAAGATATCCTACATAACATTTGATTCAGTCAAACTAAACAGTGAACAAAGTATTTAGTATTAGGGTTAGAAATATATATACATATAATTCTATTAAGACAATTTTTTTGGAAAAAAAACGTATATTTTCTAAGTTACTTTATGGGCTAAATTCATGTGACATCTTTGTCACATGATAACGACATTCGCGTTTTTCCAGCTAAACAGTTCATAAATTCATGTGACATCATAATCACACGATAAATGCAATCACCTGTTTCCGGCCGAACCGATCATGCGTTTCGCTGTTAGTAGCGTTTACTAATTGTGGAAACTTTCCTTTAAAAAATACATATTTGTCAACAATAGTAACATACAAAGTAAAATGAAATGCGCTCGATTTAAATGTAGACATATAGCATTAGGGGGACCGAAAATTAATGTCGTTTTTGCGCATGTCAATGCTGCTTTACCGTTTATGAGTTCATTACGTAGTTGAAAGTCGTGCCAGAGACATTTCAAAGTTAAAGTGACTTGTTTAGTTGTGAAAACCTAAACCTTAAGTTTTCTTTCCCCATTTCGAGTGAAATGGCTAGCCAAATACCAGAAGAGATTCATATCCATCATTGCATGCTTTTGGAGTTTCACAAGGGTAGTAATGCAACAGTTGCTACCAAAAATATTTGCGATGTTTACCCAAGTGCCTTAGATATTCGTAAATGCCAAAGGTTGTTTTCTAAGTTCAGATCCGGTAATTTCGATCTTTCCGACTCACATCCATCAGGAAGAATAACAACTTTAGACAATGACGTTATTAAGGGCGCACACAAGTGGAAGCAAATCTGTGTCAGACAATCGAGGAACTGACGGATGCTCTTAACCATCCTTGGTTGACCATCCAAGAACATTTGCAACAGATTGGTTAAGCAAACAGAGCAGGTGTTTGGGTTCCGCATAATCTCTCTGAAGAAAACAGAGCTAACCGATCTACGACATGCAATTTATTGCTTCAACTGTGCAATACATAACTGTTTTTTTATCGCTTGATCACTGCATATAAAAAATAGGTCCTGCATGATAATCCAAAACGCAAAAGACAGTGGCTCTCTCCGAATGAACCACACGAAAGACTGCCAGGTTTACATCCACAAAATGCGCTTTTGTGTGTTTGGTGGGGTATTCGTGGAATCGTCCATTTTGAAGTGCTTAAGCCTGGAGAAACTGCAAATGCAGACCTTTACTGTGAACAATTAGATCGACTAAATCATATATTTATTGAAAACTATCCAGCGATTATAAATAGAAAAAGCATTATTTTGCAACACGATAATGCAAGACCGCACTGCGCAAGAAAACCACTGGAAAAAATTAATGGATGGGATGGGAGGTACTGCCTTACCCACAATACTCGCCTGGCATTGCGCCAACGGATTTTCATTTATTCCGTTCAATGCAACACTTCTTAACAAACGAAAAATTTCAAAATTTGGATGATATGAAAAATGCCATCTCCAGATATTTTACTGAAAAATCAATTGATTTTTATCGATTTGGCATTGAATTTTGTACACTAGATGGCAAAAAGTTGTTGCCAATGAGGGTGATTACATCATTGACTCAAAAGAAAAATTTGTAAGAAATTTATTTATTCAAATGTACTGTAAAAAAACGACATAATTTTCCAGTCCCCCTAATATATATGGTTTTTTTAAACCAAAATTTTGTAAAATTTTAGCACTAGAACATCTTTACCCACTTATTAAATCTGAAATTTTATCTAAGTGTTTCAAGTAGAACAACAAGTTAATTAGTTTGTAGTGAATTCAATGGAGAACACGTGATTGTATTTATCATGTGACAATTATGAATTTAGCTCATTGTTAATATAATATATTCGTCCCCTTTCTAGGCACCAAATATTTGTAGTTTGGAATGAATTTGGAAGTTTTTTTTTTAAATTTCACCTAAAGGTTCATCAGTAAGCACTGCCCGATTTTCAATCTTATTTAAATTCATAACAGAAAAGACTTGTTCTCAAATATATTTTGCCAAAATGACAAAATATATGTTGTGAAATGTCATTATATCTGAAAATTAAATATAGAAATCAAGCAGGTGTCCCTCGTGATGTTTTTCTTTGAGTAAATTTGACCACTGTAGGTCAATAAGTTGAAGTTCTGTAAGCATATAACTGGGATAAGCAGATTAAGGGTTTCTAATAAGTCTTAAAAACATTTTATTACAGTCAGAAACACTAAACCTTGACTCGTACTCCTGTTGGCAGCACATTTTCTGCATAAATATATTTGTTCGCAATTATTTTCTCTAAGTAAGTAAAAAAAAACCAGCAAAATTTAAACTCATAACTGATCATAAAAAAAGCTTAACCTGGAGGGAGAAGGCTTTCACAGAGTTGTATTTTGAAAAAATACTGTTATTCTTTCCAAATATTTTACTCAATTCGTTAAATGTGATCCATAAGGTAGGCAAGAATATATAAATCAGCCTACTAATCATTGTTTTGTAGCTACATAAACGCTTTATGATCTTTTTCCAAAAATTGTTTGATATCGTTCTCTAATGCTACAAATCAGCATTAGCATATTACCGCAGCCCAGCCATCGCACCTCAGTGAGATAAACTAAATCCGTATAAATCAGTGTTTCTCAAACTGTGGGGCGCGCCCCCCTAGAGGGTCGTGATAACTCAACAAGAGGAGCGCAAGCTTATGAAAAAGTCGGAAATAAAAGATTATTGTTTTTAAAAAAGTTATTAATTTACTGAAAGGATGCAAAAAAAGGAAGAAATACATTCTGACATAATAAAAAATAAAATACACATTTATATTGATATAGTACACTTATACATGTATCAGTACTGCACAATATGTTTCATAATTAATTTAACAGTACTAAGTTAAGAGCAAGTTTAATAATTACCAGTGATTTTTATGTTCATGTCTTAAAATTATATGCAAAATGTATCATTTATCTTCATAATTTGTATGGTTTACGATTAGAGTAGCCTTGTACCTTTACGTCAAAGTATATTAACTTTTTGAATTCAATACATTGATATTATATGGAAAGGGGCACGAGGAAAATTATGATTGAAAATTGGGTCGCAAGTATAGAAAGTTTGAGAAGCACTGGTATAAATGACTCCTAATTCTGTAAGAAATGTTTGAAAAACTCGATTTGCGTTTCAATCTTCTTGCCCTAAGATAGCTGATAATGTGCGGCACTGTGGAAACAACGTGCTGATATGGCAACACTTTATAATACAAGGATTTCTGGTGTATCATACAGTGAAATTTTCTAATACTGTTTCTATAGTGTTTCCCAGTTAAAACAGAGGTTCTGATAAGTTTTTCAACATAGAGAGCTATCATCATATGTAAATAAACTAACGAACTTTTTCAAGAGCAGGTGAATTCCCATTAATTGAATTAATAACTTTGGAGATATCTTCTTCAATTGTTCGACCTTTCATTGGGCAAATATTTGCGAGATTCTCAAAAATTTCAAACCTTTCTGTAATGTCACGAATAAAAACTAAAGGTTGAGCAATATTTTTTATGTCTGTACTCTTCTCAACGGCTATTGAAAAATATTTCTTTTCTTTCTTTTTATTGATTAAAAGAATTTATATAAACTTTTTAAAAAATATTTACAGATATGATCATTTTCTTAAAATATGACATTGCTAAAACGTTTCATTAAAAGCAACTGTTTTAAAAGGGTAACATGGTCTTTCATCTCATTAATAATTTTTGTCGATTATATAATTTACTCTCCAAGTGATTCGGGATGTAGAACACAAAAAGCTTAAAATGAAACTAGTTATCTTGTATTTGTAAATAATTGACAAGTATAACGAGAGTGATCTGATTATATGAAAAGTAAGTAACAATTATGATTCCAGAAAATATTTATTGAACTTTTAACAAGCAAAAACTTATTACAGGTATAAAAATGCAGGTAAAAAAAAAACGAATTTAAAACCCTGAAAAAGTATAGAGATCATAGAGTTCTTCATAATATAAGTAAGACATTCTTACATTCATTTATAAACCGCACAATCAAGTCAATAATAACAACAAAAAAAACTTAACCATATTTCAGGACATATTTGTGCGGATGAATTTACTTTGAAAAAAAAATAAACTGGCCTAAAAATAAATATGGTTAAATACACTAACTTTAGCTATACTAAATGAAAAATCATATGGACTAAACATATTTTAAATTAAGTATATGTATATTATTCAAAAAACATCAGAAGTTTATTCCATCCTATTACAAAATAAAACACTCAATACAAAAAAACATACATACTTATAGCAATACGAAAATAAAAAATGACTTTGCCTAAAGCTCCGCAGAAAAATTTCACTCGCAAAAAATAATCTGAATAAATGTCAGATAATATTTATCTATAAATTTTTTGAATTTTGCTTATTTAATTCAGGATTTATTCAGATTATATATATTTATAACAATAAATTCAAAATTAAAAGATTTCCTAAAGTTCAGATAAAAAAAATTCTTAAAAAGAAATATATAGTTACATTAATGAAATACAAATAAATATTAAACTTTGTAACTTTTCAGATATATGCGAAACTATAAAGCAATACAAATTGCAACATTTTAGTATATGGGAATCAATTGCTTCGATATCAAATAATGTATAATGTTTGGTGACATAAAGTACAAAAAAAATCTTTTTAGATTTTTGAATGTAAACTTTTTTCAATATGAAAATTTTGTAAACTGTTTCAAATGTACAAATGTTTAACAAAAAACATCAATGTATATATAAATATACTTTATATATTTGGTACACTTGAAATGTGTCTATTTTAAAATATCACTTTCATGCTGGAAAAAGAAGCATTTTCAGTAAAAGGGCTAGTAAAGAGAATTTGGCATTAAAATGAAGATCAAAGTATATATTGAAAACCAAAATAAACTTAACAGTTTTACATCATTAAATAAAGCATAATACTTGATATATACAATACAAAAATGTTCTTTAGCAGACAATTGGGTATAAACTTCGACACAAAAATTTGCTGAAGCATAATTTCCATATTAACATGCTATTCCAAATGAACACTTGTATAAAACATTATAAATGTACGAAACTCTTAAAAGTACTTTTTTAAATGTTACTTTGATTTTTCAAGACTCCTTTTTAGTGCAGTTTACAACTGAAAAGCAATGCTTGATATTGAAATGCATAATACTAAAGACATTATTACAGAAAAAGAACAAAAGCTGATGCTTTAAATTACTGTAACTAATTGCTTAGTAAAAACTAATTCGAAAAGAAAATAAATCAACATTTTTGAGAAAAGAAAATATTACATGATACTCAGATATTGCAATCACAAAATTTAAGAGCTGGAATGTTTAGCCACTACAAGTATATTCTATGTTTTGATGTTTGCTTATTCTTCAGAGCTCAAAAAATACAAAAACAATGTTTTCATCCATTGCACTTGCCAACTCATACGCATAATCATTAAAAATTCGGAATGTATAAATCTAAGAACTTCTATAATGCTTAACACTAATGAAAGAGAGGTGTTAATGCCTATGATATGGATTTTTACATTTAATATGAGTTTTATAGTTACAAATGAACTGCTCACATTTGTGTACTTACGCAGGTCGAATATGATAAAATAATTTAAATAAAGAAATGAAAGATAAAACCACATATGAATAAAATGAAAAAGAACGAAAAAATATAGCTCCTTAAGTCAGAATTTCTCAGATAATAGAAAAAAAATACTTTTTAAAATGAGAAAAAAAATGCAATTTTTAAATATACTAATAATTAAAAGTATATGATGAAGGGTAGGAACATATATAACATATTTACAAGACATTCATTCTGAATTTTATTTTAATTACAAGCAATTTTTTCTTCAAATTTTTCGGTCAAAATATTTCAATAATTTCTGAGCCATGGGAAGATAAAAAACGATCTAATATTTTAATCTAAAATGATTTTAATAACTATAATTGGTAATTTCGTCATAAAGTATTTCCATTTTTCAAAAACCAGTATTATGCTGCTTTAACTACTTTTACACATTCGCTGTTATTATTCTTAACAGGTTCATATATAAATATTTACTACTTGAGTTTTTAAAACGACGGAATTCACTCAGCTTAATATCAACATGTAAAGAGAGCATAACACTTTCTAATTAACTTTCAAATTCCAATCACAGATTTCTAAACAGCCGGGAAGTTTGTTTGCATTGCATTGGCCAATGTCTCATTTAAAGAGAAGTCAATCTATTGTTTTTTAAATCCTCACATAATGTGATCATTTTAGAACACAGGAACAATGAAATGTTAAAAGAGCTTGTCTAGTAAGGATGATAGCGGCTTTGAGAAGTCGAGCATGCAGATTCACGAAAGCAATGAGTTGGATAGTGTCCAGGAAAGGCAGCAGGAGGGGGCACATAACTGTGAGCTGGTAGAGGGATGGAAGATTGCGTTGATGTTGAAATAGATGGATCCATTTGAGACGATTGCATGTATCCTACGTGCAAAGTTTGGGGTTGCATGCGTTGACACGATGGATAAGAAGCAAGGCTGGATCTTCCAGAAGGGCGAAGTTGAGACGAGCCTTGCATGTGGGCCAATGGCCAATTTCTCTCTGAAGATGCAACAGAACGATAATCAGAAGTTAATAAATCACTCGGATTCAGATAGGTATGCGCGTAAGGGCGTGTAAATGTTGGAGTAAAAGTAGGAAGAAATGAAGCTCCACTACTCTGGACCTGTACGCCTTCTCGAAAAGGTCGTTTCTTACGCTTCCGTCGACGGAAATTGTTGCCCTCAAACATGTCATTAAACGCTGTATCAAACGTCCAGTAACTTCCCTTCCTTTCAAGTCCTCCTTCTCTGGGCACTCGAATAAAGCATTTGTTCAGACTAAGATTATGTCTAATGCTGTTTTTCCAGCCATCTTTGCTCTCGTAGTATGGAAATGTCTCCAACACATAGCTGTAGATCTCTTGAAGAGTCAACCTTTTATTGGGAGACTGCAGAATGGCTTGCCGTATCATTGCAACATAAGAGAAAGGAGGACGAGGTAATTCCTGTTTCACTGTTCTAGAAATTTTACTTGCCGTAATTGCACTGATCATTTTTGAAGAACTTGAGATGGAGGAAGTGGATTTTACAGGTTTATTGATACTAAATGGTTGCACAATAATAGAAGAATCATGATTTGGTGGTTTGGAGTCTACACTGAATGAATCAAATGCATTCAAACTCATTGGTTTATTTTCAGCACATAGAGAAGGCTGACGTAAATCGATTATTGAAGAACTATTTGTCCTTTTAATGGATGCATTTTCTTCACTTAGATCAGATAAGCTCCGTTTCATTATTTTTCTTTCATTCTTCCATTCCGAGGCTCTGTTGTTTGCTGACTCAAGATCTACCGGATCGCCAGTATCAGCACTCATCGCCATGCCAGTTTCATTGGTTGACTGCATTGTTTCATCGTTGCAGTCATTGTTTGAATGATGCAATGAATGATTCTCTGGAGCTTCAATGACTGGGTTAAAATTCGACATTAGTAGAGCGCTAACATTATGCAAAAGATTAGCAGCTGAAATGGTATTAATGGATGACGGGCTCCTATTGTCACAATGTGGTGGACTGTGGGAAGTTACGTAGTTTCCTTGGTTCAGTTCGGCTACATTATTGTTTCTTGTACGTGGATATGGTGTGTAGGAGCGAGCACAATCTCTTGAAAGTCCTGAAATTGGAAAAAATTATTTTACGGAACAGTTCATTTAAATAAAAATACAGTGAAAAAGTAAAAAGTAAAGTGATACATTTGCATCTTAACGAAATATCTCATTCAAAAACAAGTGAATATTGTTTTTTATAACGAAAACGATATTTAAAAAACCTGTAATCTTTTCGATATCTCTTTTAACAACAGATAGTAATATGTAATTTTTTTTAATTTTAAAAATACTACTTTTAATTTAGAGGAAGACAGATCATATACCAGGGATGGCGAACCAGTGGCACGCGTGCCATTGATGGCACGTGACACAATATTTTAGGCACGCCACCAATCAAAACGATTAGTATTTTACTTCAAAATAACAAAGTTCACTATGAAGTATTACGAACAAAAGCAAGAAATCGATCGGAATTTTCAACGAGAGTTTCTCTAAACGCTCAATTTTATTATGTACCCTGATGTGACTTCATTTGTTAAACTGAATTTATTCAAATTCAATTGGTTGGAGGTCGGCAAAATTTGAAATGCAACTGAAAGATTAATTTCCAGTCTAGTTCAATATTGATTCCAAAATTTATTGAAATAAGAAAAAAGTTGGAAATTATTGAAATAGAAAGATTAACAAGCATTATAGGTAAAAATCTAATAATGAAATTTTGGAAACTTGGAAATCGATTCCAGACACATTTAACTTTTTGAAGAAGCTGGGGATCGCACACAAGATATTTCAATTATATTTTCATCTCCTTATGCCAGCGAATTATTATTTTCAGTGATGAAAAACATAAAAGATTCGCTTAGAAACCGTTTGGCCAGGTGACTCCAATTCAGCCTGCATTCTTCTAAAAGTAACATCTTACAATCCTAATACAAGTTATTTGTCATCTAATCTACCACAACAGAATTCACACTAATGTTACTTTCATTTCAATTACACGTGTAACTAAAACAGTTATTACTATACAGTGCAAAATGTAATTTTTCGTAGTAAATAAAGAGTTTTAAGTTGTTAGTATTTAGTTTTATTATTTTCCAATAGTCACAAGTCAAAATTCTTCGACGGCACGTTTATACCTCATTAAAGAATTCTTTGAAAAAAATGGTACTTTGATCCATAAAGGTTTACCACCCCTGTCATATACAATAGATTCTTTTAATGGTCAAAACATGGAATTCTAAATTTTTCCCAACAATCGAAGCAAAACACATCAGAAAAGAGAAAAATTCACAAACATAAATCGAAGTGTAATGCAAATGTTGAAATTTAAAATAAAAAAATAAACTTTATAGCTACTTTATGAGCTACTCAAATACGATAATTACTAACTTTGAAACTGAGCCTTTAATTCACATGGGGAAAAAGAAATTTGCTTAACTATAATATAATAAAATTTGAGAAACATCAACTAAAGAGTGGCATACGTATGTTCAGCATTTCAAAGTAACACTATTTAGATTACCAGAACAATGCCTTGTATAAGAACTAGAGTTTTGAGTTCTTCAAAGCTTGTCACTATAAAATGTTCTTTTATTTTCTTTTAAAAAGTTAATTCTTTAAATTCTTATGCATAATTTATATTCCTTTATCCAAACGTTTACTTGTCTTTCACGATTGGGTGCTGTAGTATAAGCATTTTTAAATCACAAATTAAATATTATCTGTACATATCAGATGCAAGAAACAATGCTTATATGATTAACAAATACATGAAAAAGAATGAGAAAGGTAACACGTTTGAAGGACTTTGTTGAAATCTTCAAATCTAGAATCGATTTTTATTACAGAATATTAAATTAAGAGAAATACCCATTCCAATTATTACTTTATAAGCAGTAGAAGATTTCTCTTTAATAAAATATTTCTATTTGGTCCCACGATGCAACTTACGTTAAAACGAGACCACATACGCTATTCCAATTTGAACACGTTTTTTATGCTCCGCTGTGGTGATGAGAATAAAAACAAAGAGCATTAAAATATTGAGTAAATAAGTCAAATACCGGGTGTTTCAAAAGTCACGCACATCCATATGGTAATCCTTGTTGCTTAAAAACCAAAACAGTTAGTTGAGATTTCTGTCACTAGATGGCAGCAGGGGCCCCATCATAAGAAGTTTTGAACGTATCTGGGATCAGTTCGAAAGTACTTGTCAGTTGTAGTCAGTTAAACACAACGGGAGTGCATGATGTTTTCCCAAGAGCAAAGGATAGCCATCGTGGAATTTTATTTCGCTACAAAATCTCGATGCCGTGTGATCCATGAATTTTAGCAGAAATATCCAGGTGAAACAGCACCAAATGCATCAACGATAACAAGTTCAGTGCAATGCTTCCGTGGCACAGGATTAGTTGCAGACAGGAAGCGATCAGGTAGAGCGTCCATAGTGATAAAGGAAAGTGGCAGATATGGCGACAGCTGTACAAAGAATTCCAATGATAAGTAGTCGAAAACTCGCTATGCAGCTGGGAATGTCACATTCGTCAGCATGGAGAACAGCACGCTAATTAAACTTTCGACAGTTTAAACGCATGCTGTCCTTGAAATGAAGCCTCCCGATTTTGAGAAAAGGTTGCATTTCTGCAGATGGTTTCGTTCTTTCCTAGACACGAAGGGCATCCGTAAACTAGATAAAGTTTTTGGTTCAGTTCAGGTTCCATTTGCGTGGGTAAGTGAACTGCTAAAACAGCCGACATTGGTCCACCACAAATCCACAATTATGCATAAACGACCCTTGCATGATGAAAAACTTCGTGTTTGGTGTTGCGCCGTCGAATTGTAAGGCCACTTCTCTAGGGTAGAACTGTCGATTCGACCGTTTACGTAAACATCATTACAGAATTCATATCCTTGCTGAACAGTGAGGGACGATGCACGGTTGCAGTAAGACGTGTCTCACATCACGGGACAGTATGGAAGTTTAAAATGATTTTTTCGATGATCGTGTCATTTCCAAAGGACTTTGGTCACCACGTTTACCAGACTTGTCAATTCCGGGTGTTTTTCCTGTGGGGATATCTGAAAAATTTCGCCTTCAGGAATACTCCCCATACGCTTGATGAACTTAAGAGTAACATCCTTTATGCAATATCGGATATTAATTCTCACACACTTTGTAAAGTGTCAACTAATCTGGTAAAAAGAGTTCGATTTTGTGTCCAAGAAAACGGACATCATTTTGAACATTTACTGTGATTTTATCATGTCTACACCTGACAATAAAGATAACTGTCCAACCTTTATTTGCCCTTTATTCTGTTTGTTATCATAATTCATCTGTCTTTAAAACTCAACCATGAAGTTTGATGTGCGTGACTTTTGAAACACTCGGTACCTATATCTAACTTCACTACAACTAATTCTCTACGCATTTGTAAAAAAACGTATATATTCTATGTATACTTTCACATTCATAAAATATAATGTAAAAAATGTTTTGAAAAGAGAAAAGGAAAGTATTAACATTTTAAACTTGCATAATCTAGATTTATTATCACGAAATAATAAGAAAAAATGTTCATGTGTTTTTATTGCATTATTCGAAAACATCGAAGAATTATTCAACTCTCGTGCAACAATTTCAAATCATATTAAGATCGGTTTAACTTGCATAATTTAAATATACAGTAAAATTTGTTTTTGTGTGGTAGATAGGGACCGCAAAAAAGAAAACGCACAAAAAAATATGCAAAAATATATTTCATAAATACACAAAAAACTAACAACTTTATCGACATACTACACGATTTTTTTTATGCGGCAGAGAGGAACCACATAAAAAAAAGTCGCACTTAAAAATATATCAATTATTTACTAAAAATTTACGAGAAAATACTTCCAAATAAAATAAACAATTAAATTCCTCATGGAAATATTTTTAAAA
Source organism: Trichonephila clavipes (assembly GCA_019973935.1). Lineage (NCBI taxonomy): Eukaryota > Metazoa > Arthropoda > Arachnida > Araneae > Nephilidae > Trichonephila > Trichonephila clavipes. Next base: position 276,119 of record BMAU01019817.1, on the reverse strand, counting down.
TATTTCATTCCTCATTGGAGAAATTTTCTCATAAAATGCACATACATAATTCACTGCTACTCACCGCAATCCAAAGCGCGCATCATCATGTGATGAGCTAGTTTAAAACTGCTTTTATGTCTTGTGAAGATACTCTTTCGTTTGATTTATTTTTTGGCACTATAAAGTAAAAGATAAGTGTTTGTGAAGACGGTAAGTAGGTCAATTGCTTGTGAACGTCACGATAACTAGATATGCATGATTGGAGCTCTTTTTGAAATTGCAAACTCCTTTCGGAATGGGTACCTATTTTACGGAATTGCTTTTCCGATTTGTTGGAAAGTTCCCGGTATATATTTTATCCGCTCTCAAAGAATCCGGTTCTTCTGGTCCGTCTTCATAATCTGTCATTGTCATTGAAAGGTTCGTCTTCAACCAAGCGCGTACTGCTAGTGCATTGTGAGAAAGAAATTGAGTGTGCATTTTTGAGAGACTGTTTATAACCAATGAACAGAGTGTCTAGATATGTATCTGTACATTGATAGAAAACATTACAGTGGCGCCAAAGCCGCTGAAATTCATATACCGCATAAAAAAATCGCATAAAAAAGGAACGCACGAAACAGATTATATTGTATATGTATGAGTATTATATATCTAACTTAAATGCCCTTAAAACTTTTTTAATTTTTTTATGTGAGTTACTTAAAACTAGAATTTATCATGTGTACTGTTTATAACGCCACATTCAATATTGCGCTAATGAAATGCTAGCGTTTCTAAATTAAGTAAATTCATTTTCTTTAAAATGTATTATTCCCTCTTATTTAAAATCAACCAAACATTCATAAAAATTAATATCTATTTTAAGTTTGTTGAAATAAAAATTAAGTACTGTGTTAAAATTGAAAACTAATACAATTCTTCTTTTTAGAAAAAAAATTACTGTCTGATCTAGAGCAGATTACAGAAATATTAGAATACAGAAGGAAACATTCGAAAAAAAATTCAAAGATATTTTAAATTTCAAATATTTAACACATATGACTACTTCTCAGCTTTTATAAAACCGTAGAGTTGTGGCTAGCGTGATGTTAATAAACAATCGGTCTTTTCAGCATTTATTGTTATTTTTATTCGTTTAATATTGAATCAGCATTATTACATTACCATGGTAATACTTCTCTAATATTTAGTCTTTGAAATTTATTCAAATGGTAAGAAGTTTAATTCCATAAAATTAACTATGATTTAATTATTTCTACTCCTCCTTTTTGAAATTCATTTCCCTGTATTGAATCGCGTTTAGTGCTACTTTTGAAATAATATAATCTTTTATATCACTAGGAAATCAGATTATGTTTTCTTCAAAAATTGACACATCAGTATTTTGATGAACATTATGACCAGTTTTACAAAGACATTAAAAATATTCAATGGAAGCAAATAAATGTGTTTATATTTATAAGTTTTATTACACAATCCAAGGCAGCGGCTCTTTAACTGTGATCCGTGGATCCTTGGTGGTCCACAGCGCTTCTCTAAGGTTTTGGCGGAATCTCTCATGCAACTTTGAGATTTCTCTCTTTTTCAGGCTCTGAAAGGTTTTGTGGAAAAATTGAAAGATGTACCGTACCAGACTAGATAACTAAATAGTCCCCAATGAAGAAATTCTACGAAAACTTTTATTTTGATCAAGAATATTAAGGTATCCGACTACGTTCGGAACCGTGATTTTGCAAGAGCGTATAAATGGATAATATTTATGATATTTAGTGTCACTTAGATTAGAAAATGTATATACAATTGTTTTAAGAATATTATTACAATAAAAAATTATTTAAGTACAATATTTTGACAAAAAATTTAAATAGAATGACCCATTTTCAAAATATTCTCCTTTTGTGAAAAATGTTTCTTTTATAATAATATTTTGTCTATTTATAGCTCAGACCTCTGTACAGAGGCTCAACTAGAATTTTTGAAATATATAACTTAGAAGTGGGTTTATCCATGTTTTACGACAACAGAAGGGGAAAATTTTAAGAAGAAAACGCCAATAATTATTTCAATTGGTTGTAACTGAAAATAATGTGAATTTTTCAAAACTCATAGTTGAGCCTCTGTACGGAGGTCTGAGCTATATACAGGCAAAATATTATTATAATTGAAGAATTTTTCACAAAAGGAGAGCATTTTGAAAAAAGTTTATTCTGAATTAATTTTTTGCCGAAATACTGTATTTAAATAATTTTTTATCAAAATGTCCTGAAAATAATTTTATACATGTATTCTAATCTAAGTGACACTAAATATTATGAAAATTATCCATTTATACACCTTTTTAAAATCACGATTTCGAACGTAGTCGGATACCTGATTTGGGTAGGGTTGTTTAAAATCTTGGAGATCCGCAATGTCCCCCTGATACATAAAGGGGGGCCAGGGTGATCGAAAGTTTGAGAACCATTGTCTTATGACGAAGTAAGCTCAAATGATGATTTGAAAAATCACATGGATCAAAACCACGGAATTCATATAGTTGATGCTGAAATAATCAAAGCAGAAGTGTAGCTACCGCCATATCAATCATATAAATGATATGGGGCCCCCAAGCTACAGGGACCCCAGCATATGTAATATTTTAACCCTTCTGAATAGATTTTATTAGTCTATAGTGTTTATTTACGAGGAGATTCCAAAAAAGGGCCCCAAAGAATTTTGATTTGGAACCCGCTCAGGACTAGTTAAGCCAGATACAAAGTGACCATGCACTGTCTTTCTGTACATGAAATATTTAGCAATATAATGGGAAAAGTAGCTATTTTATCAGATTATTATGACTCGGCACCTTGGAGTATCAGTTTTATAAATGACATTTTTGATAGGTCGTTCCCAATGCAGCCATTGTGAGTGTCAATCGAAAGTGCTGGCTGAAAGGTGACAGGATAAGTCGCTGGTCAGGGATAAGTCGGTCATGATGTATTGATTTCAGAGGAGAAAGGAGCATGTTACTCATTGCCCGTCCTGACCAAAAGGCTACAAAGGCCGAAATCTCCAGCAGCTACTACAGTAGTGACCCAAACGGTCTGTTTCTTTAGACAATGCAACGTACACTGCTGTGTATAGCCTACGCAGCCGGTACGCGAACCGCGTTCATGCCCTTACAAAATATCATCTCCAGCACAGACAACAGTTAGAAAAATAAAGAATAAAAGAATAAGATAAAGAATAGAAGAAAGTTACCTGGTCTGACGAATCACGGTTTTCTGATTACTCATATTCAAGGACAAGTGGAAATACGCAGATTAAAGAGAATTGTAGCATCGGGGAGCACAGTAGGCTTGGTACAAGGTGGTAGCGGTAGGACTATGATAGAGGCCAGAGGTGGCGAGCCTTTTTAGATCAACGTACCAATTTTTGAAACAAATGTTTAATGAGGTACAGTTGTGCCGTCAAATAACTTTGACTTGTGATTATTGGGAAAATAATAAAGCTAAATACTAACAACTCAGAACACTTTATTTACTACAGAAAAATACATTTTTCACTGTATAGTTGTACTTGTAATTCAAATTAAAGTACCATTAGTGTGACTTTTGTCGCTGCAAATTAGACGATAAATAACATATTAGGATTGTAAGATGTTACTTTTAGCAGAATGCGTGCTGAATTGGGTGAGTAAGTGAGTGAATATTAACGTCGCACTGTTCAGCTACACGAGAGCTTTTGGTGACGGACCACGTAATTTTGAACCATGGTCAAGTGACGTGGACGACACCTGAGCTGGCACCCCCTCTACTAACTACCTCACCACACCAACGGGAGGACGTTTCAGCTCTCGACCGATTTAACGTTCATCGCTGCCCTACACGGCGGGCCCTTAGTGGTACTAGGCTCGAACTCAAGTCAAGGACAGCCACGATCGGATACCTTGACCACTCGGCTACCGTGACCACACGTGCTGAATTGGAATCATTTGCCAAACAACTTCTACGCGAGTCTAAAGTTATTCATCTCAGAAAATAATTACTCGCAGGCATAATGAAAATATGGTTAAAATAGCATGAGCCAGCTTCTTCAAACATTTAAATGTGTCTCAAATCCGTTTTACAGACGATGTTCTACATGCAACTGTTCCAGAAAATAAAACACACACCGCTTTGTCTCCTTTACTTGTCATGCCATATTTCTCAGTCTTCCAAGATTGAAATTCTCTGGTACACTAATTATTTTGCATGTTTTTTTCTCTTTTCTTTTTACTTAACTAGCCATGTTAAATAACGGTTATAAATCGTAAATATAACATAAAAACAAACTTTAAAATACAGCAGTGTCAACGAAATTTACTATGCTATTCGTAGACAAACTTCGCTTCATTAGAAATTGCAATCTACGACGTAACAAAGGCAAGACATTAACAAACTGCTGTGCTCCCCGCCGCACGGCGACCAATCACTCGCGTTTAATTGGAATACTTCATTGTGAACTTAGTTATTTTCTGCTAAAATGCAAACCGCTTTGATCAGCGAAGTGCCCAAAATATTGTGCGTGGTGTCATCAGTGACACGCGTGCCATTGGTTCGCTATCCCAGTTATAGGTGACGTTCTCATGGGGCACATAAGAACCCATCATTTCCATTGATCAATTCTTGACACCAAAAGATATTACTGTGCATCCCTTCATGTGTTTCTCGTGACAATAGCTTTAACCAACAGGATACGACACTATGTCATAAGAACTGTGATATAGGTAATGACCCAATTAAGCCTAACTGAATAGGTTGAACTATTATTTGTACAGGAATATTTTGGCGGTGTCACGCGTTTTTTTATTAACATGTCCTTTGGGGATTTTTTGGGGCCAGAATAAATTTCAATTCTTTTCCAACCAAACCGAGAATTAAAACGTGAATAAAAGATGCAAATTAGGAAGCTTTTAAATAACAGTTTATTAGAGTAAGCGGGGTGGCATTTGGGGAGTGTCATGTTAGTCCATGTTGCAAAGGTGAAGATATTTCGAGAAAATAAGTGACAGTCAAGAGAGGTTACCTGTGACCGAGAGCCTTTAGTCAAGGTACATTCAATTGCACGCCAGTGAACAGCAACTTAAGCTAGGATCAGATAAATTGCCGTTTCGTCGGACATTAAGGTAGGAGTTACCATTTTAATATTCGGATCTGTGTTTACATTGAAATTGAACTTAGGCGAGTTAGTTATTGATAGTGGTCCGGGTGACGTTATTTCGGTATTAGATTGTTACGAATTTTGTGTAAATAGTGTAAATAATTTGTATTTGAGTGTTTCATGCATTTATATTACTCTATGTTATATTTATTTCATGTTAAAATTGTACTATTCACAAGCAGTGCCACCCCTTACGTTATAATGGCGATTGAATGAGAACTAGGCGAAATGTTGGCGGTAGAGCCAAGTTGACATCATTTTTGGAGACCATTTTGGCGTCATTGGTGACCTTGTTGGCGAGTTCGGAACCCTCTGGAATCTTCTAGAAAGTAGTAGATATCTCCACTCGTGTCACGTTTAATGACACGAGCAGTTATATTTCTAGAAGTTTCTGTCGCGCATATAAAAAAGATGCTCACCGGTACGGCGAGGAGTCTTGGTTAAGCCAGCGAGTAGTGAGGATTGTTTTGACTAGAGATTAGCTCGGCTGTGCTTGTAAATAATCTTTACTTGCGTGTATTTTTTAAACACTGTTATTGTGTTTGATTGCTGTTGAAGGTGTGAAGACCTTCGTATATTAACCCTGTGAATATTGCCGATTAATCCTGTATTGAAAGGATTGGATTTTCTATAATAAGTTCGCATCGCTCTTAAAGAACTGATTCTTTTGCATAAAATCCTTGAACTCTCAGATCTACGTAACAGTTTGGTGTCAGGAGTGGGGATTTATGCCAAGAACAAGAGCGATGGATGAGCAACTGAAGGCTCTGTTGGAAGACATCAATGCCATGAAAAACTGCCAAGAAGAGACTAGGCAAGAAATGCAGAAAGATCAAGAAAAGACTAGGCAAGAAATGCAGAAAGGTCAAGAAGAGACTAAGCACGAAATGCAGAAAGGTCTAGAAAATGTACAGAAATGTCAAGAAGAACTGAAGAATTCTCTGGAAGAGAAAATAAACATGTGGAAGACAGAATAGTGGAAAAATTGAAAGAAGAGATCACAGTGGTTGAAGAGAAAATGGGAAAGGAAATAGAAAAGTTTAAAGAGCAAGTTGAGGAAAGAATTGAAGGAGTGGCTGAAAATTTTAGCCTTATATCACAGCGTATGGAAGATCTTGAGAAGAAGCTTCTAGCTGGCGGAAATGAGAATAAAAGCAAGAGTGTGCCTGTGTCTGCCTTTCCAGAACCTGTGCTTGCTTCTCCAGTGCCTGTGACTGCTTTTACAGGTCCAGTGAAACTGTCGACCTATGACGGAAAAAAGAACTGGGAAGTATACAAGACGCAATTTTACATAATTTCGGAAGCCAATGGATGGACCGAAGGGGTGAAAGCATGTAAGCTAGAAGCATCCCTTAGAGTAGAAGCTGCTGAAATACTGCAGATTCTTTCCGACCCAGAGTGACTGAATTTGAACTCCTTGTATAATGCTCTGGATCTTCGGTTCAGCCAAAAATACTCCAATGACTACGCACGTCTGCAGATGAAAACACGACTCCAGAAAACCGGAGAAAGCTTGCAGGAGTATGCCTCCGAAGTAGAAAGGCTCGCCAACTTGGCTTTCTCCGACCACCCAGCAACTGTGCGAGAAACAATCTCCTTACGGTATTTCGTGGATGGCCTGAAGGATGGGTAAATATAGAAGGCTGTCAGAATGGCAGATGTGCAAGATCTTAAATCTGCCCTGTTAAATGCCCTGAAATTGGAGGCCGCCAATCTATCCGAGGAACTAGGGTGACTGCAGATGAGCCGTGTGAATCTCGATTGTTAAAGGAGATGGAGAAATTGTAAGAAGAAATGAAAACCATAAAGACTGGAATTTCTAACCAAGAGAAACGCAACTTCAAGTGCTGGGGATGTGGTGGAACGGGACATCTGAGAAGAAACTGTCCTCTAGCAAGGAAGGAAGAGAACACTGTCTCTTCTTCAAAACAGGAAAACTAAAGTATGGCCATCTCGCGGTGCGGAGGTTGCCAGATAATGAAAAGTCCCATCACAAAATTCTTCAGATTATGGCAGTAAATGGTGACGACAAGGGACTTTACGTAATAGGACAAATTAATCACATTCCAAGCCGTATGGTTGTTGATACTGGAGCCAATGTGTCTATAATCAAAAAAATTTGGCGCAAAACTCAAAACTTAGTAAAAGGTGTTTTTTTAGAGGTATAGAACTTTAAATTGCAATAAAACAACGATGTATTATTCGATTGACATGAATTTTTTTATTCGAAAGATAATCTTCTGGCATTACATTTTAAATATGATTTCTGGCATAGGACTGCCACGGCTGGCTCGGATGTAGTCCAATCTGGACGTCCAATTTTCGATGACTTTTTCTAACATTTGTGGCCGTATATCGGCAATAACACGGCGAATGTTGTCTTCCAAATGGTCAAGCGTTTGTGGCTTATCCGCATAGACCAATGACTTTACATAGCCGCACAGAAAATAGTCTAGCGGTGTTAAATCACAAGATCTTGGAGGCCAATTCACAGGTCCAAAACGTGAAATTAGGCGGTCACCAAACGTGTCTTTCAACAAATCGATTGGGGCACGAGCTGTGTGACATGTTGCGCCGTCTTGTTGGAACCACAGCTCCTGTACATCATGATCGTTCAATTCAGGAATGAAAAAAGTTAGTAATCATGGCTCTATACCGATCACCATTGACTGTAACGTTGTGGCCTTCATCGTTTTTGAAGAAGGATTCCACCAGCCCATAAAGCACACCAAACAGTCAGTTTTTCTGGATGTAACGGTGTTTCGACATACACTTGTAGATTAGCTTCACTCCAAACGTGGCAGTTTTGTTTGTTGACGTAGCCATTCAACCAGAAGTGTGCTTCATCGCTAAACAAAATTCGCTTATGAAAATCGGGAACAACGGCAATCTCGTTTTGGGCCCATTCAATGAATCTAAAAGCGTTGTTTAGGCGTGAGTCTATTCATGATGAATTGCCAAACCAAACTGAGAATAAATCACTTGACAGCGGTTAAATCGGTCGCCATCTTGGAAAGTAATGCCAACTTAAACTTCTATACCTGGAAAAAACACTCTTTATTATCTGGATGCCACCCTGCGTTTTCTTGCAAACAGTGACAGGTGACAAGATTCAGGTTCATGGGAAAGCTAACGTCACTCTAAGGTTTGGAAATATAGGCTATCACCATACGGCATATATAGCAGATATCACCGATCCCTGTATTCTTGGACTGGATTTTCTGGAGAACAATAACTTTAAATTGGACTTTGAAAATAGCAATATATATTCAAAATTTGAAGACATCACTCTTTTTGGCTTACAAACTCAATTTGAATCGAACCAGAAAGTTATTGCGAAAACCAAACTCTCTTTATCACCAAGAACTGAATGTATAATACCTGGTTTAATATGAGGGTTATATAGTTGAGGTAAAAATAGTAAATTCCGATTCAGCCTCATTGATTATCCGGACCCAGACAACTCAAAAGGAGGAGTACTGATAGCTTCGTCAGTAGTAGACCTCTCGAAGTCAGTCATCCCAGTGAGGGTGGCTAACATTAGTGATAAGACCAGAACTATCCAGGAAGGAGAGGTAATAGCAGCTTGAGCTGCTGTCACTCGTGTAGACCGAAATTGCAATAGCCAAGACCATTCTTCAGACGATCTAGTCAAGAAATTACTACAAAACATTGACTTAGACACGAAACAGAGATGCGCTGCAGGAGAGCTGATTACAGAATTCCAAAGCGTATTTTCAAGAACATCTGAGGACTTCGGAAGAACAAGACTAACGAAACAACGAATCGATACGGGAGAGCATCCTCCTATTAAGCAGCACCCCCGATGACTACCTTTCGCTAAAAAGGAGAAAGTCCAAAAACTCATTAAGGACATGAAAAATAATGATGTTATTGAGCCATGGTCAAGTTCTTGGGCATCTCCCATCGTCTTGGTCAGGAAGAAAGATGGCTCAACCAGATTCTGTGTGGACTATCGTCGGTTGAATGACGTCACCAAGAAGGACAGCTATCCTCTGCCAAAGATAGATGACACGTTGGACACATTTGCCGGCAATACCTGGTTTTCTACCCTAGATCTCAAGAGCGGGTATTGGCAGGTAGAACTCCACCCTGATGATAAAGAGAAAACTGCCTTCACCACGGGACAAGGACTGTGGTAATTTAAGGTTATGCTTTTCGGCTTGTGCAATGCACCTGCAACATTCGAGCGCCTTATGGAAATAGTCCTTGGAGGACTTTCGTACGAGGCCTACCTAGTTTATCTCTATGACATTATCATCGTGGGGTGCTCCTTCGAAGAACATCTGAAAAATATCAGGCGTGTGCTACAAAAGCTGAAAGAAGCTAACCTGAAATTAAGTCCATCCAAGAGCCACCTATTTCGGCGTGAAGTTACCTATCTCGGACACATAATTTCCGCGGAAGGTGTACGAACAGACCCGGATAAGATCTCGGCTGTGAAAGACTGGAACTGCCCGACGGATGCTCACCAGCTCCGGAGTTTCTTGGGCTTATGCACGTATTACCGGAAATTCGTGAAAAATTTCTCAACGATTGACAGACCACTCCATAAGCTTGCCGAGGCAAAACAGAAATTCATTTGGACGGTTGATTGTAACAACGCCTTTAACAAGCTTAAGGACGCACTGACATCTGCTCCAATCCTGGCATATCCTGAAATTGAGAAACAATTTATTCTGGATACGGATGCAAGTCTTGAGAGTATTGGGGCTGTATTGTCTCAAGAGATACATGGTCAGGAGCGTGTCAGCCTATTTTAGTAAGTGTCTGTCCAAACCAGAAAGAAATTATTGTGTGACCAGGAAGGAACTTCTCGCTATCGTAAAAGCCGTGGAGCACTTTCATCCTTACCTCTACGGTTGAAGGTTCCTTCTGCGAACAGATCATGCCTCATTGACCTGGCTGCTGAATTTTAAAAATTCAGAAGTCCAAATAGCTAGGTGGATACAGAGACCACAGGAGTATGACGTAGAAATTCGCCACATAAAAGGATTAGCACATGGAAATGCAGACGCCCTTTCGAGAAGACCATGTATTGACAGTTGCAAACACTGCTCGAGAATCGAAAAGGAATTTGGCGTATTAGATCAAACAGTCCGCCATGTTACAACTCCATCAACATCAGCATTGGACCCGTGGACTGATGAGAGCATCCGAAAAGATCAACTGGCTGATCCTGAAATAAAACCAATCTTAAAATTCAAAGAGTCGTCTGATGAAAAGCCCAGCTGGCAAGACATCGCCCCTTTCCATCCTACAACGAAGCGTTACTGGGCTCTTTGGGACTCTCTCCATCTGAGAAATGGTGTTGTATATCGAAAATGGGAGTCTGACGACGGAAAAACATTCAGGGGGCAATTAATACTCCCAAAGACAAAAGTTTCAACGGTCCTTAAGGAACTCCATGGCAGTCCAACTGGAGGTCATTTGGGTGTTATGAAGACCTTACAAAAAGTTCGTGAGTGCTTCTACTGCGGAGTGACGTCGAAAAGTGTTGTCGCATATGTGATCCCTGTGCTGCACGCAAAGGTCCCAGAAAACGCACTAGAGGAAGACTGCAGCTGTATAATGTGGGAGCGCCTTTCGAACGAATAGCTTTTGACATCCTAGGTCCACATCCGAGATCGTCAGATGACAACAACAACATCCTGGTTGTCATGGATTACTTCACTAAGTGGCCTGAAGCCTATCCTATTCCCGACCAAGAGACCTCAACTGTTGCAGAGGTTTTAGTTCGGCAATGGATCTCACGATTCGGGGTCCCACTACAACTACACTCCGATCAAGGGAGAAACTTCGATTCTGCAGTTTGCAAGAGACTGTGTGAAATACTCGCCATCGACAAAACCAGGACAACAGTTTTGCATCCTCAGTCTGACGGCATGGTAGAGAGGTTCAATCGGACCATTCTGAAATGCCTCTCTCTCCTGGTATCCAGTAATCAACAGGACTGGGACAAAAAGTTGCCCTTTTTCTTGCTTGCCTATAGGAGTGCCGTTCATGAGACAACCAATTATTCCCCATCCCAGATGCTCTTTGGATGTGATCTTCGTCTGCCTGCGGATCTTCTGTTCAGCCGGCCACCAGATGCACCCTTGGCGCCTGAGGAGTATATCGAGAAACTTCAGGCACGGATGGAGGAAATGCATCATCTGGCTAGGGAAAGAATCGGCATGGCTTCCGAGAAGATGAAGACCCGATACGACGCAAGAGCAACCGGACACGACTTCCACGAAGGCGACAAAATGTGGTTATGGAATCCGAAACGTCGCAAATGACTTTCTCCGAAGCTGCAGACCTACTGGGAAGGTCCTTACACAGTCCTAAATAGACTGAATGACGTCGTGGTGTGGATACAGAAATCACCACACTCAAAACCGAAGGTAATACATTACAATAGGCTATCCCCTTATCTTGGCCAAGATTAATAAGATCCTTAAGTTCAGACCATGGTCATTAATTATTTTGTAAATAATGTAAATTATTTCTCTGTTTTCTAATTCCTTAGTTTTATTTTAATATTGGAATTGATGTTTACATCTCTTCGTGTTCTTTTAATTTTTTTTGTATTGTATATGCTGTGGAATACATTTGTAACTTTATATGTGATTATTATGCGAGTAGTTTGCCTGTAAATAGATGCCTCTTACTCAAGGATTGTACTGCCTGGGACGTGCAGTCTTTGAGGAGGGAGCAGTGTTACGAATTTTGTGTAAATAGTGTAAATAATTTATATTTGCGTATTTCATGCATTTATATTACTCTATGTTATATTTATTTCATGTTAAAATTGTACTATTCACAAGCAGTGCTGCCCCTTACGTTATAATGGCGATTGAATGAGAACTTGGCGAAATGTTGGCGGTAGAGCCAAGCTGGCATCATTTTTGGCGACCATTTTGGCGTCATTGGCGACCTTGTTGGCGAGTTCGAAACCCTCTGGAATCTTCTTGAAAGTAATAGATCTCTCCACTCGTGTCACGTTCAATGACACGAGCGGTTATATTTCTAGAAGTTTCTGTCGCGCATATAAAAAGGATGCTCGCCAGTACGGCGAGGAGTCTTGATTAAACTACGAGTAGTGAGGATTGTTTTGACTAGCGATCAGCTCGGCTGTGCTTGTGAATAATCTTTACTTACGTGTATTTTTTTAAACACTGTTATTGTGTTTGATTGCTGTTGAAGGTGTGAAGACCTTCGGATATTTACCCTGTGAATATTGCCGATTAATCCTGTATTGAAAGGATTGGATTTTCTGTAATAAATTCGCATCTCTCTTAAAGAACTGATTGTTTTTGCATAAAATCTTCGAACCCTCGGATCTACGTAACAATATATTGTGTGTTTCGTCACCGGTTTAAGTTAAGATCTTAATAAAGTAATATTAAGATTATGGCAGCTTCTGGTTCTTAATTTATTTCTACACCTCTAGCTCACGCTGATAATTTAGGAGAAGGGCACCTTAGAGGCGCCCTTACAATATTAATTATATGACTTTATATATATATATGCGTATCTAATAATTCTATTACATTTTCATGGAATGCACACAATTCATTTGAGGCAATTTGAATTAATATTAGTCCACATAATCAAGTGTACGACTACGTTTCTACCTGAATGAGAAAGATTGCATAGCATTTGGAATATCATTTGTCGTTGTTTTTCGGGAACGAAGGGCTAGATTCATCCTGTAGAAATATCGCAGTATAATTCTACAAAACTGTCAAGGAATTATACAGTGTTTTTAACCCTTTATCTACCGCGTTATGATTTATTGCAATTTCTTTCGTGTGCAATACTTTTTTTAATTACTACATTACAAATTAAGGGATATACGTAAATAAATATTCAACTTTGGTAAATTGATTCCGTTTGACTAATTAATTTACTTTGTACTTTAAAGTACCGTCAGTTCACAAAGGTCTAAAGCATAGGTGCCTAAACTATAACGCTTGAAGACCACATTGCAAAAAAAAAAATCCTGGACCCCACATACAATATTTTTTCAACAAATTAAAATAAAAATTAACTCTATGTAGTTTTATTAAAATATGAATTAGCTTTATTATATTTTTTAAAATTTGAATTAGATATGTATAGGTACATATTTATTTTTTAAATTTGTAAAAGTTTCGTTTCATTTAGTTTGGTTGTTTTCATAAATATGAAAAAAATTCAAATCAATGAGGTGGATGTGTTTGCTTTTGTTGAACAAGAAAATCTATATTGGGTTCAGTAGACGAGGTTACAACTCTTAATATATTTTAAAGATGTTTGTCAATGATCTTTGTCCTATTTATGTTTTTTGTATGCTTTATTCTTGAAAATAATCTTTCACAAATATAGGTACGATCAAGAGCTGAAACATTAATATAGTATGACTGCGAAAATTAGGATATTTATCGTGGGGTAGGCAACCTTTATAAAACTCCAGTAAAGAAACATTTCCAATTTTTTCTTTCAGTTGAATGTCACTTTTCAGTTCAATGCATTCCATTTAAAAGTAATTTATTTTATTCTATATTAAATGGGGGAGAAAATATGCTGAAATACTCATCATTTTTTCGAAAATTTTGACATTTTCTCTCAAACTCTTAACTTAATCAAAAATTAATCAATATATTTTGGGTATTTTGTGCAACTCACAGGTTTATGTGCTGCCAAAGTACTGAAATGTGTCAAATCTTTTACTTTTATTTGATTGTGCCAAAATTTCAACTTTCTTTCAAACGCTGTTATTGTTTGAAACATATTATTAATAAATTGATTTTTTCCTTGAAGTCTCAAATTTAAATCATTCAAATGTTCTGTTAAGTCTACTAAAAAAGCTAAATCTAAAACCCTAATTCAGTCAAGAGTTCACAGGAAATTCTCATGGCATACTAGGATGTTTTTATTTCAAAATAAATTTCAACGAAATGATTATATATGAAAAATATTGCAAACATTTATTTCTTTCATAAAAATATGTAAATTTAAATATTTTCATAATTTGTGTTTAGACTGCACTTACGACAAGCGACAAGCATGGTCTAAAATATTCTCATAAAGCGAAAAGACCGAATAGATTTTTAAACGCAGTTTTTACTCTTAAAAAAATAAGTAACCAGAGAACACTAATATTTTGCAGCATAAAACATTTGTTTTTAAAGACTAATAAATTTTTAAAAAATTTATTTACTTTTTTACACATGAAAACAGTTTTTACACATAAACTTAATTTGATGATATTTAAAGAAACAGTTTTTCTTTTCATTAATACACAAAAATTCATTACACGACGTTGTGCATTTTGAGTGAGATTTCAATTGAATGTTTTTTAAAACACTGCATCCAGACGGAAGAAATGTTGTATTTTCTTAACACAGCGTTTCTCAAACTGTGGGGTGCGCCCCCCTTGAGGAGCGTGATAAGTCTGCAAGGGGGGCGCGAACATATTAAAAAGTTGAAAAAAAAACTAAAGGTTATTCAAAACATATTATTAATTTACTAAAAGTAAGCAGACAAAATACTTTCTGACATAATAAAATATAAAATACACATTTACACTGATATAATACACTTATAAAAGTACCTGTACTGTACAATGTATTTTATTATTAATTTAACAATACTAAGTTAAGAACAAATCTGATAATTACCAGTGACCCCATGGGCTTGTATTAACACTTATCTTGATGATTTGTACGGTTTATAATTAATTCCTTAACTGTCGATTATAAGTTACGTGGTTTGGTCCCCACGGTTTTTCACGTTTACGCGCGTATTTTGATGTTTTATTGGGAGGGGGGAGGAGAAAAGGAATAAAAATAAGCAAAATCCTCTGAAATAAGTAAATCCTTTGCAAATACTGTCAAGGTTCTTTTACTGTATACCAAAACCTTAGGGATAATTTTATGGATTGCAGTGCACACAGAAAAGATCGTACTTCGGAAAGATATATATATATACGTCCAGATGATTAATGCTTTGGCTGAGCGAGACATTTATATACGTCGGTGTCACATAGGAGGTTAAAGTCGTACACACACACTCTGTAGCTTTAGTGTAAAAGTATAGTATTATTGAATTCAATACAATGTTATTGAATGGAGGGGGGCGCGATGAAAATGATGATTGAATATTGGGTCGCGAGTATTGAAAGTTTGAGAAGCACTGTCATAACATGAACTACTGCACCTTGAGTCATGTTCAGTCTCTTAATCGTTATCTTAATAATCTAATGAGAATTCCTGCAGATTATTTGTTTGGACTTCTTCATCTGAAAAATCATCTGTTAGTACATCATTGATTTCAGATGGTAAGTTCTGTAATAAATCGAAAGCCTTTTGAAAACTTAGCTTCTTTTTTCCAGACTTTCTAAGAAAAGAAAACAAAAACAACAATATTAATAATAGCACCGTGGAAATCTCAAATTTTTGTTAAATCTCAGTTACACATAAAGAAATTAAAATGGTTTTAATTTTTGAAATAAGAATAGATATTTCATTTAATTGACGGTTTTCTAATGACATTTGTACTTTGAAAAATAGATGCTGAAGGAAATAAATCTTAATTAAATATATCATTTTGCGATCTGTTCCAATTTAAAAATTAGAGAAAGAAATATAACATAATAATAAGTAAGTAGTATATATATTTCAAGTAATTTTTTTCTTAAAATATATATTACTTAAAAGTAACCTATACAAAATTTAATACTTATACAGTTTATAATTAAGATCGCATTGTAGTAGCGTCAAAGTGCATTTTTATAACAGTCAATACATTATTGTTGTAGAAGGGGGCGCGACCAAAATTATGATTGAAAATTGGGTCGTCAGTAATGAAAGTGTGAGAAACACTGCTCTAACGTCCATTGGTTGTCGGTACTTATAAGTACCAGAAATTTAATCAACTGTAAAATTAATTATATATATTTTTCACTTAAAATAAATAGTCAAATCGTTCAGCTAGTATAATAATAATGGAACGGTAAAATAATGATTACTTTCTTTAATTAGTGAGATATTAGTTTTTTAACTTTTTCACTTAGTTTTTGCACGTCTATCTCAGTGCGTGTATTCGGACATCATAACTGATGTTGCAGGTTTTTGTCCATAATGTTTGATTGTGACTTATGTTGATAAACTTTATATTTTCAAAGAAATTAAAAAATTATTCGCAGGTTTAAGTTTATCGAAAAGCACTCACAACTTTTTGTGCCAAATCTCTCAAACTGGAAATTTTCTTCCTTGGTGACATGAATATTATAAAAAATTTATTTTTGATTGTGATTTTTCAAAAATGTGTTTTTATGCATTACTGCATTGTAGTGTGTGTGTGTGTGTGTGTGTGTGTGTGTGTGTGTGTGTGTGTGTGTGTGTGTGTGTGTGTGTGTGTGTGTGTGTGTGTGTGTGTGTGTGTGTGTGTGTGTGTGTGTGTGTGTGTGTGTGTGTGTGTGTGTGTGTGTGTGTGTGTGTGTGTGTGTGTGTGTGTGTGTGTGTGTGTGTGTGTGTGTGTGTGTGTGTGTGTGTGTGTGTGTGTGTGTGTGTGTGTGTGTGTGTGTGTGTGTGTGTGCGTGATGAATCTATACGCATCCTCTAACTAATCTTCTTGGGGAATTTTTGGGCTAGCATTCGCGTTTAATTCACAGCCATCCCTCTCAAGAAGAAACCATGATATGCAGATTAGTTCGACTATATAAAGTCAGTTTTGTAATTATAGAAGGAGGTATAAGAAGCTGCTATATTCGCTACGCAGGTGAGATTGAATAAAGTTGACTTTCGCATGGAAAGATTAAAAGTGGTGTTTGGTCACTGTGTTGAATTAGTTGATTTAAGGTTAGGAATCCACGTTAGATTAGGTTGAGTTAAATAAGTTACTTGCGCATATTTGCTTTATATTCATTGTTTTCTCCGAGCTACTCCTTTGACATTCACTTAGAGAGTAAATTGTTGTTGGTTAGTGTGTTTTTGAGCAAATAAATAATTGTTATTATGGAAGTTCCTGGTTCTGCTTTCATTCTTCCTACACCCTTAGGCAAGACGGTGAGGATCGGTCAACTTCAGGTGTAAGTCGCTCACAGTGTGTGTGTGTGTGTTTAAATAAGTAAAACGACTTTCAAAAGCAACTGCAAATTTGCTTATTTATTTTGCGTATTTGATGTAACTTTGAATTTTTAATTCTTTCTTGAATGTGGAAAGTGTTGAATGCTATTATGCATCTCATGACCGCAAAATTATTCCTGGTTTGCCGCGGGTTGGCCATCCCTGGTCTGGAGTAACCTTTATCTCTTTTAGGTTGAAAGGCTCATGTAATTGATTTGTGATCGGTATACACACACACACACACACAATGGGAACGTTCTCTCCTCTGCCATATACCTAAAATGTTTGACTGTCGTGTAAGCACTAAGCAACTCTCCATCATGTGAAGAATATCTTTGTTTCTGCATCATTAAACTCATTTGAGAAGAATTCTAACGACTTAAATTCCAAGGTCATAATTTGATGAAAGGTAGCGCATATCTAAAAATTCAATGCATCAACATACAACGCTGGGAGTGCATCCAGCATCGGATGAAAAAAGAGGGTGGCATGGTTTTATTGCTTTTCAGCCTCCTCAAAAGCTTGCGTACTGCTTCAGTTCACTGTGTTTGTCGTATTACTTTCATGATAATCTTGTGAGGCATTCACAAGCTAAGACTTGAATGTGATGAATGCTGTATAGATAGTAACTTCAGAACTCCTTAGAAATCAACTAAGCGGCTCTTGAACTGTGGTTCTGGTTCAAGGGAGTTCCCCTGTGAATTTCTAGAGGTCCGCGACTGTCTCTTATTTAATGCTAAGGTTTTCTTCTTTTAAAGATTCTGTGACGGTCTCACGCGTCTTTTCTTTAACGTGTCCTTTGGGTTCTTTGGGCCAGAATTAATGGCAACGCTTTTCCAACCAAACCCAAGAAGTGAAGTGTGAAAGATGCAAGTGAACAAGCTTTTAAATATCGGAACTTAGAGTAAGCGTGATGGCAATGTAAGGTAATGTTTGACAATTGATGTTAGTTTGTGGCAGTTGATGGTTATTATAGTTCGTGGTTCAAGTCTGAATGAGTTTTACGTGACGTAAATCGAAGTTATTATGATCGAATATATGAAGGTCAAGTTGCACACCAGTGCATACAAGGACAAGATTAAGTATAGGAAAAGATTGATCGTTTCTCCAAGCTGTAATAAGGTAGGATTGATTATTTAATATTAGAATCAGGGATTAGGCGATTCACTTATTGATAGTGGTCTGAATTAGATTAAGTCTTATTATAAATATATATATATATATATATATATATTGCGTGTTGCGTATTTTACCATCGTAGATTCTCTCATATTAATTATTATAATTTAATTTGTTAAAGGTTTAAGTTGAATATCTTAATAAATTCATATTAAGATAATGTTTGATTCTAGTTCTTTCGTTAATCCTACGCATCTAGCTCACGCTGATACTTCGAGAGATGTTCTCCCAAGGAGAGAAACATCACAATTCTAAAAGGCTTCGTGGAAAAATTGAAAGATGTGCCATCCTAGATTAGATCTCTAAAATACCCTCAAAGAAAAATTCCACCAAAACATCTATTTCAATCAAGAATATTTAGTTAGTTTTTTATTGTTTGCACCCACAGGGAGAGGCACACGTAGAGCTGCATAGTCATTAAATTTTAGTTGTCACTTACAGGGAAATTTCTCCAAGTAGTCCACGAAAGTTCTAATGCCTTTCCAATCTATTTATTTAAGTTAAAGAACATTTTCAGCTCTCATTTATTTTAGAAATAAGAACAGAAAACGTCTGGAAAGCGTAGAACCGGAATCGAGACTACAGATTTCAAATACTACTCCTGATGTAACAACCCTTATAAAAGAAATGCCACTCTATCCTTTTTATTAAAAATGTTAATTAATATAGTTCACATTATTTACTTGAAGTTAGTAATATTTTATACAGGGACACTTTTCCGCTTAGGCACATTAGGCACTTGTCTAGGGCGCAAAATATTTGGGGGCGTAAGAAATGGGAGGATGAAAAAAAGAGAAAATATCAAAATGTATCACCACCTAGAGAATCATGAGAGAAGCATTTCTGCCCGTAAGAAAAGAAAGACTGAAATGACATATACTATGGAAAATGAAAAGCTTAGCAATTTTATGTTGCTGTGCACTTAAAATGATATTAAAATGGATATTGATTTGAATGATGTATTTAATGATTTTGCAATGATGAAAGCTCGAAGAAAACCTTTGTTGTACAAGTACAATGACAGCGACTCCACAAAAAATAAGAATGTCTAAAGGTAAAAGATATTGAAGTGACGAAAAAGATCAAATTAACAAGTTGAAAACAGTTCATACAGTAATGTGTACTATACATTGTAATGTGTACGATACATTGTACACGATTTCATTAATATACTGTACTAATTTACAAAAGGGTGGGTGGGTGGTCCGTGACACCGTAAGGTAAAAAATGAATAAGAGTGCTCAAACTATGCCCCATCTTTTCCTTACGGCGGCCAGTCGAGGACACGGAGGGTCTATAGGTGGTGGGTATTGGAAAGACTCTATGAAGAGAAAAAAAAAGAAAAGAATAATAAAGAGAAAAGAACAAGAAAATTAAGGAAAAATCCTTTCCGAACCAAAACTGGCAAAGAAAGAACTGAAGGGGAGGCCGCTTTGAAAATAGTGGAGGGACGTAACAGTATGAAGTTCCTAGGGCACCGAAGAAGCTAAAAATGGCCTTGATTTTGTAACAATGTTTATAGTTAATTGCTTTCTTAAAGGGAAAAGTGTTAAAAAGTCTATAAGTAGCAAAGACAATCTTAGGATTATTGAAGAACAAGTAAATCACTCAGCCATGTGTTGGGAGTCAGGGGAAAGGGTATTCAAAATATGTTGTTGTTGTTGTTGTTGTTTTCTGATGCCACCTGTCTGACGTAGTCAGATCGAGGCCCACGAAATTCATCGTGGTATGGGCAAGAGGTACGCCTGTCGTTGGCCTTGAGCACCATACAGGTGACAGTGCGATTTAGCTCGGCGAAATTCCCCGAAGGGACGATAGATGACGACACGACCTCTATCTCCACCTCCACAATTTCTGCATGTAAACTGAAGGGGAGGGAAATATTCTCCAGTCCCTGCGCTCGTGATTAAGCCCACAAGACTACGGACCCACTGATTTAACGAGCACGTTCAAATATGTAAAACGGTAGGGACCTCTGAAGGCTTCTTGAGGCCCTGGGTCCCTACTCAAAAGTATACCCTGGGCCTCTACACAAACGTAGACCCCACGTATGACCCTTAAAAGTAGACAGTGCTGTAACGGCTTGGCACATAGCGCACAATAGACTAGAAAGAAAGCGCTGCTGTGAACTGTTTTGGCCATTAAGCGGGAAAGAGATGCTCTCGAACGTGAAAATGGAGGAAGATGACTGTAGTTTCCTATACAATTTGTAATTGCAAATAGAGTTGTAAATATAGTGATGTGCTTTGAAGAAAATAATAAAACGGTCAATCCGGTAAATAAGTTTAATGTATAAGTCAACCACAGGAAGATACTGCAGTCTGGTGGTAGCGTTGGGATGTATCTAAGAACAGTGCCTTTAACAAAAGAAATATGGGTAAGTACTTTTTCTATCAGAAAGTGCCTTCGAGGTATCCTAAATTTGATCTCAATTTTTGTATTAAAATATGGGTACAAATTAAATACAGCTTATAATTCTTAAATAACTTTTTGTATTAATTGCTGGATTTTGATAATTTTAAAGCCATATACTTATCCCTGCTATTCTCGTTATTTTATGATTTGTTTTTAAATAAAAACAAAAATATATCCTATTAAAAGGAAGAAAACTTATTTTGTCTGTGGTTGAATTGAGTATATGAAATTTTCTTTTTTTTAGTTTTAGTTAGTGTATTATGATATAAAACTGTGATTTCTATGTATGCAGACGTAAATTAAAAATTTCTTTCAAAGATATATTAAAAATCTGTATTGTAAAAACAATATTAAGAATTTTTGAAAACTGAATTTTGAGTAACTTATGAAAATTGTGAAATAGCATGAATTGAAGGTGTGTGATTAAATAAATATATATATATGTTACTGTGGATGTCCAAAATTGGAGAATGTCAACTTTCACCGGTGAATGTCGACACACACCAAATACGTCGGTGAAAGATCGAATATTGTATTACAATCTTGTACATTCGGACTTTCACCGACATATGTCGACAATCACAGCTATTCTCTGGTGGAGGTCGAAAAGAAAGCAGCCGACAAAGAGGCGACAGGCTGTTTCCCGCCAAATCCTTTGTTTTGCTGGGTGTTAGTCAGCTTTGTCAGTCTTATGCAAGGTTTGATGGTGCGAACAACGTTTTCTTAAATTTTTTTCCCGATACCCTAATTTACACCGAATGGATACAGCAGCGAATCGTGATATTTTTCTTCAAAAGTTAAATGCATTGATTATGGGTAAACGAGAAGACAATTGTTTTTATTTTTCAAAAGAAAAGTAATCTAAAATACTTTCTGAAGTGGTTTCTGCTAAAACAAAGTGCAACACACCTTTGTATTACAGAGGATTAAAACGTGTTGACGTTTTAAAAATTAATTATTAAGAGAAGTTAATTGTACCATTAAAGCCAGGAGAAACGAATATACAGTATTATGTTACCAATGACAAATTGCTCAGTGTACTATATGAAACTCACATCAGAACAGGCCACGGAGGAAGAACACGTATGCTTAAAGAGTTGCAAATTAAATACAAAAATATTACATATGAAGTTGTAATGTTGTATTTAAATGTATGCAAACAGTATGAAAAACACAGCTCACCTAAAAAAGGTATTGTTGTGAAACCAATGATTAGTTCTGAGTTTAACTCAAGATCTGCAGTCAAACAGATATGGAGAATATAAATTCATATAATGGTGTATTAAGATCATTTAACTAAGTATGTCCAACTACGACTTTTGAAAACTAAGACAGCTGAAGTAGCGTATCACGTTATTTCAATATTTTTAACACTTGGAGCTCCAGCAGTGGCGCACACAAGGGGAGGGGGGTCCGGAACCCCTCCCAAAGCCCGTGATATTTTTTCCGATTGATTATTACTCTAAGTATATAGTACGTAAAATTTAATTAATAATTTGTTATTGATGATTAATTTTATTAATTAATGCTAATTATTTATTCAATAATTAGTTTCTTACTGTGTTTTGTTCCCGAAAATCGACAAAATCAAAAGGAGCCTGATACAAGAATGGTGAACTTTCGACCCCGGATTCCCCCCTTTGAAAAATTCCTGTGTGTGCTACTGTGCTCCAGTAATTTTCAATCAGATAATGGTAGAGAATTCAGTAATCAAGTCATATCTGAAATATGCGCTATGTGGAAAGATGTTAATACAGTTCATGGAAAGCCTCGTCACAGTCAAACACAAGGCTCAGTTGAAAGGATCAATCTGGATATACAGAATATGCTGACTGCATAGATGAACGATAACGATACAAATAAATGGTCAGAAGGTTTACCCTTTGTTCAATATGGCAAGAACACTACATACCATGAAGGAATACGCCAAAATCCTTATGAAGTCATGTTTGGGGTTAAAGCAAAAAGAGGCATAGCATCGTCTTTTTTGCCTAGCAAACAAATCGCAAATATCGAAACCGAAGAACAACTCTAAGAAATTGCCAATACTTTTGAAACCGAAAAACAGCTTGAAGAAACTGGTAATACTTAAAAATTTGTGAGCGGTTGTCATACAGAAAACCATATTCCAAAGAAAAATATTGAAGAAGACTAGCAATCTACCACGTCTTCACATCAAGTTCTGACTGAAAAACACGAGTTAATTTTTAAAAAAAGAGCGGCTGCGAAAGAGAATCTTCTACTGCAAGCAACAAAAATGTTACAAACCTCACCAAAAAAAGTTTTGCTCCTGCTCAAATTAGTGATATTGTACGAATACAAGTCCCTAATGTCGACTGTGGTGGTACAGATAACCGAAATGTGCTAGCGGTTGTCGTTGGATTAGAAGATTTCGACTTCTATTAACTTCCAAATGAAAATGATACCCTCCCTCAAGCAGCCTTACACACGTAATCAGTTCGTAATTTGTAAAGAAAAGTTACTTTCCATAGATGAGATTTATTTTCAAGAAATGTCGCTGAGAGAAGCAGTTGCAGCTAATTCGAGAAGCGGTGGGCAAGGCTATACATGCTGTCATTGCAAAAGGAAGTGTTCTACAAATAAATGCAGTTGTAAAAGCAAGGGCTTCTGGTGCAATTCAAAGTGTCATAATAGTTCAAGTTGTTGCAATAAATAAGATTTGAATCACATAATTTAGTAAGTTTTTATTACTATTATTTAATTTTCTCATTTAGAACGTACTGTATAATTAAGTAAGTTTTTAACTTCTACAATTTTCCTTTCTCATTTTGAATGTACTGTGTGTTTTAAGTTCTTGGTCATTCCTCTCAGAAAGATAGGCGAAGCATTTATTGCAACTGAATTACGAAAAAGACAATATAAATGTCCGACATGCTCAACATTCACCGACATGTTCAACATGAACAACCGAAATGTCCGACATGTTCAACATTGTGAATGTCGACATTAACCGGCGTAAGTCAGAAATAAGGATATTTAGCATATTTTGGACATACACCCAGAGACAATGGGAATTTTGACATTCACCGGTGAAAGTCGACATTCCCCAGATTTCGGTGTTCCACCGTAACATATATATTTAAGTAGTAATATATTTGATTTTGCTGAGTCAAAGAAATATTTATGAAACTTCTGTTTTTTGTTGAGAAAAAATGCTGATTCATTTCGTTCCAGAAGTTCTCAAGGTTAAATGCATAAATTATTTAGCTATTCGGATCATATAAGAATTTGTTTTTTATAAGTAGCTGAGTAAAATTTATTTTCTGTGCATTCAGAATACTAGTGGAATTATTTTTTACTCCTTATTATTGTTTCTAATGTATATATATATATATGTTACGTATTGACCGAGTGTAGTAATTTTCGAGTGTTAGTAGGCTTTCATTAAAAATATCTTCAGTGGACGTTCATCTTTTTTATTTTGAAGCACACATCAAAGGCTTAGGACAAAATTGCGGTACTTTTCACATTGACGAGACAAACAAACTTGCGACGATTATAAAGCAAAGCGGACAGGAGGCAAGCAGCAGCAACATATTGGAAGACACAGCACAAAGACACAGAGAGCAGCTATTTATATTCTTACATGATGAAGGTAAGCGGACAAAGAGAGCGATTACACCACAGATTTTTACTTTTATATCAGCAGTGGTTATTACGTAATAATAGTTCTGATTGGCTAGAATAGGCGGGACAGGGATTCAGACGAGCCGATTACGATTAAGATTACAGTGTTATTTTTAAACTAAAGAATTAAATTTTGTTTAAATATTAATACAAATAGTTAACAAAAAGGATACTAGAGGGAATTATATATATATATATATATATATATATATATATATATTGTGAATAGAAGTGTTTGGTTTATTCTGAAAGATAAAAAATCTTTAGATTTTATTTGAATAGTGTTCTTTTGAGTTAAAAGTGGTACATTGCATTGAAACATTTTGAAAACAAAATTTGTTTGTTTTTACAAATATAAACATCTATTATTATTTTTGAGTTAAGGGTGAAGTTGTAGAATTTATATATATATATAATTTTTTTAACATATTTGCTCGCATTTGTTTATTTTAAGTTGAAAATAAAGGACATTTATTTTTTAAATTTTGAAGAAACATTATGAAGAGATAATTTGGACTTAAGGTGTATGTTATTGAATTTACATTGAAAAGTGTGTTTTTTGTTTGTTTGTTTTGGTGCTTGTTTAATTATTCTTGTATTATAGTTAAGTAAATCCCTCGGGGGAGCCTGTAACCCTAAAGGGCGCGTCCCCAGGTGGTGGACAGGGGAACGCCTCCATTGGTTTCCAATGGGTGGTAGAAGGGAAATAAAATACCTTCCGTGGACCAACAGGTAGAAGTCCAACCTCCTGGAGGCTATGGCATCTTTTTTTCCATGAATACTTCAATATTAAGTGAACTCATGGCAATTGGAGAGGCCCTTATATTATACCAACAAGACCCACATGTTATTGATTCTACAGAAGGATTAGTAATCTTCTCAGATTCTAAATCAGCTATAGAAGCCATAAGAAACGGAGAGACCAACATCTCATGTGATATTATTACCCTTCTAGAACAGCTGCACAACAAAAGAAAATCCTGTATCCTGCAATGGATACCCCCACATGTCAACATTGAGGGTAATGAATGTGCAGATATATATATATATATATATATATATATATATATATATATATATAGCCCCGCCAAAGAAGCTAGAGACATCGAACATAAGTGCATCACCATCACACTTGATGATGCTAACGCAGTAGCCAAACATAGAATTATGAATCACACTTTTAAAAAACCCCAGTTACGAAATTCGATTGTCCCCGAATTATAACATCCACAATTGCCAGATTGAGAACTGAGCACCTTAAGGGCATGAAGATTCACCCAGACAAGACAAGATCATATGTTCAATGCAAACACTGCCCAGATCTTCAACTCACGCCCAATCACATCTTGGAATGCCCAACCGTCACAACAAAGTTACTAAAAATAGGATTGGTCCCTCTGAGGGACTCTTTGCGGGAACTCCTGTACAACCCTGATGCTCCCAGAATAGCAGCGGCAGTCATCAAGACTTTCGACGGAATTTAGTGATATCTACTGCATTTATTCATTGTCACGAGAACAACAACAACAACAGTTAAGTAAATATTTTAATCACTTGAAACTTTTGAAATATAGAATACAAAAGTGCTGCATATGTATGTATTAGTTATAATTTGAGTGTATATTTTTGCATGTTGGTACAGTGTAAAATCGATAAATACTTTTAGTTAAATCTATTACCGAAAAATAAGTTCCTTACTCGTCTTATTTTAATTTTCATTTTGGCAAGCATTCTGATCTTGTCAGTCCCTAAATCATGGCATATTTAGCTAAAGGTAATAAACCTGATCTTTTGGCAGTATGTGAGGAAATGGGGGTTGAAGTAGATCAGTCCAGCAAGGTGGTAGATGTTAAGAAATTGATTCTAAATAGCCCATTTTATGTTGAAGAGGAAGTGATGATAATTCTTGGAAGAGTCATTAGTGATAGGAAAAAACAAGAAAGAAGTAAACAAAAAGGAAAAAAGGGAAGAAAGGAGTAAACAAGAAGAAAAAGAAAGGGAAGAAATACAAAATGACAAAGAAGAGCGAATGGCTCGAGAGGCCAGAAACATGAATTAAAATTGAGAAAATTAGAATTATCACAGCAGAATCAACCATTAAATGATGAATCTGGAAGAGGAGTTGAAATTGGATCTAAGATTCAATTAACGCAAATAACAACTAAATTTGATGAAAAACATGATGAGATTAGAGTTTATATATGATTAATTTTGAAAGGAAAGCAGAATATTAGCTCAATTACCAAAGAAGGATTGGGTGGTCTACCTGTTGGCTGTTTTACCATCAGAACTCTCTAATATGCTATCTAGAGAATCTACCGAAAGGGCAAATAATTATGATTTTATAAAAGGTCTTATATTGAAGAGGTACAGGTTGAGAACATTGAAAAGTTGAAACAATGTTTTTACAGACATCAAAAATCAGCAGAAAAGTCTTGGAGGAATTATGCTTACGAGCTGAATAGTTATTTTACAGAATGGATAGTTGATTTGCAGGTTAAAACTTTCAAGCAACTGAAAGATCTATTAATCACTGAACAATTGAAGTACCGTGTTCCAGTGGAAGTAAGAGAGCATTTTCCTGATGACTGGATCATGTTAAAAACACCTTATGAACTTGCAGAAAAATTAGACGAATATGAAAGCATCAAACAGAGTTTCAGAAGAGAAATACCTAAGTAAAATAGTTACCAATCCCAAGGTGGCGTAAATTATAGTGGTGCAAGACCAAAAGAAACTCCTGAAGATTTCAAGTCCAAATTTCAAATAAAAAAGGAATCTGGCCATGAAAAATATGAGAAAGACTTTGAGAAGAGAAGACAGCTTCGATTTTTATGTGTGTGAATGCGGGTCTTATTCACATCTCAGACCACAATGTGATAAACTAAAGAAGAATTACGAAACAGTCGCGTGTAATGAAACTGTTAGAAATGGTACTAATGTATTGGTTCCATATACAAGTTTAGGAACTGTAAATGGAATTTAAATGCCTATACTACGAGATACTGGTGAAACTCTCAATTTAATATGTAACAAATACGTAAGGCCTTCCATGTTTATAAATGAAACTGTGTGGATTTGAACTCTTCTGGAGGAAACAGCAGTGTGTCTGCCAATGACTGAAGTTGAGGTAGACTGTGTGTTTGATCATGTGATTACGAAGGCTGCTGTTTTAAGAGATTCATTAGATCAAGGAAAATATCTTTTGGGAAATAAGACCGCTGCATTGTTTGAAGAATAATAAAGAAATGCAAGTGTATATGGTGAACGCTGTTGAAACACGTGCGCAGAAGAAATTGACTAAAGAGAATGAACAAGATCTTAAAGTGTCAAAAAAACTATTCCTAAAAATAACGAAAAGGATAGAGAATCTCCGGACAAACTGGATGATATTTTGCCTTTAATTCAACCTGAAATTTCTGAATCAAATCTTATAAAATTATCTCATAAAGATTTTACAAAAGAACAAATGAAAAGTGCTGAACTAAAAACACTGCTTGAAGAAGCTAAAAGCAGGTCTTCAAAGAAAAGCGTTGTATTGTCGAAAATAACTTACTATTTTTCCAAAAAGAAGATAAGGATGGCACTAAACGTAAATGTTTGGTTGTTCCTGAAAAGTATACAAAAACCTTGATGACGATGGGTCACGAGATGGCTGCAACTCATCTTGGGGTAACTAAAACAAAAGATGCCATATTCACGACATTTTGTTGGCCTAAATGCTTTAGCGATGTTGAGGACTTTGTCAAGACATGCAACAAATGTCAAGGGGTGGGTAAACCGCAAGATAAAAAAAGGCCCCATTAAAAATTGTTCCCGTAAGAACTGAAATTTTCACAAAGATTAACATCGATGAAAGTGGACCTTTACCAATGACACCGTCAGGAAAAAAGCATATAATTACAGCGTTATGTATATCATCAAGGTATCCTGATGTCATTCCTGTTGCAAACCTTTGCTCAACAACTGTTGTGAATGCATTGTTACAAATTCTCAGCCGAATGGGGTTTCCAAGAGAATTACAGACTGACCAAGGCACGTCATTCATGAGTGCACTGACTGCGGAATTTTTAGAAAGATTCGAAGTTAAAGTAGTACACGAAGTTCTGTTTATCACCCCCAAAGTAATCCTGTGGAAAGAATTCACAGAACATTGAAGAGGATTCTTCGTGTCCTGTGTTTGGAAGCAATTCCAGATTGGCAGAAAATTCTTCCTCAAGCACTCTTTGCCCTAAGAACTGTTATAATGATAGTACTGGTTTTTCACCAGCTGAACTAGTTCACGGGGAAAATCTAAGGACTCATGTGATGTTATTGTACGAGAAACTGACAGATGAAGAGCCTGTAGAAAGCAGTGTTGTGGATTATGTATTTGAACTCATTAATAGAATGAAAAGATGTCAAGAATCAGCAATCCTACACATGGAAGAGGCCAAACAAAAACAGAAGTTGTGGTATGATCACCGGACCATTAAGCATCAGTTTCAACCGGGTAAACTGGTTTTGGTCATAGCTCCATCCAGGCCTAACAAGTTATCTGTTCAGTGGGTTGGCCCTGGAGAAATAGTGCAACAACTCTCTGAGACAAATTATGAGATCAAATTCCCTGAGAAGGATAAAACCAATGTTTATCATGTTAATATGCTAAAACCTTATTACCAACGAGAGGAAAATATAAATTTATTGTGCATTAATCCTTTAAAACATGACGAAGAAGACATGCCTAGTTTGGAACTTGAAAACGAAATGTCGGGATGATCCAAAATCATCAGCGATGACCAGTTAAATTCAAAATTATCTCAAATTCAACGAGGACAGTTCAAAGGACTTTTATATGAATATAGTAACCTTTTTTCGAATAATCCTGGATGTACTGATTTAGCTGAGCATAATATTGAATTAGATTCTGAACGAGTAATTTTTACTAAGCCTCATCGTGTGTCTCCTCGACAAATTGAAATTCTCCAATCAGAAGTTAATAAGATGTTAGAACAGAAAATAATAGAGCCAGGAGAATCTGATTTTACATCTCTATTAATACTTGTTGAAGCTCTGGAAAAGGAGGCAAGGCCCTGTATCGATTACAGAAGGTGGAATGAAGTAACTCGGACACAATTCTTTCCACTGCCTTATATCGAAGAACTTATAGAAAAGGTATCGGTAGCTAAATATGTCTCTATCTTGGATCTCACTCGAGGATATTGGCAAATACCCCTGAGTCCACGAGCGCAAAGGTACGCAGCGTTTGTGACAACATTTGGAACTTTTAAACCATTGAGGTTACTTTTCGGTCTGAAAAATGCGCCCTATTACTTCACCCGACTTATGCGTAACTTATTAAGAAGTGAAGACTATGCAGTTCCCAACCTAGATGATGTAGCTATATTTTCACTAACCTGGGATGATCACCTAAAACACCTAAAAGCTGTATTTAATCGCCTACGCTCAGCTAAATTACATATCAAGCCATCAAAATTTCAATTTTCTCAAGCATACGTTAAATATCTTGGACATTTGGTAGGCCAAGGTTTAAGAACACCTGGAGAATTAAAGGTACAGGTCATGAAAGATTTCCCAATTCCCACTAGCAAGACGCAAATTATAGCCTTTTCAGGATTAGCTGGCTATTATCGAAGATATATTCCCGAAATTTCTTTAATCGTAGCTCCACTGACAGATTTACTTAAGGGCCGAAGTC
The DNA here is from genome assembly GCA_019973935.1 of Trichonephila clavipes. Taxonomy (NCBI): domain Eukaryota; kingdom Metazoa; phylum Arthropoda; class Arachnida; order Araneae; family Nephilidae; genus Trichonephila; species Trichonephila clavipes. The sequence goes on along the minus strand of BMAU01019817.1, from coordinate 245,897 downwards.
GAAAATCAACCGTTGACTGATATAGTTCTTGCCAGAATGCATTTGAGGAGCTCAAGACAAGACTATCTAAAAATCCAGTCCTATGTAGCCCTAACTTCACAAAACCCTTCGTCATTCAGTGTGATGCCTCCAATCATGTAATAGGCGTTGTGTTGTCCCAAGTATGTGAAAACGAAGAACATCAAATGATGTTCCTAAGCAAAAAGTTGTCTCTTGCAGAACAAAAATATAGCACTACGGAAAAAGAATGTGCAGTGCACAAGGGGGGGCGGGTCCTGGGGGTCCGGAACCCTCCTTACAAAGCCCTTGATTTTTTTCCGATTGATTATATATTCTAAGTATATAGTACGTAAAATTTAATTATGTATTTTTTATTAATGATTAATTTTATTAATTAATGCTAATTATTTATTCAATATTTAGTTTTTTACGGTGTTTGTTCCCGAAAATCAACAAAATCAAAAGGAGCATGATACAAGAATGGTGAACTTTCGACCCCGGACCGCCTCCCCTCCCCTGGCCCTTGAAAAACTCCTGTGTGCGCTACTGATGTGCAGTCATTATTTTTGTCGTGCAAAAGTTGAAATGTTATCTTGATGGACACCAAAAATTTGTCATACAAACTGACCATAATCCCTTGGTCTGGTTAGTGAAAAATACTGGGACTAATCCAAGACTTTTAAAATGGGCCTTAATTTTGCAAAATTTAATTATGAGATTATTTATCGGAAGGGAAAACTAAATCAGAATGCGGATAGTTTGAGCCTTATCCCTTAAAACTTAGCAAAAACACACTTGTAATGAAATTGATGGAAAATAAGAATTTTCTTTATATTATTTTTTTTATGTAGAATGATTGGTATTTGTATTTTAATGTTTGATTTTAGTCTCTTAAATTGTTGCGTTTGTATTTTGATATTTAGAATTTATGTTTTAAATTTTGGTATTAATAATTTAATTTTTTGATGTTTGATATTTGTATGTTAATTTTTTGATAATTAATATTTGTATTTGTATTTTAAGATTTGCCATTTGGTAGCAGTATTTCACCGAATGATATATTTTGTGTATTGTAAAGTTGACATTTTCACATAGATTAGTAGGGATAAGTTTAATGCATTCCTTAAAATAAGGTACTAATTTCGGATAGAACCGGTACTTGCATGTTTTTTAAATATTTTTTGTTCCGTTTAAAATAAAAGGATTTCAAGAAATAATTCTTAACTCTCTAATGTTACATAAACGGAACCTATGCCAAGGGTTTCAGGTATCACAGTAAAACTTTCCACTCAACTATCGTGAAAAGTTTTCTCCAGGATGGGAGGAAATAATTAGTCTGTAACGGCTTGGCACATAGCGAAGGATAGACTAGAAAAAGGCACTGCTGTGAACAGTTTTGGCCATTGAGCGGAAAGGAGAGAAGAAAAGGAGGTGCTCTAGAACGTGAAAATGGAGGAAGATACCTGTAGTTCATTGTAAATAGAGTTGTAAATATAATGATGTGCTTTGAAGAAACGGTAAATAAGTTTAATGTGTAAGTCAACCTCAGGAAGATACTACAGTGCATAGCATACGTTATCAAATACTCGTACAAACAATAACCCGAAACAAGTAAATGTGTATGACTTACAATCGCACAAACAGGCTCTACCGACTGCCACCTTTTGACTGAATGAGCAATGAGGGTGTATGGTCGTAGATCTAGGCCTGTACGTGGACGACGGTCATCAAATGTAGCCAATTGACAAATCTCACGCAATTCCCAGTTCCTTGGAGAATACAAGCAGAAATAACATTTGACCGTTGAAGTTATTCATATTTTAGTCTTGTTAAGGCTAAGTCGAGAACAAGACGAGGCCCCATTGTGGCTAAGGCCCTGGCCCTGGACCAGTTGGTCCATACCTTAAGACGTCCCTATAAAAGGGGGCCATGGCGATCCATAGTTTAAGAACTACAGATATAAGTTATTTAATGGTCTGGTGTTTTTTGAATTTTAAAATTGACTCTGCTCTTAATGACAAGGGTTTTATCCCTCCCTCATTAACAATTTAACTTCAAAGGAAAAGTTCTTTAACTCTCAAAAAAACGCATTTATCCACATTAAACTAAATTTCAAGGATGTAAGGAGTTGGCTTAAAATATCTGAATATGCAACATGCTCTTAATTTGGACTAATCTACAAAACTTTTCCTGAGGAAAATTTCATCCAACTGTCGTAGGGCTCCATCTGTTGAGCTGGCAAGTAAATAGTTCTTTATTATGATGGAACAAGAACAACTAGACAAAATGAAATGGTAGTGTAATTTTACAGATTTTTTTAATTTTTTTTCCTTGGTAGTTTCATACTTTGAAAAGAACGACTCTGGAGAATGCTTACGGAAATGCTATCTCTTGTTTCTTACAATTACTTTCCAGTGTGTTGTTCTTCTGATTTTGTATACTTTCCTTTTCTTTTGAACTTTAAAAGGATATCTCTTATTTTTTGGGCAATAATAGAAAATAAAAACGAAATACAGATCATAAAAATATACAAATACTTCTTAAAACTGTGTCATAAAAAAATGTTTCGAGTAAAATATAACAGAACACAAAAAAAGTTTGGCTATGAATTTTTAAAGCAAATTCTATGTTAAGTTTCAATAATATTGACTTCATTTGCTGAAGCATTCACACAAAATTAAATCTGAAATAAAACTTCCAGAGTATTTTCAACATAATATTATAAAAATAGCTGCAATAGTAAGTACAATCTTAGTATTTAAGGTTATAAAGATTGAGCAAAATTATATTATTTCTTTATAATTATCAATCATTGTACACTAATCTTTGTAAAAAAAATGACGAGACGTTGTAAGTAGCGAGACGTTGAAAATAGTTAATGATTATTTGTTACTGGAGAACATCTAGTGAGATCTAAGTATGCCTCGACGACGAAATAAGGGGAAATTTTTACAACTTACAGAGTTTAAACGGGAAGAATTATCGGCCTTCGAGAAGGAGGACTTTCCTATCACGCAATAGGAGCTCGTGTGCAGCGGAACATTTCCACAGTGATGCGAGTTTGGAAGCAGTGGACCGACAAGCACCGAACAACTCGAAAAACTGACAGTTGACGACGGAAGGTAACGGCAGCGTGCGACAATCGATACCTACTCCGCATGGCGGTGAATGACCGTACATCTTCCTCCAGGCAGTTGGCAGCACGTTGGTCTATTGCTACAGGTGTACTAATGCCTGGCTCCGTCAATTCGTCGACGTGGCAATACGATAATATAATTATAATTAATAAAAGCTAATTTATTAAAACTGATTATTTAAAGAAATACAGATGCAGATTATTTTTTGTAAAAAAATGAATTTTACTCATAATTTCAATTGTTTACTGCACGAAACAGTTTAATATTGAAACCAGCAAGTTAAACTATCCCTACGTAAAATTAAATTATAAAATTTTATTATTGAGTAAATTCATTTTGCCTCGATGTTCCATTTCGCTCTTAAAATTTAAGGCAGCGTTTCTCAAACTGTGGGGGCGCGAGCATATCGAAAATAAAAGATTTTTTTTAAAAAATTAATTTACTGGAATGAAGTAAAACAAAATGATTTTTGAAATTATAAGAAATACTCATTTACACTGATATAATTTATATATATCATCTGGCGATATACGTCATCAAACATTAAAGTTTCTTCTTCAATACCTCATTAGCTATCTTTGATCCCATAACCAAATAAAAAAGTACATTTTGTATGATTTGCTATAATCCCACGATGAGAGACTTTTTTATTACGTTTTCTTTTTAAACCTAAAGTACTATTCTTTCGGAGGAAAAACAAAATCCAAACGCATAATCAAAAAGTTTTTAGAAAGATAAAAAATTCATCGCTGTTATTATTTTGAAATATTATACATTAGCTGTAGGCAGCAGAATATATTTGCTGACCTTCGAACTCACTGGCACGGTTAGTCCCAACTGATCTCTTATGTGTTTGTTTTTGATTTAGGGAAGTTGTAAATAATGTATCTCTGTTAAGCTGTTTCCCATGTAAAAGAGTTTCATGATATTTGGAAAAGCACAGAGAGCACTTTGAAGGATTACTTGGCCAAGATTTATTTTTATGAGCATTGGCAACCAATATAAAGTATAATGAAAAACACGTTTTGCACAATTTTTTAGAACTAACAACTATATTATTATATTGAATACCCTTTTTCTAGGAAGTTGTCACGCGGAGCACAGAGTTAACGAAATCGTTAATTCTGACAAAACTGTTTATTTGAAACCAAAAGCCCTGACACTATCCTCCTGTATGACAGTCTTCATGGGAACTAAAATATATTTGTCACATATCTCAATCTTTTTTGGGAGTGGTAAACGTTTTTTTTTTTTTATAAATCTTAAGATTCTTGTTTTAACTGAGTTTCCGGCGTGCCAACTTTTTTTCCTAAATATTTTCTATGGTCATGCTACATTTTCCTCCTATGAATAACTTAGTGATTTTGATTGCCTTGCTGTACGACTTATTGTAATTTATAAATGTAAATGTGTGTGTGGAGCAGAATATAAAAAAAAAGAAATGGGCATGTGTGACCTCTATTGAAGGAAATTGAAATTGATCAAACAAGGGAAGAACCTGATGAAATAATGCATAATAATCATGATAGCGAAAGTAAATTTGAGAAAAGTGATGAATATGAAACGAAAGGAAAATTTTCAAATACTACCTAAAGAATTCCATTACCTAAAATATGAAGTCATAAGAGTACTAGAAGACGCACTTCGCCATGTCAAAAACATACTAACACAAGCAAAAGTTCAACATGCAATTTGTCGATCATCAAAGGACAGTAAAACTACAATAACTTGAAACAAAATATGACAGTTTTGCCTGCAAATAGCATTCCTCTTATGTTAGTGAAAATTAACTGTGATTTGAGTCCTTATTTAAGGTCACGCACATTTAAAACATTTGAGTTCAGTTTTATTGGATTTTTTTCTAAAACTATCAAAAAAAACTAAAAAGTTCTTGGAAGTAGGTAAGTATACTTTCTCTTAATTAAATTATGCATTGGAATCATGATTTTTGTCGTCTACAAAAAAAAATAATTGTACAAAAAGGATTGGGGTGACTCAATCACCACGCGCGACCATTAACTTTATTATCGAGTATGTGTCTGCTTCCGGTTAAAACATTTTGAAATCTTTTCGCTTTAAATATTAAAAATAACACAATTATTCTTCTCTCGTTGGAATTTTATTTTATTTTACATTATTTAACTTTAGTTTCTGTGAGGCTTAAAATTAGAGTTCGCTTAAAAAAATTTTTTTACATGAGCATTCATTTACAAAAAAATCATTTTACATTTTTGTAAATATTGTTGCATATTTGGGTTAACAATTCAGCTATTATATCAAGAATAATATTTTATTTTTTTAAAAAATAAACTCGTGTGAAGAGCGGGTATTTCAGCGAGTATACTTTTAATCTATCAAAGCTGCACAAGGTATTTTATAACTAATTTCTGAATACTAAATTAAGAACAAGTTAAGAATAAGTATTAGCGACTTCCAAGGGCTTGTCTTGCTGTGCAAAGCTTTTCCAGGGAAATCTTACGATTACAAATTGACACTCTGAGTTCTTTTTCTATATTTAGCTGAGATCTATATTTTGTCTTCAAAGCAGCCACCGCATTTTGAAATCTGTACCAATTTAAAAATTAGAGAAAGAAAAATCACATAATAATTATACTATTACTTAAAAGTAATTTACTTTTAATATATATTACTAAAAGTTACATATACAAAATTTAATATACTTATCGTATTAATTTGCATGGTTTATAATTAAGATCGTATTATAACTTTAGCGCCCTCTCTCTCTCAAAGTACACTATTATTGCATTCAATACATTATTCTTGTATAAGGGGAGCGAGATAAAAATTATGATTGAAAAGTGTATCGCCACTGTTTAAAGTTTGAGAAGCACTGATTTAATGCAGTATTTCTCAAACTGTGGGGCGCGCCCCCTGGGAGGGTGCGAGCATATCGAAAATAAAAAGTTTAAAAAATAATTAATTTACTGGAATGAATTAAAACAAAATACTTTCAGACATCATAAAAAATGCACTTTTACTCTGATATAAGTTATAGGCGCGATATTAAGTCATCAAAAAAAAACTTCTTCAATACTTAATTAGCTATCTTTGATCCTATAACCAAATAAAAAATATTTTATTTAATTTGCTGTAATCCCATGAGGATAGAGTTTTTATTACGTTTTCTTTTTTAAAACTAACATTATACTATTTCCGAGAAAAAACAGAGCCCAGATCCAGAATCGAAAAAATTTAGGAACATAAAAAATTCATCACTGTCATTATTTTTGAAATACTGTACATTATAGCTGTAATTTGTTTGACCTTCTAAGTTATTGGTACAGTTAGTTATGACCCCTCTCTTATGTGTTTATTTCTCATTTCAGGAAGTTGTAAGTAATGCATTTCTCTGTTGCGCTTTTTTCCATGCAAAACAGTTTTATGAAATTTGGAAAACCACGGAGAGCACACACACTTTGATGGATTACTTGGCCAAGACTTAGACCAAGATGAGTATTTTCAAACATATAAAGCATAACAATTGTTTTTAGCAGTAGCATACATATTATCATAATGAATACACTTTTTACCCGGAAGTGGTCACGCAGGACACACAGATCACGAAATTGTTAATTCTGGCAAAACTGTTTATTTGTTACCAAAGAAAAATTGAAAAGTCCTTGAAAGTAGGTAAGTAAACTTTCTCTTAATTAAATTATTCACTGGAATAACGATTTGTATCGTGTACAATAAAATAATTATAAAAAAAAAGGATTGGGGTGACTCAATGACACCGCTCGACCGTATCGAGTGCGCGCCTGCTCCCAGGTTAAAACATGTTGAAGTATTTTTGCTTTAAATATTAAAAGTAATACAATTATTCTTCATCGGAATTTTATATTATTGTTCATTATTTAACATCAATTATAAATGCTAATTTTGTGAGGCTTAAAATTAAAATTCGCTTAAAACTAATTATAATTTGAGCAATCATTTTTAAAAAAAACATTTTACGCTTTCGTAAACATTGTCGCGCGTACTTGGCTTTACTCTCCTCACAATACAGCTATTATATCAAGAATGTTTTATTTTCTTATAAATGAACTCCTGCAAAGAGCGGGTACTTCGGCCGGAATATTTTAATGTATTAGTTCTGCACAGAGTATTTTATAACTAATTAATTAATAATAAATTAAGAACAAGTTTAATAAGTGTTAACGACTTCCATGGGCTTGTCTTGCAAAGCGAAGTTTTTATAAGGAATGCATATGATTAGAAATTGACCCTCTGAGTTATTATTCTATATTTAGCAGATATCCATATTTTGTCTTCAAAGCAGTCACCGCATTTTGCTAAAAGTTCAATTTAAAAATTAGAGAAAGGAGAAATAACATAATAATTATCCTATTACTTAATTAATTTTTTTTTTTTTTTTTTGCTTAAAAGTAGTATTCAAAATTTAATACTTATTTTATTAATTTGTATGGTTTATAATTAAGATCTGGTATTGTAGCTTTAGCGTCGAAGTGCATTATTAGTGCATTTAGTGCATTATTAATGTATAAGGGGGGCGCGATAAAAATTGTGATTGAAAATGAGGGCACCAGTATTGAAAGTTTGAGAAGCACTGAGATATTTAATGTATAAAAATTTTTTTAATCAAAATGGAAAGTTTGAAAGAAAACCCATGTTTAGCCCTTTATCTACCGCATTATTATTTACTGCTTGTAATATATTTTAATCACTACATAGAAAATTAAGAGATATACATAAACATAATACACAACTTTGGGAAATTTAATCCGTTAGAGCTAATTAATTAATTAAAGATATTTCACTGTAAAATTAATTATACACACTGTTCACTTAAAATAAATAGCCAAATCGTTTTCTAAGGTCTTCATTAACATACAAAAAAATAAGACATTAACAATTGTTTCGGAACAAAAATGACAATCTTCGCTATCCATTGAAAACGCCGTTAGCTGAAACGCCATTTCTACCATAAAACTGTTCGCTTTTCCCGTTAAAATACTCATCATAGAACCCGTGCTGCCATATATCATGGAAGAGTGGATTTAAAAGAATATTCCTGCTAAGTATCGTCAGAGTTTTTCTAAAAATGGTTATTCTATGTTGTTTTAAAGTGAGTGGTACTTATAAGTACCGTTGGTGGATAACGGGTTAAAAAAACTCATTTTTTTACCGGTGTTATTTCAAAAGATTGTACACAATTAGTCCTGAAATGTATGGCTAATATTCAAGCTTTGAAACACATACTAATATTAAAGCAATACGTTCATATTTCTGTATTTTCAAGCATTTAGGCTTAACTGCAGTAAACTCTCTGGCCTGTGAGTGACACTCGCGAAAGAAACCTCTGCCCCTTTATGTACGGCTGCGTTTGCACCCTTCATCCCGAAAAGGGTTAAATAATTTAAAGTATGCATTACAAAACGTTTTAAATCTTAAAAATGTAGTGAGACGTGTATAATATTATCTCTAATCCCACTAAAAATCTAATTATTCTCTGCTCAAAGAGATGAATAACCAATATTTTTCCAGCAAAAATCTGAAACTAAAGTTATTTACTCAAAGAATATACAATCAATGTTATTCAAACAATGATACAAAATTGTTCGTGGAAATAGTTCGAAGCTACCTTTATTTGTGATTGTATTAAATTAAAATCTTACTCAGGTCACTTTTTAAAGTAGAAAAATGCCGCATCTTTTAATAACATATATTCATTCATCACAAGGTATTGAAATTTAAGGACATGAAGCATGAATAAATCATGAGAAATTTCCTAAACTATGCAACTGTAAAAACTTTAATAAAGTATCTGTCTATATAATTTAGCATATAAAAAATGAAGATCGTGAAATGCAAAAAGCAAATACAAATTAGGTTAACACATGTCATGAATGCTTTTTAAGAACTTTTTGTCTATCCTATACTGCATTTTTTATATAGGTACTGTTTCTCTAAATAAACATTTGATCATAAATTTCCGAATACAAGATAAAAAAGAAATTTAATAAGAATGTTCACACTTAGTTGTATTTCTAGGTATATTGTAGGGGTACTCAACCTTTTTTCCTGCTGGGCCGCATACGTATGTCAGCTATTTCACGCCGGCCGCATACATATGTTAGTTATTTCACGCGGGCCGCAACATGACGATAAATGGGGGAGAAGGGGAGAAATGCTTTAAGACTAAATTAACATTGAAAATTCAAAATGTGGAAAATTGATCAAAATATTACAACTCCTGTTTTGCTTTTTTAATTATTACTTTTTATTTTTGTCTCTAACACTAAATTATAAGCATATAAGAAACACCCCTTCACAATTTCTGCATCACTAAACGGATTCACATGATTACCAATAATATAACAAACTTCATAGGATGCCTTTCTTACCACTGTGATATTACCACTGACAAAACACTTTGTTGCTGTTGCAAAGAATATTCAAGAAAGCCTACGTATCACCTCTTGAAAGAGATCTTCGAGGAAAAGTGTCAATGAATGATTCCTGTTTATTGGTATTTTTTAAATACTGCATTTTCGTGACAAACTAAACAATTACTGATCATAGTCTGTTTTTCACTACAAAACAGTCAATCGTCTTGAACGATATATTTTCTTCGAAAATGTTTCGCTTGCAAGATATGAAAAACAGTTAAAAATTAGTTTCACCCATAAAATTGTCACTATTCCAATGTTGTATTTTATCACTAACCGGAACGGTTCCAAATAGAAAAAGAATATCAATTCGTACCCATATGACACCAACAGAAAAAACTAAAACTGATATATTTGATTTCTTGACAATGAATTTCCCACCAAATTTTTAATACAATGTTCTTAAGTAAGTGAATTTCTCAGAACAATGAGCCTTGACCAGGCGATTTAAAAAGGTTCGGTGGGCCGCAGTTTGACTATCGCGAGTATATTGTAAGTACCTCCGGAATTTTGATTTTAATCTAGGAATGAGAATTACATCTGAGGAGCATGAAACTGTTCCAATTTCCGCATCATTCCAACGTTGTGTGTTGTGACTAATACCACCTGCCTGACGAAGTCAGATTGAGGCGCATGAAATTCATCGCGGTTAAGGACTTGAATTTTTACACCTTTCGTTAGCCTTAGATTTGAGCACCATGCAGTGACAGTTCAATTTTTCTCGGTTCCACCCCAATTTTGAGGGAGAAAACCCTAAGTGTGACAAGAAGCCTCCCACTTCACTTTACCTTCCACCAACATCACAAGAGGACTTGCGGCTCGATGGCTATTTAGAGTACCCCCATGCCGCAAAGGCATTTTACATTTACAAACATCCATGTCTTCTCCGGGATTCAAACCCAGTCCCTATGGGCCAGTCAGCGCCGCTAACCACTATACCGGTAGGGGGACAACATTCCAACACGAGATGATTCTTAGCCTTGACAGATTCGACGTACATTAAACAACGGTCTTTTAAAAGACAAGACTTGGACCCGCTACCGTTCTGTTATGAATCTCTATGACATCATTCAAAGTATTCGTGATTCAATTCTACTAGTTTTAGAATCCATGCTTCTTAGCTTAAAGAAATCTTTAAAGATCTGAAAGAAAATGGGGCTCGGTTTCTTCAGGAGTTACAAATTGGAGTTATAGAGTCCGTAAAATTTTTGCATAATACAAAATTGTGGAAAATTAATTGTATCAAAATAGTCATTTATATTATATTTGATTATTTTCAAATTATGAGTTTTTCGTTAAATGAAACATTTTTTAAAAAGGAAAATTATATTCGTATGTATGTATTATTGAAATTATTTCATTGTACTTTTATTTATATTTTAGGGCGGATAGAGAGACAACATATTGTATCGATGATATGTGTTGTGATATATCGATAGTTTAGCGGTTTGCGCGCCAAAGTTTCGGATTGTTTTGTTTGGTGTTGAAGCAAGTGTGTGAGTTGATTACTATCAGTTCCTTATAAATCTTATTAAATTGAAATCTATTTTTAAGGTGAGCTTTTTTTCCTCCATTTATATTTTAATTGTGCAAGGTTAATTTTTTTATTAGTTGTGCTTTATTGTTACATAAATGTGTTTCTTATATTACTGTGAATATGGACCTTTCACTAAGAATCCAAATCTTGGGAGCTTAATATTTGTACTTTCGTTTCTCTTTGTATATCTCCTGTCAATTTTATTTTCAATATCAAAAATATAGTTGGGGTTTCTTCATGTGAATTTTTGAATTATCTATGTGCGAGTTTATATCGCATTTTAATTTACATATAGTATGATTTTTTTTCTGAAATTGTATTGTTCTTTTGATGAAGTTGTGTAATTCTTTCATATTTTTGAATTGAATTGCTTTTCACTTGATGTTGCACTTTTGGATTATCGACTCTCTGAAAAAAAATTGTATTGACCAAATATTATGTTTTTAAAAGTACTAGTTTTAAAAAGTCTTCGTTTTTCTGTAATAGATGCCCTAATAAGTGCTTAATCTATTTTGTTTTGAAAATAGTTTAATTTGGTATAAAAGCCAAATAATTAGGGATTCCTTTTGAATTTTTCAGAAATCTTCAAAGGTTTAACAATGAGGGGACCACGCACTAGAAGCTCTCGTTCTTCAAATGCAGGTTCCAGCTCTCCTGGTAAATAATTTTGATTCTTGATGGCTCTTATTATTAAATAACGCATTATTTCCACAATTTTGTATCAATTTATTGTAAGTTTGGAGAAAGGAAGATCACAGTTTAACTCAGTGAGACATAGAATTTAACTGTAATGCATTAAAAGTGAAGTTTCTAAAATTAAATTTTATTTTTGTTGAAAAATGTAAATTTATCAACTAAATTATTATTATTATTTACTTTTGTAAAATTTTCGCTCGGTGTTTGTGTTTAATGGATTATACATAAATATACATATAACTTTCCACTTTTTGTTTCTCTTTAAATCAAATTTATTGTAAACTAAGCTCATAAATCTAAAGTTCTTGTAGCTTGCATTCTGAAACAATTTAAGTCACTGTAATGTATAGAATTATATGATAGTAGAAAGTTTTTTTAGAATATATTGAAAAACTGTGTTATTGATTCTTCTTTGAAAAGCTGTACCTTAAATTTATTATTTAGTTTCAAAATCTTTAACCTTTAATTAGTATAAAGCACATTTTAGATAGTTGATCTACACAAAAATAACAAGATTGCAAGTAATTAAGTAAAATTCAAGTTATTTCTGGAAAATGGAATAGAAGTATCATCCTAACCTTAATATTAACCTAATTTTTGTATATGACTGTGACAGTTGTCTCATGAATTTATTGGAAAAGTATGTTAACTTCAGTAGTGTTCGTTTTATACTTTTTATATGAATCGGCTCTCTTTCTCTTTCTGTATATTTGCATAAATATATAAGGAATATTTTACATTCTTATTCATCCATCTAGAAATGAACCATTATCTACCTAACAATTGAAGTCTTTCTTCATATTTTATATTGAAAAAAATAACTTTAAGAAAGAAAAGTATACATTTTTTTACGATTTACTTTTTCCTTTCCTTTTAGTCAAACATTGACATATTTGCTAACTATTGTGGCTTTTCTTTAGCTTTTATGGAAAGTTGTAGAAACTCCAGAAAATACTTGAAAATTATAATTTTCTTTTAAGAGTTTTTCCACCTTCTAGAATAATTTTTTTTTCAGTTAGCTGTTTTTGTGTTCATTTTTGTCTTTTTTTAATTCTATAAGTATTATGAAATACTTCCTTTTATATATACTTCTAAGAATCTGGTTAGTGTATTGTAAATTGGCATTGCAATGCAAAATAGGAGGTGTGTTATACAGCTGTTCTCTATGAAGATCCAAACCATTGTATCCATCAAGATCATGCCAACATTGCTTGCTGGCTAATCCCACAATTTATATGAGGAAATATTGAACTCTTTCACATGAACAAATTTTTTTGTGCTGACTTAAATGTTTCCATTTCTGCATTATAATATATTTTTGTATACATAACTTTATTTTATACATAATAAATGCATTGTCATAAGGATCCAGTAAAAATTTGACGGTGTTACAGAAAAGCACATGGGACTGAGAATTTTTAAAAAAATACTATAATAAAGAATATCCTCACAGTAAATATAAATGTCTGGTGCATTGTTTACAAGCCATTATTTTCTGTCATTGATGGTGATTGATGTTACTATCATCAGTACATTGCATGTAAAAAATATAGAGAGAAACAAACAATGAAAAATTGATGAATTAACTAATTAACAGTTTTATACAAAAAAATATGACAACTATTTTAAATCTTAAAGCAGAAATTTTATGTGCAAAATTTGCAATGGAGCAAAGTCATCCTCTCTATGTAAACAGATTATAGAGGAGCGTTCTTCAGAAATTTGTTCTCTGATTCAAATACGGCAACAACAAAAAATTCCTGTAATCAGCCAAAATGATTAAGTTTAATTGTGATGATACCAATAACTTTAAGATGGTTGAAGGAATTCAATCCAACTTCTTTTCTTTGATTGCAGATGGGGATTGTATAGAATCAAAGTTATTTAATTATAACTTCCTGTCACTCATTCTCTTCCTTTTTAAAGCTACCTCCTCTCTAAAAATTGAAAACATTTGAAATGATCAGCTCTGATTTTTCAGAAACTTTACTTATTAAATTTGTTCAGTTTAACTCAATACTTTTACCGTGGAAGGTTATTAAATTCTTTTGTTAGAATAAAAATGACTAGTGCATAAGAAGAATGCTCGGTTCACTCCTAGGAGAGCCCACACCCTTGGCGCGAATTACTTTGGTTGGCGATAATTGCGTCATCTTGGTAACCCTCTAAGTGGATACCTTCCTCCTGAAAAGTTATTCCGAAAGCGTTAACACTTATTTTGGAAGATCGCTTTAAAAATGCAACAGACTTCTTTCCTTTCCCCCTTTTAGAACTTGGGAGGTCGAACAGGGACAATTTTATGACCAAGTTCGGTTACTTTGTCAAGTAAGAACCAAGAGATCAATCGTTTACAGCTAGCTGTTAAGTTGCCTTGGGCAATCTTGTATGAAAGCTGTAGTGGAATTTGGTGTTTCTTTCTCCTATATGTTCAGTCACAGTAAAATTAAAACAAAATGAAGGGTAAAAAAAAAAGGAAAAAATGAAATAAATAGTATGTTAGAAGTTGAAAAATAATTATATTTTCTTCAAACAAAATTTATTTTTCTGTCATTTTTTAAAAATTAAAAAAATATATATATATTTGGTATTGCGATTTGAACCAGAAAAAAGCATCCTGTATTCGTTTTTTAATATGAGAGTAAGAAAAACGCACTCACTTTCCTGTTTTTAAAAAAGTAATGAGGTAAAAAGAGCAAAGGCCCTATCTCATTTTTTAAACAATAACACAATAAATGGTGCATACGGTGATATACATACGATGATTATATTTATGAAATAAAACCGATCTTTCTCTATTCAGTTATATTTTTAATTTAAAACAGCATAAAAATGGATTTCAATACATTAAATTTATTTTAATTAAAATCATATAAAAGATATTTTTATGTTAACTGAATATTTTTCGGAAAAAATTTAAATTTTCCTTCCTAGTGTTCTCCTTTTCGAACTTCTTGTATTAAATAAAAATTCCTTTTCTACATCGGCATTTGTGATGGACAAATGGGGGATATACGCATGACAGTACTTCTAACCATTTTCTACTCAAGTTAAATTTCTTATCTTTCATTACAAGGAAAAATGTCACACATCGATAACTACATTTTCACACAATTCAGTCATTACAAATTCTATTGTGAGAAAAGTTCTCCCTAATTAATTTTGTCTTTCAAAACAGTACACTTAAACAATTTTGTTCAGTGAAGTTAACCGACAGTTCCACAATGTATTCATACCAAATTTTAAAAACAAATTTAACACTTGGAAATGTATCCTGTATTAAATTTTTCAGTATACACAAATATTTCCTGCTGTAGGGAAGATATAGTATGAGAGAGATGTGGTGTGCGGTTGTGAAAGAATGTTTTCGTACGTGTAGACTATTTTTGAAAATTTAAATATCACTGAAGCTGATCATATAACTGTAAATGAGCCTTATTTTAATGTGTGCTGGTATCAAAGTAAAACACTTTACAATATTAAACAGCCTATGGGTTTATACTCAATATCAAACTATTCGCAAAATGGCTTACAACTTCTATTCAAATTGTAAAGAAACTGAAATATACATATATATATATATATATAAATATATCTTACTGCAGTCAAAAATATTCATAATATGTAAGTATCCTATTCCTCCACTTATTTCAGTACATTTTAAAAACTGTAGCTGAATGCAATTTTTTATATTTATAAACGAGGCATAAAAGCTCACACAGTCCTAAAAATGTCTTTATCATTTTTAAATATACTACTATAAAACGTATATGGATTGTAAGATCAGTTGTAAAATCCTAGAAGCTTTTAGAGGAGCTAAAAACATGTAATTTTGGATTGATCAAGTTTTTAATATAATACACAAATATACATGTTATTAAGCAAATACATTTGAAAAATCAAACTTCCTTCTGAAATAAACGTAATTGAAAGAAAAATGTTTAATTGCAAATGAGTGGAAATACATGTTTATCTAAGGGGTATTCCCAAAGTGAGGTAATCCTCAAACTTAAGACTCAAACTCAGTGGCACAACAATCCATGAGAGCCTGGAACTACAGTGCCCATCATAATACATGTGACCATTGGACGCTGAGGTGCATGAACAGATGTCCCGATTTGGTGGTCTGTCTGAAGAGAGACCTTCAGTGTTTAAGACCCAAAGCAAGCTTGGTACTCATTTATCGACCCAATGTAGCGGAGATGAAAGGCTGAGTCGACCTTGCGCAGCCGATTAATAGAAACCCAGACCTGTGGTGTGGAAGCACTATACACTACCACTCGATCCTATTCGGGGAAAAATAAAATTTAATGTTAGAATCTTATATAAATCCTTAATGAATGAGGGAGTCCAAACTTTTTTTTTTTCATGTAAACTGTTTAGACGGAAATGGTTAATTATGAACATTTCACAAGTTGCATAAATTAAAATTAACCATTATAGTTTACATAAATTTTTAAGGGTGCAAAAGGTGTATTTCGGCTGCATGAATTAATTTTAAAAGGAATATGGTTACGAAAAAGTAGTACAAATCTATCTAAAGTAGGGTTGGTTACCTTACGTATTGTCAAACACAACAATGTATTGGAAGCCAATTCCACAATTCGTTGTTATAAAAATGTATGGAACATTACAAGATTTATTTTTGCATATGTAATTTATATATATATATAATTTTTCCTGGGAACTTTAAAAGCTAGAGCGACATCCATTAAAAAACCACGGTTCTCTCTCTGTTTTTCCAGATCGCCGCTGACTAAGCCGGCTGTGCCATAGTAAGTGAAAATGCCGGATTTTGTTTGTCAAGATCATTTTATAGCAGACTGCATTTTTCATGTATTTTAGGTGGTCGTTTTATATTTTCTACATCAATATCTTAATGTCTGAATTTAAAATTACATAAAATTCTTGACATTCGCATCAATGACCATGATAATTTTTATTAGTATATGAATGTGTCATCAAACGATTACATGACTAATATTAACATTATTTTAACCATTTAATTAATATTAAGTATAACATAATGCACACAAATTTTCTGAACTTTTAAATAAATATTTCGAAAACTACTTCAGATATACTCAAAATTTTTCATTCCTACGCTTTAGCTTCTCAGTTTTGCTTCTGTGTAAGAATTTATTGTAATTGTATATTTATCAATTTTTTTAGTATATTTTTTGCTCTTAGCATGCAGTTTTCAACTGAATTGTATGAAATCTTCGAAATATATTAAAAGATACCAAAGAAGCTATATAATAAATTTGAAATTTTTATTATACTCAATTGCTAAAACTTATGATAAATAATTTTTAACTGCACGATGCATTTTTTTTTTTTTTTTTTTTTGAAATTTTAAATGGAATTTCTAACATAAAATTTCTAGCTTTATACGGTCGAGATTTCAAAAATATCCAGATTTTAATTACTTTAAAAAAGATAAATGTTGAGGTATTTTGTATAAAAAGATATTTTTGAACAATAATTCGAATATTTTTGAATAGCTCGAATTTAAAATTGATTTTTATGTTTATTTATATGCATAAATGTCTACTGTAAATGTGTGTTTCCGTATATTTTTGATTACCATTTATTCAAACATTCAAGTTATAAAAAAAAGGTGTGAAAATCTTCATTCATGTTGTCTTTGATGTAAACTGAAGTTCAAGCACTTAAAATTCAAATATAATTCGGTGTATTTTAACAATATGTAACTAGGCACTGTACTTAAACTTCCCTGAACACTTGGGCTATGAAATCTAAAAAAAACTAATAAATCTTAATTAGTTTTTTTTTCGTGATTATTTTTATTAAAGTGTAAGAAAATGTTTTAAATGATTTGATGAATTTTAAATTTATTCATTTTTAGTGGTTGGAAAATTGAAAAGGTTTCAAATTTTAAAGAGTTTGGTGTTTTATTAATTTTTTCTGTATCTTATAATAAAATAATCATGTTTCAAAAACTGAAAGCTTTGATTAAAATAAGAAAAATGAAGCGAAAGAATATACTTAAAAAAAGATAATTTGTCTAACTATATAAAATAGCAAATTGCACTGACACGCCCCAACTTGTTACAGTTTCAACTTAATATGAAACCAAAAAAGGGAATTGTAACATATTTTACTTATGCGTTGGGACTTTTCAAAACTTTTAAAATATGAGGTAACAAATAAACACTTCCTGGTGTCTAAAGAAATTTCCCCCCGATTTTTTACGATTGCCCCAGGGTCAAAACACAGGGTTTCCTGCGAGCCATAAAACTTCCTATCAGTGTCCTGCTGTGTTGCTTCCACCGTCCCTAATTATCTTTCAAGATGTTAAACCTTTAAAAGGGGGAAAGGATTTCAGAAAAGTGCGGCTAATCCGCTTTTGAAAACGTTACTTGAAGGCAGAAAAATCCGTGCAGTGCATTTTCGAAGCATCTTTACACTGACGGAATTTTCCGTGCTATCCGCTTAGAGGGTTAACTACTACATATGGCAACCCTAACTATTTTTAGCATTTTCATATTTTGAGGGCGCACATTTCAAATTTCATTTTGTTGTTGGACTCCGGGCTGGCTGCGTGTGTGAGGGAATATACTTTAGAATTTTTTATTTTGTTGAATGCGAAAGGCAAGAAAGAATTGATTAAATGGTGTATGAAGGAATGATTGATTGCTTTGAGTTATGAATGTCCTAAATGTAATGATCGGCATGATGTAACATGGTCAGCAATAAAACGCTTTCTTCGAAATCGTACCATCCACGCCAAATGTATGTTCGACCATTACCCCGCAGAATAAATATGGTGGCGCTCACACGATCATTCGTTTAGCGATGATCGTGTGAGATCTTTAAGGCTTTATAAAAATCTGTTGTTACACTGTACCCTCCTCTTGGAAAAGATCAGCAATAAGAAAGTAAGTGCTGTTTTTATATTTTTTATCTTAAATGTTTAATTTCTGTATTGTTTGCATATATTTTCATTACCTTATCCCGCTATATTCCCTTGCAGCCATTGTCGGTTTCGCTTGGCGCCATCTTGTTCTGGCTTGGCGCATTTTTCCTAGGTTTGTCGCCAATGGTGTGGGTTTAAAAATTCTCACTAGATTTTACCATAAAGCAGTCAAGTATGTCAGGGAGAAAATTGCCCTTGGCCTGTTTTTAAACATTCAGTTAAATATTTTAAGAGGTATAAAATCTTAATCTTTGATGATTTAGTGTCAGTTTTTTTTTTTTTTTTTTTTTTTTTTTTTTTTTTGTTATTAGATCAATCACAGCACTGAATCCTCACTCGATCAAATAGAAAAAAGGAAAAGCAATTAAAAAAATTTGTTTATATAAACTACAGCCCTGGTTCAATGTAACATGCTACTGGAAACCAAAATTCTATGATGCAATCACCATTCTAGAAGCTAGCTTTTAAAGTTTCATTAGTTGAAAGTTTGAATAATTCCTCCTGAATATTAACCTCTGCTGTCTCAATATTCATTAAAGGTTGAGGGATTTCAAGAGATAAAACATCCTCAAAATGTTCAGAAAAATCCTTATGTGAAAACTTTGTTTTTTACTGTAAGCTTGTTTCATTGAAAAAGATTTCAATGCAGATTTTTATGCAGATCTGACAAGATTGAAAACTAGTTGAGCTTGTGACCAAAATTTTGCTTCCAAAAATTGAGTTTCTTACGAAGGCAGAAATAATAAATTCTGTTATGATTCAATTGAGCTCATCGCCTTGAAGCTGAAAATTAAGTCCATTCAATTATGTTAATAAATTGATCATGTGAGCAACATCAGTGTTAAATTATACCAATATCTCTTAGAAACACCTTACTCATTAAAGAAATTGGTTAAAAAATTGAAAAAATTTCAGGACCTATTTAGACAGGTGCCTTTAGAAACTCAACAAACCTCTGTGTAAAAGCCTGTGGTTGAATTTTTCATCATTATCCTTACACAGCTGCTCAAATGATCAATCATTTGGAGCATTATTACAGATTTTGTTGACAGAAGACATGATGTTTTAATGACTGGTGCAAACAATGGCTGAGGCTTTTCAGAACTAATTTCTATCTATGAATCATGCATTGAACAGTTGTGGTATTTGGTACCTCTTTCTTCAAAAGGGAGATGAACTCACAATGTTTCTACAATAAGCATTATATTTACAAGAGTTACGAATAAGTAGTGTTTCTCTTTAAAATAGTTTTTGATGATAATAAAACAAGTAATATAAAAAAGTTAAGTCGATTCTTAGGTCAACAAGGAAAAATTTTATTTTAGTTATTTTTTTATCAAATAGAATTAATATATATATATACATATGGCAGAATTGCAGTATTAAGTGGCAATTAATATTTATTAATTACATTAAAGTATATTGTCTCCTAGAACAATTGTGTGTATAAAATTTCAGTTCAACTGGATGCTTTAAAATGTGAAAGAAATAAATCTTTTAAAGTTTTGACCCAAATCGCCAAAAATGAAGCCAACTTTACAGTATCTGTAATTCATTAAATTATTGTATTGTCACCCAAAACAATCATGTATATAAAATTTCAGCTCAAATGAGCACTTTAAAATGTATTTTATTAACGATTGAAAATTTGAACAAGGTACATATAGGGAGGTTGTGAATTAATAGTAGGAATTTAAAAAGATTCACCTCTCTTTAGTATCTGCGATCAAGTTTCTTACAAAATGAGGATCTTGAATAATTTTTTCTTGCTTCACAAACAGGATCTATGCTAATGGTAAAGCCTCATTAGTACTTGTCAAGGTTGATTTATCAACCTAAAAAGAAAATTCAGTGGGTATCAAAAGTTCATATAAAGAAGCTTCAATATCATTAGCCATCTCAACAATCCATCGTCATATTATGTTGTTACTTAATGAAACAATTTTTATTACACTGAATGTAGAAAGATGGTGCAAAGCTGTTTCTAAAACTTCTTTGACAGCTGGTAGTTTCAGCTCTATGCTAATGGTGCATCTTTAGCAATTAATTTTGAAACATTGTATGAAGATTTCAAAGGATTGTCAAATTTTTTGTTAAGGTTGCTAGTATTCCTGAGACAGGTGATGCCTTCATAAATTTGTCCTTGATGCGTATGAAAAATGTCACATCTTTGTTTGTCAGGATGAATTTTTTGCAGTTACTTCTGCAAATGAGACAATTTCATTACCTCATTAGATAACACTTTGTTGCAAAGTAAACAAAAGGGTAATTACATGTTCAGGGAAGGAACAGATCTGAACATCAAGGGAGTGAAATTGTGTTATCACACTTATTTTTATTAACTGACTTTGTTGGTGGTAGCATATATGTATGATGAGGCACAAAGATTATTTTTCAAAATTCTTGGATGGTCATAATAAAGAACTAAGCACATGTGTGTGTGTGTGTGCCTAGCCGACAGGCCAAATAAACAATGAAAATTTGTTGAACAGAGGAATGAAGGGAATGGCAAGTAATGCAAGAAACATGGATCAAATAAAACATACATATTAAAAGAATCTCATTGCATCCGCTGTGCTGATTGAGATCAGAGTAAAAATCATTGTCAAATTCTTCATCCTATCTAGAAAACGAATTAAGCTCGCCATTTTTTAAAATTGCTTAAGGGAAGCCATTCCCTAATTTTGATTTATTGGTGGTACAAATGGTGTAAACTGGGTATCCAATTTATAAATTTTTGGCAGTTTTAAAATTTTCAAATGCCAAATCATGGTTATTGCCCCTTGATGTAATTGATATTTTTATGAAATTTTAATATCATTTTTGCAATTTCAATGTTTCTATAATTTTCAGTGTATTTTTTTTTAAATTAGAAAGATGATGATAAATTTGCTGTTGGTATTGCTACAAGATCCTTAAAAAAATATTTTCTTAATAATAGAATAGGTGGGTTTCATTATTCTGTCCAGGCTGTAAATATCCCTTAAAGACTTTCTGTTTCTTGCTTATCTAAAAGTTATTTTGTGCATTGGTTTCACTATCATAAGAAAGGGATAAACCTGACTTTTGCATATTTTTAGAGTGAAATGACAATCTAAACAAGTGGAAATTACTTAGTACAAAATTATTTAATTTGTATATAGAAGTAAGAAATTAAATTACTCAAGAGTGTCTGGTTGAATATTGGCACTAGTTGTTTCACATAGCAATATCTAAACAGAGTTTATTTTACATAGTTTTAAAAAATGCATAATTGAACTTCCACTTAACACTTAAGGCATTATTAATAGAGAAACATATTTTTGTTTTTGTTTTAAGGAATTATCTGTATTAAGTCTTTGGCCTGGTATAAATTTCACCTACACCAGATTTTTCATTTTGGTGACTATTCAATAAACAAGGAATATAAAATATTCCAAAAATGGGTACATATCATAATTCATAACCAGTGCACAAATGTATTATCATTCATGTCTAACTGCATTTCATTGGCATCATTTCTTTACTCCAACCATAAGTGAATTTTATAACATTAAAAAAAGATCATCCTGATGTTTCAAACCACATTCCTGTACATTTACTCCTTTATCTGCAGAAGGTATACAGATTATATCCCCTTACTGTCACTAAAGTATAGTTTCATTTTGTGATTTTTCTCAAATTATTTTAGTAAGTAAAAGACCTTTTAAAGTATATATGCATATTATGGTTTCTTCTGTTTTAGGCAAATCCTAAATTTTTGCATAGCAAATTTTAATTCTGGTAAAAACAATTTAGTTGAAAGAGATGCTATATATGTCAGTGATGGGGAGGGGGGTAATTAAAGTAATATTTGGTGAATTATTTCTTGTGTCCAGCTGTGTGTGTTGGAGAAATTTGTGCTTAGCTAAACAAAGAATGTATCAGATTTTGTACTGATATGAACTAAATAAAACAAAAAATGAAATATGAATCAACTGATTTATATCCCACATGCCTGAACAATGAGGAGGGAATTTGATTTTATGAAGGGAATCCAAATTCCTTTTATTTTATTTAGATATGAAACATGAACAAAAAAAAAAAAAAAATCAAAGTGCTAGATAGTTTTTAAAGTTATTTATTCTTGTTTAGTTACCAAAGTAAATAAAATAGTTTGTTTTATTAACGTACTGATAAAATCGATCAGTAGTTACAATTAATGTCATCAGCAAAATTGGCACTGTGCGAATCGGGCTTTGATATTAAACCAACAAAGATTCTGACGTTTTATATGAAAAAAATCCAATCAGTCCAATTTTGATAAAAAAGTGCGTTTTGGCTGTGGTGATGCTAATATGTAAGAACCAACTGGTCTATAGTTAATTTCTACTTGTTATTGTGTGTTTGATTTTATGATCCCAAACTGACGAGTGCCCAATATTCAGTGTAGGTACTAAATATGTTTACTTGCCTGGTTTAAACTGGAACTTATTTCGAATTAAATATAGTTTTGTATTAGAATATCTCTTCTTATTTTGTTCACCTGTTCTTTGAATTCGTCCCTTAATGAATTAAACATTACAGAGTTACTACATATATACATGTTCAGAAAAAAACAAATTGATTGAATTTTAAAAAACCAGTTTTATTTTATGATAAATGTTCAGAGAGTAATACTTTCTAATTTTATTAGCAGATATTAAAATAAAGGATCTTTGGTTATATTTCAGTGCATGTGTCTATGTATATATATATTCAAAATAAATAAGTTAAATAAATGCCGAAAATTAAGATTTTGAAATATTTTTTGATCATGCATATATTGTGGATTTGTGGCATAAATATAAATTCGAACCTAATTTCTTGTAGAAAATGGTTGCTGATCATTTGCAATTGTTTCATCATTAGTATTTTAAGTGTATTTAAAATTTCATACAACAGTGTACACAACTAAGTTTTTATTATTATTATTATTCATGAATGGATCAATATTAGATCGTACTTTACCTTCAGTTATGTTACTAGATTTGTGACGACTTACGCTTCTTTTCTTTAACAAGTCCTTTGGGTTCTTTGGGCCAGAATTAATGGCAACTCTTTTCCAACCAAATCCAAGAAACGAGAAGTGAAGAGATGCAAATAATATAGGATAAATATAGGATCTTAGAGTAAGCGTGATGGCAATGATAGCAATGTAATGGTAGTGTAAAGGAATGTTCGACAATTAAAGTGTGTTGTGGTATTGGTTGATAATTGAAGTTCCCCATCCAAAGATTCAAGTTCTACGTGTCGTGGATAAATATATTGGTGATCTATTAGGAGTTAAAAGTACAGCTGCATACCGCTGTAGATAAAGACAAGTTTATTACAGAATAATATAAGGTAGGATTGATTACTTACTATAATTATATTTAAAGATTAGGCGGTTCAATTATTGATATAGGTCTGTATTATGTTGTGCATTGTGTTATCGTAAATTCTCTCATTTATATATTTGTTCAAAGTTTAAGTTGAATATCTTAATAAAGTCATATTAAGATATTGTTTGATTCTAGTTCTTACGTTAATCCTACACCTCTAGCTCACACTGATACTTCGAGGGATGTACTTCCAAGGGGAGGTACATCACAGATTCACTTTTATTAATATTATTTTTGCTCACTACAAATTTATCATTTGGCTGAGGATTGTAGTAGCATATACATAAAAGAGTTAGGATTTTTTTTAAACATTTCTTTACAGCAAGACACTTCAATATAATATACCTGTCTAAAGTGGAAACTGAGAGCTAGGATTTTCACCTATAAAATAGGAATTTATTTACCATGAAACTTAGAATCCTATAAAACTTAAAATATTAAAGGGGAAAAAATATTTTTAATGGGGGGGAAATTGAGTCTGTTTCATAATTCATTTCATATTCCTTGTCCTATGAAGTGGTAATATACGTAAAAGGTAATAATTATATGCATGCAAAAGTTATCTTATAAATTACTAAATTCACTAATAAACTTTTAAATTTCTTGTGTATGTTTCATTTATATTTGTAATTACATTCTGGCTAGTTATTTCAATTGTAATAACTATTTTTATCCTTGATTAAGGATCCTGTGCTTTTGCTATTATGTATTAACTGATGTATAAAATCTTTTTTGTTTATTTTTTTCTTAAATTTTGGGCTATGTTATAATCTTTGGTGTGTAAATCTGATTGTGTTACCCTGTGTATAAAAGAATTCTTTTACACTTAATTATCTTCATTTTTCAGCACAACAACAAAATCCCAATTTGGATAGTGACAGTTCTGAAGTCATGCCTCCACCATCATCTTCACCCCCACATGAAAACATGGGAGACTACCATTTTTCATCACCTCCAGAGCCAACAAATCATGGTGGTAGGTATCAGTTGGTTTATTTTTGTATATATATATCTTTATTAAAATTAATATTTTTGTCATCTCAATAAATATATATATATATATATATGAACATAAAATCATATGCCACACAAAATAATCAGTTTTAAGAGAACTGGAGCTGTTTTTGTAGCATAATTTTAAAAATTAATTATTTTATTTTATTTAACATTAATTATACTTATATGCTGTGTATTCAAGAATTCTGTGATCTATTTAAAATTATATCATGTATCAATTATCTTTCCATTGGTAAATGTGAAAGTTAGAAGTATTTAACCATATATTGAAAAATTGGTATTTAATTATATAAAAAAAAATGGGGGATTTATTAACTTTTTCCCATGATTTCAGTCTTATTTTTAGGCTGTGCTGATTGTAAAATTTTGAACTGATTGTGGAAAAAATTTACTGTTCTATATTTTTAAAATTTATATCTTGTAATGTAACATGTTGTGGTAGCTTTAATTTATAGCTATTCATAAAAGACATTCATTATAGCATTCACATATACAATTGCATATTTGCTGTCTATTACAAATCGTGCATAAAATATGGTTTTACTTTGAAAACTCCAAATGAGAAACCAAGTAACTGTTACTCAAATTAAATAATTTTTTGAGGTTGATAACCAGTCAAATGTAATCAAAACAGAAGTACTGTATTTTTTCTTGTAGAGCATAATTTTCCTTAAGAAAAATTATATTCTATTAAAAAAACACTGGCAGTATAGGCAAAATGCATATCATTAGAAATTATTCAATAACAGTTATAAGCACTGTTACAACGTAACAAAAAGAAGAACATTCCACTTAGAGAAAGATTCACACTTTGAGCACAACACGCCAAATATGGCGGACGTACAGTGTGAATGAACTGTGAAGCAACCCTTTGTTGGCAAGAACGCAGGGTTGAATCCTAGGAGGGCCCACTTTTGGTCGCTAAATTTTTTGTCGCCAAATTTTTAGCGATAAAGGTTACAATATGGTAACCCTTCCATTTCATCCAAAAATTTGGATTTTCAAATCACCGAAAAAAATGGCAACCCTAAAAAAAGTACAACGCTTTTCGCCTTTTCCGAAAAAACGTCATTTTGACGTTTGACTTCGTTTGAGAAGGTTTGCTCTCCACCGGTTGTTGTTAAGAATGGCGTGTGAAAGGAAATTAATTGAAAGTGAGGCTACGACAGGTTTCTTTGTGCTCCTGGACACAAAGGGGAAGAAGGAGACATTAGAATGGTGAATGAAAGCTAATTTAATTGCTTCTCGTTATGAATGTCCGAGGTGTAAAAAAAAAATATGCGTTTGCAAGAAAAAAAGGGAACGGTTGACGGCTACGAATGGCGTTGCCGCAACCAGTCGAATGATAATCGCCACGACGTTGTTCGGAGTGCGAGAAAGGGCACTTGGTTTAGCAAAAGTAAACTTGCTATAACTATTATCTTGCGTTTGACGAGATATTGGTTTGGCAAGAGCATGAAAGCGTTCGTGGTGAATGACTTGAAAGTTAATAAAAATGGGTCACAAGTTGGTGGATGACCATTTTCATGAATTCCTTGCATCCATCGCAAGGGTGTATCCACCAACGGAACATGACGAAATGCAAGCGTAAGGTAAGTGCCTTTTTAAATTTTTTAAAATGATTGATTTCATGTATTTCTTCGATTTTTTATTTGCGAAACGCCCCTTTCGTCCTTTTTAAAAATGTAAATCATGTTGTACACACTGGTTTTAGAATGCTTTTTTAAAATGAATTTCATTGCTTTCTCCGTTTTTTTTTTTTATATAATGATTAATTTAATGTATTTATTCGATTTCATCTTTGCGAAACGCCCATTTCATCCACCCGCTGACGCATGCGCTTCCCAAGAGTTTTTCGTCATTGACGCCTTTTTGAAAACCTTCAATTTGGCGCTTTTTGGCGCCAAAACCAGCAGTGGGTCCTCCTAGGATTTTACCCCCTTTCCTTTTTGGTAAAATGTAAGTTATGTATCAATAGAGTTTTTCACTTTGAACTTCTTTTGCAATTTAGGCCTGGCTCTGCACTGAAGATAACATTTATGTGATTAAATTTTAAAATAAAACCATGAGTCAAAAATTAACTTCATATTTTTGTTCTATAGTGTATGTGAGATTTTACATACATTGTGATTTCATGAATTTGCAAATGTCGCTTGATTACACTTTTGACCAAAATAATCCACTGTACGATCAGTAACTCCATAACAAGCACTTATCAGCATTTTTTACTGACTACCTAATTCTCTCTCTCTCTCACATATTTTGACAGTTGATTATGGCTATAAGTAACATATGTTTGTGTGCTACTTTCTATATTTGCAGCAATTTTAATCTTCTGAAATTGAAATACTCTATGAAGATTTACATTGTATGCTTTACTTTTTGAAGCATGTGTATCTTATATAAAGCGGATATATTTTATCCATTTGTCTCTGTTTATATATCTTGCTGTGCTACTTCTAATTTTGATGAAGGTCCATTGTAAAACTTGTTTCACTTAAGTATAATAAACAATGTAAAATATATCAAGAACATTTCCAGTTCTTGAGAACCAAGGGACATTAAATTAACTGTAGTATTTATTTTTTTATATACTTGCTCAAAAGTTTTTCCTTTTTTTTTTTTCAGAAAGAGAAATCCTTTCAGGAAAATTATTAGTATAAAAATTCTTTGTAGCTAAGCAAAGATTTACTGTGTAAAAGCCACTAAGAAATTCACTGTCAAAAGAATTTAGCTTAAAATATACTTTATTTTTCAATAGTTTTCAATGTTGCTTGGGAATATTAATAATGAAATGCCAAAATTGACATAAAGCACTATTTTAAAAGTAAGATGTGCAATTTATAAAAATTAAAAAAAAAAAGTTGAATCTACTGCACAGTGAATACTTATATAGTATTTTTACTGCAATGAGATTTGTTGGTTAAACGTTTTTTAAATACTTATTCTGATAAATTGATGTCAGTATTCCCCTACATAACCTATGCATGAGTTTTAGCTATATTTATTAATGTTTGGTTTTGTATGTTTCAATACGAAGTATAACGCTGATGTTTTACTTTTTGATTCAGCATTATCTAAATTTTTAAAAAATGAGTATAAGGAATTTTTTTGAAAGAAATGTGTAAAACAAGGGAGTATAGTTTATTCTTATTGCAATTAAAGAAAGCATTAAAGAAACTAATATGAGAATACAAATGTTTGTTGTGTGTCAGTCTCATGTATAATTGTGTAAGCATAAAGACTAGGGTTTGCAAAAGGCAGACAATAGAAAATGTGGCAGAGGACAAAGTAGTATAATAAAAAGCACAGGGGAAGGGCATGTCATAATCTTAGATCATATCCAGCTTAAATTTTTTTTTTTTTTAAAAAAACTGCTTTGAATATGTTCAAAGCAATACCTTTTCCAATGAAGTTTCTACCCTACTTCATAAATTTTTATAAGTGAGTTAAGATGTAATTAAAATCTAGGCTGTATTTGTTGGAGCATTTATGCAATATTTTTTTTTTTTTGCTTTGTAAGTAAGAAAATACAGCCCTCATGCAGCTGTATAGTGCAACATAAATCAACTCCCTCGGTAACATCCCTGCACATACAGGGATGTTATACTCATTATTCTGCAATGAAATCAAATGACTTGAAAGAAATGATTTTTTTTTTAAAGTAGTTTTATAAAATTAGTTGTTTTTTTTTCTTTCTCTGTTAATATGTGTGTGTGTATACATATATTATGAATTTGATTTTCATTGGAAATTTGTTTCACTTGATATAAATATTATTTTTCAAAATGTTACATTGATTTTATTTGCAGCATTCAGCGAACTGGATATGAGCTCACCATTATGTTATGGCACACCTAGTTCTCATAGCACTACTGGTCGCTCTGTTGGGTAAGTCTTGTAAATAATTTTAAAATCTAAACTTTTAATTATGGTGTTTTCATGTAATTTAACTTGAACCAAGCTTGTGATTTCTTGTTTTAGTAATCATATTAGTGAAAATTGCCAAAGTTACAGAACATCAAATTCTGTCATCTAATGCAAGTGCTTTATGTTGATCTCACATGTCAGATTTGTTTTGATAAATAAAATCACTGTTGTCCACATATCTTATTTTGTGGATATCAATACCCTCCCCTCTTTTGCATGATTAGATTTTTTTTAAAAAAAATTGCTGTTGGAAAATTTTTAATTAATCCATAAAACAAAAGTATAATCTACTTTGACTGCTGACTTTGAATAAGAAACTGAAGTCTCTTGTCAATTTAGAGTCTGGTGTTCATGTGTAACATATTGAAAGATTATAAGAGGTCAGTTGTTTGTGCGTGCGTGCGCGTGTGCGTGTGAAAAGCCCAATACCGCCTTGAGTCATATATAGGTGAATTTATTTGATGCTGATATCAAGTAACAGAAAATAAATAATTTTTTTGCGAAACCGGTTTGTAAATGATCTTCAAGAAAAATTGCCCATTGAAGGCTTGCTGCATACAGTGACTGATGCACATTAAATCTGTTAAAGACCTCACATATTCAATGTTTACTATATATTTTTGCATTTTTTTAGTTAAAATTTTTTTATTTAAAAGATGTGTCTTTGTTCTACAGAAGGGGCACACCAATACGTCAACGGCATGATATTCAAAATGAGAGAAGGACACGACAAGTAAATGTTGGTGCCGAAAATGTGAGTTTCATTTTTAACTTCCATTTCATATATCTGAGAATATTGTAATTTTGAATACGCTCTATTTCCTTCAAATTACTGATATGCAATCAATTTAATTGAAGATATACCTTTTAAATAATTATTGGCAATAGTTTTTCATAATCAGTATATATATATATATGTTTGAAATGCACAAATAGAAATAAATGTTCAACAGTTTGATTGCATGCTAAGTTTTTGTATCAAGAAATACAAATTATAACAATCAAAGAGAAAAGGTAAATTCTTTCCAAAATAATTTACCTTATAATCTAATAAAGTGACCATCAGTAAAGATGTGGAAGTGAAACAGCCTGCTATTATATTTTTTTTTATCTTTTTCCTTGAAACATGTGTTCTACTGCATTGTTATTTTAACTATTAGTAACTTCAATCTAATCAAAAAGTTTTTGAGTGATAAGTTAAAAATTTATTATTCACACTTTTGAAATATTATAGGTATTTCTGAAGAAAAAACAATTGGTATGAAACTATACTGAATACCTTTATCACAGTGTAAATATTTTTGAAAAAGATATTCCTTGGCTAAATTTTTTGACATTGAAAGTATATCACTATTTTTTATTTGGCCAATAATTGGAATTAAAAATTACTTTCATTAATTGCAAATTAAGTTAGTTGGTGCCCAGTAAAAAAAAAAAAAACTGTACTGGGGAAACTTAAAATATTTTTTTTAAATGCTTATAAATAATGGGCTTATTATTTATTTATTATTTTTTTTTTGTTTATAGTAGCAAGAAAACAGACAAAGCTCTTCCCCCTTCTATCAAATGCATAATTTATGTGATTTATATATATTGTGTTACAAATTTCGTGTAAAGAATGCTTAAAATAGTGTAAATAATTTATATCTAGATGTATAATACTTTAATATTACTTTCTTTTGTATGTGTTTCATGCTAAAATTGTAATATTTGCAAGCAATGTCGATCGTTACATTACAATGGCAATTCAATGGAAACTTGGCGATAGAGCCAATTTAGCATAATTTTTGACGAGTTGGGGACCACATAGATGCTTCTGGAAATTACTGTAGCAATTGTCACAATTGTTAAATCTACTTGGACTTGCTGCTAGTGCTCGTCAAGAAGCAATTCTTAAATTGGATTGATGTACTTCAATCCAGTTAAAGAATTACTTCTTGAAGTTGAGAAATTTTACAAAAAGCTAACATTCTTATGCTGCATCAGACACCAGACAGACAAGACTGATGTAGAACACAAGTATATTGTATTTATACATATCATCACCTTGTGGCAGAAATAAATAACATTTATATAAATGAGTTTATGCAAATGAGAATAAGAGATTAAATTTATTCAGTAACTAGCTGTTATACCCGTTCTCTGTACGGGTAACTTGAGAAATTAAACAGTACAGATTGAAGGATAAAGAAGTTTTTAATGAGTTAATTTTACGTGAATTTCACTTTTTAAAAAACAAAAAAAGCTTTTTGTATATCTCAGCTGAATAAAAAAAGCCCTGTTTGTTAAATTTTAAATCTGTAGATCTAATAGCTGATAAAAAGGATTTTTTTTATCTATAACTCCCTGTAACTCTTTGGTCAATTTTTGAAAACACCTTCCTAAGCTGATCTCTGCTCGGCAAAAGTAATGCCCAGTACCACTAAAGACACGTTGTGTAGGGCAGCGATGCACGTTAAATCTGTCGAGAGCTGAAACGTCCTCCCGTTGGTGTGGTGTGGTAGTTAGGAGAGGGGGTGCCAGCTCAGGTGTCGTCCACGTCACTTGACCATGGTTCAAAATTACCTGGTCCGTCGCCAAAAACCCTCATGTAGCTGAACAGTGCAACGTTAATATTCAATCAATCAATCGGAAAAAGTAATACGTTGTTACAAATTTTGTGTAATGAACGCTTTAAAAAGTATAAATAATTTATATCTGGAAGTGTAATACGTTAATACTACATTTTTCTGCACTTATTTTATGTAAAAATTGTAATCAGGCTCACGCTCCGCCTGCTCAGGCTTTCGCAGTTCCTGGTGTAGACAAAACAAAATGCAAAATTTTCCTTATATGCTGTTGCGGGCTTTTTTGCAGATGGCAGAATTTTTTCCTACTTACTTGACAATTATCGTTATATTTTGGACACTTCACACAATATCTTTATAAATTATAGCCTATGTGTTATTCTGATGTATAAGCCATATTATTGTAAAGTTTCATTAAAATCCATTCAGTTTTTGCGTGAAAGAGTACCACACAAACTTTCATGCAAATAATATTAGTAAGGATAGCTGGTATACCCGTTCTTCGCACAGGGGAATTGAAAATATAAGCAATACAGAGATTGAAGGATAAAGAAGTTTTCAATGAGTTAATTTTACTTGCATTGTAAATTAAACAAAAAAAAGCTTTTTGCATATCTCAGCTGAACAAAAAATCATGTTTGCTAAATTTTAAGTCTAGATATAATAGCTGATAAAAAAGGGTTGTTTTTTTACTTATAATGCCCCGTAACTCTCTTATGGATCGATTTTTGAATACACCTTCTGCTCAGCAAAATTAACACATCATTACAAATTTTGTGTAATAAACGCATTAAAATAATGTAAATAATTTTTATCTGGATGTGTAATACGTTAACATTACTTTCTACCCGCAACCTCGTCCACGTGGAATTTGACAAAAAGTGTTTATTCAATTCGCAGAGTTTACGAAAGCTTGATAATTATATATTCCACATAAAGAAATACCTATGTTATAAGTATAATGCCATTCTTCTACTTTGTGAATCGGTTTTTTTTTTAGCAAAGTGTGAGAGAGACGCATGACCTTTGATACTGTCGATGGAGTGAGAACTGTAAAATCATTAGGATTAAAGGACATGGACGCGAAATGTCACGAGTGGCAGCAACCTAATCAAACAAAAAGGTTTAATATAACTGCTAGAAATCGTTGAGACAGAAGACTCGCAAAATAAAATAATCCCTGTTGAATAAAAATAATTCCTATTGAAATAAATAATCCCTATTTGAATCGGATATTGTTCATTGGTTTTAATTTTATTTCCATGGAATCTTAATTTTTTTTTTAATAAAAGTAGCCGAAGTTACTCCTTATAACATTAGCTATCTGCCATTGAAAGTTCCATCAAAATTGGTGCTGTGGTTTCAGAGATTAGCCGTAACAAATAGAGATACACAGACGAAAATTTTAAAAATTGATTTTTTCATATGAGCGCCGTATATACTTTTAAGTGCATTTAGTAAAAAGCTGATAATTTCAAATTACAAACAGACACTTCATTTTTATTTACCGTATTTTCCTGTATATAATCCGCAGCGGCGTATTATTCGCAAAGCCTTTTTCAAGTAAAAAAAAAACATTGTATAATCCGCGGCAGTTTTTAGGCCGAATAATCCAAAATATAAACTGCCGATAATGAATGTCATAAAGACAAAAAATACACAATATAATTGAAAATAGAGGTAAGAAATTGTACAGGAAAAAAAATTTATTATGAAATGTCTTTTCAAATATGTATGATAATATTTTTTACGATAATCTCAATAAAACAAAAAAATTCTTTGCTACTGCGCTCTATGTTTTGAGTTGTTAAACAAAACATTCCATGCGGAAAAATTCTTTCTTTTTTTTAATTTAGCAAGTTAACAGCAACAAAATTTAGATTGAGACTGCTTCCCCACTGTCTCTTTCTTTTAAAATCCTTTTATTTATTTCTTCCTCTAATTCTGGCCAGTGAGGTTTACCAAAATGATCAACACTTTAACGTCAATCACAATTTTCGAAGATTGTCTTGTTATTTCTCCACAAACGAATATTCAATTCGTCAACGTTGAAAAACCTTGCAGCTTCCCGATTTTGGTAGCCTTTTAAATTTGTAGTGTAACTTAACACTTTCACTTCAACTTGATGAAAACTTTCGAAGGACTTAATAGCTCTAGTCAAGAGAGAAAATTGGAAATGGCGCCAGCGACTAATAACTATTTTTTCCTTCCGAGGAATCGAATTCGTTTTTGAATGTAATTGGACAAAAACTAGTTATAGCTGAAATACGTCATCCGAGTCATGAAAGCGCCATCTGTTATTTATTTTATAAAACATAAACGGCATTTCTTCCAAAACTTTATTGTTCGCTTTTCTGATGGAGAATGTTTTTTCTCAGATAATCCGCGGATTATATACAGGAAAATACGGTATATGAAATTGGCTTACCTCTATTTTTGAATGCAGAGCCTTGTGAGAAATCAAATGACATAAAACCCAAAAGCTTCTTAATTTAAGTTTAAATGCTGTCTATGTTATGGAAAAATTGATGTTTCTCAGTGTTCTTGAGAGAGAATGAAATCATTGAAATGATTATAAGCGTTGCATGCAACAGTTCAAAACAGGTCTAAGTAGCAGTAAAGTGAAACGAATCTTCAAGCAGGGGGGTAGGGTTGTGTGACCTTTGACACTGTCGATGGGGTGAGGACTGGATAGGGTGAAACGAAGCCGCAAGCAAGGGGAGATCCCTATTGGAATAAATATCCCCATTTGAAACGGATATTGTTCACCATTTCATTCATTTTAATTTTATTTTCGCGGAACCCTAATTTTTTTTTCTATAATTAAAGTAGCCTAAGTTATTCCTTATGACATTAGCTATCTGCCAGTGAAAGTCTCGTCAAATTAGTCCAGCCATTTCAGAGATTAGTCGGAACAAACAGACAGACAGACAAAAATTTTAAAAATTGATTTTTTCATATAAGTACCGTATATACTTTTAAATGCATTTAGTAAAAAGCTATTAATTTCAAATTACAAACAGACACTTCATTTTTATTTATATGTATAGATTAGATGAATGGATAATTAAATTTTTAAAAAAGTGTTAGAAATCATTTCTAACAAAATTAGATTCATTTCCAACAATGATCTATGACATAAGTGGATTTTACAAGGAAAATCCATTCAGATGGAGTCATTCGCCAAAACAGTAATAGTATTGTTTTGACCATTGAAGTGTCGACCAGAGATTAGTTATTACTTCAGTTGTTGAATAGAACAAATGAGTGCTTGTGAATAATCTCTTTTAACATATTTGTATTTCGAGTTACTGATAGTTGTGTCTGAGTGCTGTAGAAAGTGTGAAAATTTTCTGTGGCTTTTTTTTGCTAATTTTACTGTTGTATCCTGCATTTCTAAGAATTTTTTCGACAATAAATTAGAACTGTCTTGCTCTTTGAGACTAATAGCATAAAATCCTTGAACCTTGATCTACAGAACAATATATTCTAGTGAACACCTTATTAAACGACTATTGTAGAAAATTGGTTCACTCAACCTCTATCTCAGATTTGGAAGTAAAAGATGCATGAAGTTAAAGAAGCAAGCATAGTTAAAAACAAGAGACGTGAGAAGAATATGAGTCTCATAAAATATTTATGGTATTTTATGTAATGTAATCTGGCAAGACC
Source organism: Trichonephila clavipes (assembly GCA_019973935.1). Taxonomy (NCBI): domain Eukaryota; kingdom Metazoa; phylum Arthropoda; class Arachnida; order Araneae; family Nephilidae; genus Trichonephila; species Trichonephila clavipes. The sequence goes on along the minus strand of BMAU01019817.1, from coordinate 210,592 downwards.
AGATACACATGCGCTATGCCGAAGTGACTGTATTGTACCGCAACATAATTTTTCGCTACTATTAAATGTTATTTGTTTCTTAAATAGTTAAACATTCTTCTGAACTATCTACTCCATACATCTTTTTATCTTATATGGCGCAGCCAGTTTTCAAAAGAACTGTGAAATATTCCAAGCTATAGAACTTGTTGGCGCGCATGCGCCAACATCTTGAATCTGAAAATATAAGACAAAATATTAATAACTTTTAAATAATTATTAGAAAGTTCTAAAAGTTCGTCAAGAATGCTAGAGGAATCACTATTCGGCAAGACAGTCCCTTCACTTCTGTCAGCTTCAGACAATTTTTTCCTTTCTTGAACTATATACAGTCTCTTTCTCATGTTCGGTGAGGTAGTCTAACTCAGGAACCACTTGCTGAAAGTCTTTTTAAAATTCAGTATTGACGAAAGACTAAAATTCATTCGCAAACACAAACTTTGTAATTTGTGTTTAAAATCTAACCATATTCAAATTAATTGCCTTTCCAAATATCGATGCAAATGCGGTGATTCACACAGCTATTTGATTTGTACTCGAAATTCTAATAAATCGAAAATAAAAAATCCTTTAGCTAACGGAAATGAAAAAGAATATTGCGAAACAGTTAACAAGAATTCTAATCCGAATAACCCGGCATCAGTGTTGAGTAATAACACATGGCCCGATCAAATAAATAAAAAAAATGTTCTGTTTTCAACAGTAGAAATATATGTTCACAGAGCAAATAATCAATATTCATATTCAAAACATTTTGAAGCTTGAAAAAATACAAAATAAAAATTCCACAGAAAGTTCTCAACTGCCGGCACAGCGCGGCAAGGAAGAATATTTGCATTTGTGCGCATGACGGCGCGCATGTGCCAACAGAACTGTTGACATGCAGCGAAGTTAAGCCTAATTCGCCTCCGTGCATGTTAAGCCTAAAGGATTATTCGAAAAATCGCCGAGTTGATGGAACACAATCTCGCCAAGATCTTCAGCCGCAATTACTCCTTGTTTCTTGCCAGTATCGTCAAGATTTGAAAATACAGCAAATCTTCCTTTTCGCCAAGCTGGCCGAAAACAGCATCGCCTGGCTCTACAACTGAAGTCATTCCTCGCCAGCCCTGCCAAAAAGACCTCCCCAAGCTCATTTCGCTAACTAAAACAATAAAAAATGTCAACAGCCGCTGATGTTTTGAACTCTTTGGAACCACATTCGCTTCATAATCTAACAATCGCCGACCTAAAGAATGAATTACGTTTCAGAAAGCTTTCAACAAATGGAAATAAAAGTTTATTAATTTCACGTATTGTGGAGGACAATAATGAAGGAACTTTAAATGATTTAACTATTCTTCGCATGCAGCCACAAAAGAATGATGATGGAATATTTTCTGATAAAATAGATTTATTAAAAGAAATTGAATCTCTTCAAAAACAAGTAGAACTTTTAAGTAATCAACCTCCTCAACCACCTCCTCCTCAAATAGACCCAAGTATTGCTGCTGTTCTCTCTACATTAATTGAAACACAAAAACAATTGCTGGATAGACAAACAAATCAAAATGTGATCCAAATCACATCCTTCAATGACACTGCAAATTCGATTCAAATTTTTAATGGAGATATCATTGACAATGTCTTCAAATGGATAAAGGAAGTTGAAAGAATTTCAACATTAGCTCACTGGTCTAATGAACTAAGATTATCAAATGCTATTTCTCGCCTTTCTGTATCTGCAAAAAATTGGCAATTAACTACAGAAAATAATTTCAATGATTGGACTGTTTGGAAAACTGCTTTCGCTTCAAGATTTAAAAGACGCACCACAATGCAAGAATTTTTAGCACATCAAAGTGAACGAAAAATGAAGCACAGTGAAACTTAAGTCGATTATATTTACGCAAAAGATGCCCTTCTGGAAAAGCTCCTTTTACAATTCCACAACAAGACCGCATTTCAATGATAATAGGTGATGTTACTGAAGAAAAATGGCAAATTGCCCTGGCTATCCAAAATTCTGGCACAGTCGAAGAATTAGGTGACAGAGCAACATCACTTGATGCTATTCTAAATGTTAAACAAGAGAATAAAAAGCAATCCTTGAGACCTCAATTGAGATCTTTTAGCACACCTGATGTACACCTTCATAAGTACAATCCCACAACTGACAATATTCAAGATATTAATTGCTGGCAATGTGGACGCTAAGGTCATGCCTCTTCCATGTGTCATTTGCCACCTCTTGCACATGGTTCATCCGTAGTTCGACCAAGTCAATTTCAAGAACTCAGTAGTCAAGCGAATGCTCCTCTCCTATCTTCCAGCAGCTCAATAAATCATGGCAATAATACACAACGTGACACCACTAATTTGAACTTCTCATATTCCCGACACAACAGTAATAGTAATCGCAACTCAACATCTGGACGATATGCAACTACAAATCCATTAATTCTGTAAATTGTATTAAAACTCAAACCAATAAGCGTGCATTGATACCTGTTGTGTTAAACAATAGCATCGAAATTCAAGCCCTGTGTGATCCATGTGCTGACATTACCATCATTCAACAGTCTTGCATTCCAGCTGATGCTGTTATCCACCCATGGACTGATGGACAATTTCAGGTTGTTGATCACAAAATAAATCCAATAGGTTAGATTTCCTTGAACTTGTCTGTTAGTAATATAGTACACACACGATGCCTAAAGTTGGAATCTGCACCCATCTTCCATTTCCTCTTATTCTGGGATTTAATTGGCAGCAACAAGTTCAAGCTATATGCACCTATGACTCTAATAGTGCATTATGCATTTCTACTCCATCTTCTTTGCGTTTATACAAGTGCATCCATGCATCAAAACCTAGCATTAACTGCATCGCCTCTAATGAAGTATCATTACCGCCTTTAGAGGATGTAGTTTTACCAGATTTAACACAAAAATACTGCCAATCTCAAGCACAACTCATCCCAAAATTTGCTAAACTATCTGCAATTCAACAAGCTGAACTCAATGCAATAATAGGAAAATTTTCTGACGTATTTTATTCCGATGATGATAATATTGGACTATGTCTATATATCGAATTTAAAATTGATTTGTAACATGATAAGCCCATTAGATGTCGACCATATAGTCTCTCAGAACCTGATCGCCAGTTTCTTAACATGCAAATCCAGAAATGGTTGAAACAAGGAATTTGTCGCCCTTCCAACTCAACTTCCGAAAGCACTCCAAAACGAGTTGTCATTGACTATTCACATGCAATTAAATCCATCACAAAGCTTGATCCACACCCAATCGACCATATGGAAGATGTTATTAAACGTATTGTAGGAAAGTGCTACATCAGTGCTACATTTCTAAAATTGGATGTAAAATCCGCATTCAACACCATTCTTATAAGAGAGACTGACATCTTCAAAACTGGATTTGTCACTCCTGATGGACATTATGAATTTCTTTGAATGCCATTTGGTGTCACTAATGGCCCATCTACAATGACGAGCAATTAAATTGGCCTATGAAAATCTAGCACCACACAATGTAAATGCATACATTGATGACATCTCAACTTCCCATGACGACTTCAGTTACCATCTAAAAGTGCTTTACAAAATCCTTGAAGCAACTCAAAATGCTGGTTTCAAATTGACACCAAGGAAAACACAACTAGCTGTATCAGAAATTGCTCTCTTTGGTAGAATTCTTTCTCAGGATGGTGAACGCCCGGATCCTGATCGCATAGCATCAGTTCAACGCTACTCGACTCTTAAATCTATTCATGAAGCTCATAGTTTCCTTGGATTTGCCAATCAGTTTAGAAAGCACATACAAAATTATGCTGTTATTGCTAAGCCACTTACAAGTGTTTTGAAAGGTTTAGAAAGAAAGACCAGCAATGCTACCATAATTTTAACAGATGACCAACAGTGCACATTTGAAACCTTAAAAACTGCAATTACCACTGCTCCCATTCTTGCATATTTTAAACAAGGACTGCCAACTTTTTTAGGAACTGATGCCTCATATTCAGGATTAGGAGCAGTTTTATCTCAAGATCAAAATGGAAAACGTGTCATTGAATACGCATCACTTACTTTAAAAGATGTTGAAACACGCTACCACAGGAATGAACTGGAATATACTGCTATACATTGGGCCCTCACCGAGAAGTTTAGTCTCTATCTACTTGATCATAAATTTCAACTCATCACAGACAACTACACAACAGCTTATGTTGCTAAATCCACAGCTAACTGAAAATTTGCAAGATATTTAGTAGATCTGGCTCAATTTGACTTTACAACTGTGCATCGACCTGGAAAGTAAAATGTTATTGCTGATTATCTTTCACGTTTTCCAACACTGCCTGTTTGTTTAACAGTTACTGTAAGCCATCAATCAGAAATCTGTACAAAACAAAAACAAGATGATTTGTGTCAATATATTTTTCACTAACTTAAAGAACAAAAAGACTATGTCAATCATATCCAATTATAACATCGACAATAACACTCTTGTGCGAGTAAAAAAAAAATCAAATTTCTTTTGCAGTTGTGATTCCGAAGGCAATGAGAGAACTAACGTTGATTGCTTGCCATGATGATGTCGGACGTATGGACACAAAGAAAACACTTCACAATTTAAAGTAACGCTATTGGTGGCCAAGTATGTGAAAGGACTGTAAAATTTATGTTAGAAGTTGTCACAAATGTCAAGTTGTTAACTGCCTTACTGCTAATGCTTATGGTCTGTTGCAGCAATTGCCAATTCCAACTACACCATGGGAAATTGTATCCACTGATCACGTGATCTGCTTACCGCAAACAAGAGCAGGAAGCACCAACATGCTTGTCCACATTGATCATGCTACATGCTATGTAGTAGCAACACCTTCTGCATCCCTTGGTGCACACTCGGTGATTGATGCCCTGTACCACAACATAATACTTAGATATGGTCCACCAAGTATGTACATATCTGACAGAGGGACTGCATTCATTGCACGCCACACTCAGCACTTCCTACAAAAATATGGAATCACACAATCAATGACACCACAAGCAAATAGCATCGTTGAATGAGCAAATGGCATAATTGTGTCTACTTTGAAAAAATTGACTGACAAAAATCCAGATAAATGGGATGAATTGCTTCCAAAACGCCTTACTAGCAATTAATGCAACAAAACAAAATTCAACAAAAAAAATCGCCATTTTATCTGCTTTTTGGATATGAGCCCTGTCTTCCCCGTGAACTTCACATTGGGAGCTTCATAGATGACACACCTTGCGAAGATCAACTTGACCTCTTCTCATTCTCGCCAGGGAAGAAGCTGCAAATAATGTATATGAAGCACATTTGGAGACTAAACACCGATTTGATCTTCATCGTAGGTCTCATTCGTTCAAGGCAGGAGATCACAAACTCTCCTATCTTCAAAGGACCATTTGTGATTGTTCGTCCAGTCTGGGCCCTGTGCTACGAGATCAAATCTAGAACACTCCAAAACAAGTTTATCAAAGTTGTCCATGTGCATCATCTTCGCCCTTACTTCAAACGAGATGCAGATGTCATGCAAAATAACACCTCGTATGAAGAAAACGATTCATCTGCAGAAGATCATCAAGAAGTTTCTGTGACCACTGAACCTTCACCAAGTCGAAATCACTTGCGTCGTAATCATCGTCCTCCCAAAAGATTTTAACAATATGTTTCCTAAGACTCTAACTTTTTACTACGCTAATTTTTTTTTATGTCTTTAAAAAAAAATTCTCATTGGGCGGGGCCGAATGTAAGCTTCCCATTTTGTTAGTATAGTATAGACTAGGAATTAGTATATTAGATAAAATACCATATTTATTGTATTTTATCTAATGTAATCTGGCAAGACCAGATACACAGACGCTATGCTGAAATGACCGTATTGTACCACAACATAATTTTTCTCTATTATTAAATGTTATTTTTTTCCTGAATAGTTAAACATTCTTCTCTAAACTATCAACTCCATATATCTTTTTATCTTATACATAGTAGAGAAATAAATGCAAATTCTAACCTTTTATCTGACTGTTTCAATTCCTGTATGTTAACAATCTTAATAATTGTTTATACACAATTACACATTGGAATATTTTATATCATTGTAATTATGTATCACAAATTTCATACTTTTTTTTAATGCAAAGCTTATGTTTTTTAGAGTGATCCAGTTATGTCAGACCCAACTGCTGTTGCCAGTGATAACAATGCTGGACCTCAATTAGTAATTTGGGGTACTGATGTTGAAGTCACTAAATGTCAAAGCAAGTTCAAGCATTTTATTCAAGAGTATACTGATTTGAATATTGAAACAGATGAATTGATGGAAAATGTAGATTTTGAGCGACCCTTTTACATGCAAAAACTGGAAGAAGTATGTTATCTTTAGTAATTTTTATTTATTTTCATAAACTTTCAATGTGACAATCATACTCGACTGAAATTTGTGTTAATTTATTGCAAATGTTTATGTGTGTGTTTATATACTTCGAATTATAAACAGTTGGAATCTGTTTAGTTTCTTATCCAAGGCCATTTTTATTTCATGTGTGTGCATTATAGAAAAATAATGAATTTGTTCTATTGAAATTGAATAATACATTTTATTGATTAACTTAACTCAGCGGCATGACAGTCCATGAGGGCCAAGGCCTACTGTGCCCAACTCAGTATATGCGACCTTGGGCCCTGAGGTGCTGAGCAGATGTTCGGGTCAGGTGGTCAATCTGACATGATTTTATTGACTAATGTATTTTTAAATATATGAACATCCTGTTTTCATATTTTTAGCTACCTAAACTTTCTGAATCCAAAATTTCATTTTATGTATAATAGTTACTTACTGAATTGTATACTAATTATCTTTTAAAGATCCTTTGAAAATCCATTAAATGATGCTTTTAGAATGACATATTTCATGTACTTAAAAATTATTTTGTCATATCACATAGATTTTGTTCAGCTAGGTATATTTACGAATGAGAATAGGAGTTAGGGGAAGAAATTTTTATTATTACATTGGTTCATTGAATTAAGTGAGAATAAGTACCCTGTTTGAAGTTCTTAAAATATATTATTCTTTCACATTTTTGTTAATTTTACGTGCTTCACAATTTTCTACTTTATAGATATATATATATTTTTTATTTCTAATGGGGCTACAGGTTGCTATTTAACCATTGAAGACCTACTTGCTGGGACTTGTTGAAAAAAAAATTCTGATGCTAAGAGTAAAACAAAAAACTTTCATCATTTTTTAATAAAATTAGTTTCTAAGAATCTAAAATAATAAAATAGAATTCAGATGTTCATTAATCAATCAATTGTTACATATATTTAGCTTTAAAATGTATCTAAAATGCATTTTTATCCAAAATAATAGTTGCTATACTTTTTAATTAACAAATAATTAATTTAGTAATGAAATAATAGAAATAATCCTTTTTAAAAAATATATATAAACTAATTAAAATCCATTTTCTATGAATTATAAATAAAAGAAAGATTTACAGATAACTATTGAAACGGTTGCTTTTTTCTGAATGTTTGATTAAACATATATATATATATATATGTACGTGTTAAAAAGAAAACAGTGTAGAGGAAAGCCTCGACATATATTTACATTTACTGAACAAAACATTCAAAAAGAAGGAAAAAACTATCTGCCAAAAACATTTTTGATATTTTATTTTAATTTTAAAGTTTTTCATTCCATTGTGTTTAGTAAATTGTACAAAAATAGCATTCATTATTTAAACAATTTCCTTCTTAGGATTTGAAATAATAAAATTAATTAAAAATGTTCATTTAGTTAATAATTGTGATAAAAATGGCAGTAAAAGATAAATTTTTGTTTATTGATATCCATCTCATTGTAAAAGAAGGGGGGAAGGTGTAAGGTTGCCGAATTTAAATTCCACCCATGTTGTGTAAGCTCTCAAAATCCAGAATTCAAGGTGGTTTTACACAATGAATTATTAATGCCGCTTGGCATCTTTTGAGAGCTCAAATGGCCTCCCGCTGGTGTGGTAGTTAGGAGAGGTGGGTGCCAGCTAGGTATCGTCTTCATCACTTATAACCATGGTTCAAAATTTCAAGGTCCGTTGCCAAAAGCCCTCAAATGGGTGAACAAGTGCGACTTTAATATTCACTCACTCACTTTGTAATTTTTTCATTGCAGTGTTCAGCCCCCGTAGAAAATGTGCTTTTTTTAAAAAAAATAAGCGTATGTTGAAAAAAGCAAAAAAGTTGAAATTTCTAAAATTACAAAATTCCACAACTGTAAAATGTAGAATTAAAATTGTGAGCATTTTTTTAAACGTTTGACACACAGGAAAAAAAAGTTTTATGCAATTATGAAGTTGTTAAATGTTTGATTTAAATTTTGAGTATTTTTTTAAAAATAGCAACAAAAAAAAAAAGTTTTCGGTAATATTGCATTCAGGAATTCTTGCAAAAATGTCAATTAAACTTTTTCGACAATGAAAATTTTTCACTAACAAATGAAAACAAAAAAATTGTCATCATTGTTTATTGAAACGACTGTTAATTCCTTTATTGCGTTGTTTTTGAATGTTAGATTAAAAATATATTTGAATAAAAGGGTGAAAAGCCTAGAAACTTATTTACATTCACTTTATAAAATCATTCAAAAAGAAAATAATACTATATTTTAGAATTCAGAATATATATATATATATATTCTGTATATATATTATTTCAGAATTCTCTTTTATTTGTAAGGTTTTTCATTCCTCTGATCTTCATTTAATAATTCTTTTAGAATGAAGAAAAGTATCAGTTGTGTGTGTTATAAAAAATAAAAGCCTGCACTTTTAACAATTATCTGTAATAGCTGAAATATCCATTCTTCGCACATGTTAAATTTTAAAATAAATAAAATTGAGCTGTTTTTGCAAACATAATATATTTTTAAGAGGGTAGAGCTATTACAGAGCAGAGTATCCATAAGTAAAAAATAATATTTTAATGAGTGTTCACACTGCAATTCAGCTTCACAGAAAAGAATGATTTCATAAAAACGTATATTTGAATGTGAGAGAAAATTAACATGATAAATAGAAATTAAAGAATGAAAATATTGTTACGAATTTAGTCTTATTCTAATTGTTTCTACTCATTTGTGTTCATTTCTACAGTTTAATTTGTCGTATCTAATGTGATTTCAACCCTGTTTACCTGTAATATCATTTCCACTGCATTGCACGGTCCCCATGCTTTAACATTGGTTTAAATGGTAAACTCGCCAAATATTGCAGCTAGCGCCAAGTTGGCGACGGATTTGGCGACTTAATTTTTGGCGCCAATATATCGCCAAATTTGGCGATATGTCGCCAAATGTGGGCGATAAGCTTGGCGGCCATGGCAACCCTGCTCCTAATAACCCTGTCTGGCAACCCTATCGCTGTATTGTAACACTATGTATTGAGCTTTTCTCATACCTTCCGGATTTTTCTAGACCTTTCTATTTCTAGATTATTCTGGCAAGTGCCAGAGGTTTCTGACCGAAAGGTATAAAAGGGCCCGAGCCAGCTAGTTAGTTAGTCAGATCTCAGCTTTCATGCAAGTGATACCTCTGCTTGAGAGAGACGATTGCCTAGTGCGTGTGTTATTGCTTTTATTGAGTTATTATTTTTGTGCTGAGTGTTTACTATTGTTTTTGTTAGTGTATTGCATCTGTGTTATCAGTATTTTCATCGATTGTACGTGAATTTCTCGAACTGTTCTACAATTTGTGGAGGACTGTTTTGGCAAAGAATAAAATTGTTTTGGATCCCGCTCTTCGGCTTCAATCATTTCGAACCCTCAAAATGCAACAATTGGTGTCAGAAGTGGGATTGAATGCCAACAACAAGAGCGATGGAGGCCCAGTTCCAGACTCTTCTAGAAAAATTGTCTGAAATGAAATCGAGTTGACCGCCAGCATGAATGCCAACATGGGCGAAATGAAATCGGGAGTTGACCGCCAGCATGAATGCCAATATGGGCGAAATGAAGTCGGACTTGACCAGCATGAATGCCAATATGGGCGAAATGAAATCGGAGTTGACCGCCAGCATGAATGCCAACATGGGCGAAATGAAATCGGAGTTGACCGCCAGCATGAATGCCAATATGGACGAATTGAATACCAAGCTTACTAACGTAAACGAGCAGATCAGCGCCAACAAGGAAGAGTTGAAAAGTGATCTGAAGGGCATTGGCGACAAATTGACGACTATGGACAAGAAATTTGAAGAAATGGAAGGAAGAATCGAGTCGGTGGAAAATAAATTCGAAAACAAATTTGTGGATATAGAGAACAAATTTGAAAATAAATTCAAGATATGGAGAGCAAACTAGAGGCGAAAATTTTCGAAAAGGTAGAAGATGTTTCCATCTCGTTCAGGAGTGACCTAGAGAAATTGAAGCAGAAAGTCATGACTGGTCAAGGGGATGAATTTAAGTTTCAAGCTCCTTATTCCAAGCCTTCCATCAAGCTTTCTACATATGACGGAAAGTCCTCTTGGCAGGTGTATAAGACCCAATTCTCCATAGTGGCGGATGCAAACCAGTGGGACTCCCAGACCAAGGCCTGCCAGTTAGCTGCTTCTCTTCGAGCCGACGCTGCTGACATTTTGCAAACTTTGCCGGAAACACAGCGGCTGGATTTCGACGCTTTCTCTGAGTTACGCTCGGAGATGAATGTGTGAAGGATTACAGCAGACTCCAGCTGAAGTCACGGCAGCAGAAAGTGTCCGAAACGCTCCAAGAACTGGCGACGGACGCCGAGAGGCTTTCTCACTTGGCGTTTTCTGACTGTCCGACTGAAGTAAGAGAAGTCCTGGCGCTGCAACACTTCATCGACGGGGTGCGTGATCCGGAAATCCAGAAAGCTCTCCGAATGGCGGATCTCAAGGACTTAAAGGGGGCCCTAGTGTTTGCTATGAAATTCGAGGCAGCCCAGCAAGCAACACGAAAGGACAGACACCCCATACGAGCCAACGAATCGGACACGCGAACTCAAGTGTGGAGCGGTTAGAGCGACAGATGAGAAGCTTCATGAATAGAGTTGAGTCTTTGATGTCCCAGAAAGCAGACGGAAGAAGACCCTTAAATGCTGGACCTGCGGTGGAGAAGGGCATCTGCAGAGAAGCTGCCGGGCACGCCAAGGCGATGAAACTAATAAGCGCCTCCCAGAAGGAGGTGTCGGAAAACTAATTAATGGCCATCTCGCGGAGGTTGCCAGATTTTTGGAAAGCCCCACTTTCCAGTGTGTCAAATTTCGACAAAGAGTACCGGTGAGAATGGAATTTTTATAATGGGACATGTTAACGAGCTTTCCTGCAACATGATCATCGATACAGGAGCCAATGTGTCTATCATTCGGAACGATCTGGCTCAAAAATTAAAAGAGAAACTTATCTGGACCCGCCCCCGTGGTGCTAGACCGTGACGGGGAAAAGACTGATATTCACGGAAAATTAAAAGTCAAGATCCAGTTTGGAGACACTACCTACCGACATGCTGTGTATGTCGCAGATATTGCAGACCTTTTCATTCTTGGACTGGACTTTCTAAAGGAGCATGGTTTCACTCTAGACTTCAACAAGAACGAATTACGTTCCATACACGAAGAAGTCACTATATTCAAAATTGATCACAGGACAGAATCTATTCGACAGGTAAATCGCTAACGAGAATATTACCATTCCCCCAAGGACTGAAATCATAGTACCTGGATACATCGGTAACGATGTGAGTTTCAACTCTGGCCTAATTGGATCTGCGGAAAATAAAGCGAATGGATTGCTTTTGGCGCTAGTGGACCTTTCCAGAAAAACTATCCCGGTAAGAATTTGCAACGTAACTGAAAACCTAAAGTGTTCCAGAAAGGTGAAGTGTTGGTAACCTGCAGTCCAGTAACGTGTGTCTGCAAAAGTTCGAGCTTGTTATCCAACTCGCTCAACAGATGACTCCCGACCTTCTAGAAAATGCGGAATTGTCCCCCCGAACAGAAAAGCTCCGCAGAAAGACTGTTCCAAGAATTTGAAGACGTGTTTTCTAGAAACAGTAGCGATATTGGCCATACTACAGTGACACAACACAGAATTGATACAGCAGACCATCATCCGATTAAACAGCACCCAAGACGCTTGCCGTTTGCTAAACAGGAAGAGGTCGGAACACTACTACGAGAGATGCAGGAAAATGACATCATAGAACCGTCTTCGAGTCCGTGGGCATCTCCAATCGTCTTGGTTCGTAAGAAAGATGGCTCCACAAGATTTTGCGTGGACTATCAAAACTTAACGACGTCACCAAGAAGGACAGCTACCCTCTTCCAAGGATAGATGACACCCTGGATACCCTTTCCGGTCATAAATGGTTCTCGACTTTAGATTTAAAGAGCGGATACTGGCAAGTGGAGATCCATCCCGAAGATAGAGAAAACAGCATTCACTTCCGCCATGACTACGGCAGTTCAAAGTCATGCCGTTCTCGGCTCTGCAATGCGCCAGCTACTTTCAGCGCCTGATGGAGACCGTGCTAAAGGGTCTGACTTTTGAAGCTTGCCTTATTTACCTGGATGACGTATAATAGGAGGGCGTTTTGAAGAACATCTTCAAAATATCCGGAAGGGGTTATCAAAATTAAGCGACGCTAACTTGAAGCTAAACCCTTCGAAATGCAAGTTCTTCCAGAAAGAAGTCAATTATCTGGGACATAATCTCTGCAGAAGGTGTTCGACGGACCCCGAAAAAGTGTCCGCCGTAAAGAATTGTAAACGCCCTGAAAACCTCCGTGAGCTTTCCTGGGACTATGTACTTATGACCGAAAGTTTATGAAAGGGTTCTCTAACATCGCAAGACCCTTGCACACGCTAACAGAAAGTAAAACAGAAGTTTCAAACAAAAGAATGTGAAGATTCCTTCCTCCAGCTTAAAGAAGCTTTGACGTCTTCACCGATCTTAATATATCCACAACCGGACAAGCCATTTATCTTGGACACTGATGCCAGTAACGAGAGTGTCGGAGCAGTATTATATCAGGAAATAGATGGCCAGAAACGAGTCGTAGCTTATTGGAGTAAGTGTTTATCGAAACCGGAAAGAAATTATTGTGTCACTCGAAAAGAACTACTGGCTATTGTGAAAGCCATCGAGCATTTCCATCACTATCTCTATGGCCAAAAATTTCTTCTACGATACCGATCATGCCTCTTAACCTGGCTAATGAATTTTAGAAATACTGAAGGCCAGGTAGCCAGATGGATACAACGGCTCAACGATTACTTTGACATCAGACATCGTAAAGGCTCCTCGCATGGAAATGCTGATGCCCTTTCAAGAAGACCATGCCCAGAAAATTGTCACCGCCATTGTTCCAGAGTAGAGACCAAATATGACTATGCTATACGCCAGATAACAACTTCAACAGCGACGCCACCCGATCCCTGGGAGTGACGAAAGTTCGAGAAGACCAGATGGCGGATCCTGATAAAACCCTTATAGAGTTTATGGAGTCTTCCAGCAATAAACCAAGTTGGCAGGACATCTCGGCTTATAGTCCTACAACTAAGCAGTATTGGGCCCTCTGGGAATTCTCTACATCTCAGGAATGGTGTTCTATACCGAAAATTCGAATCAGAGGATGGAAAGACATTCAGGTGGCAATTAGTACTTCCCTCCTCTCGATCCCAGAGGTACTCAAAGAATTGCATGGCAGCCCAACAGGAGGTCATTTCGGCGTCATGAAAACTTTGCACCGAAAGAGCGATTCTTCTGGGGTAAATGACGTGGAACAGTGGTGCAAGTCCTGTGATGCCTGTTCAGCTCGAAGGGGCCAAAGATACGTAGCCAGGAAGCTGCATAAATGTTGGAGCACCCTAACGTTCGCTTATATCCTGGGACCTCTGCCAAGGACTGCGTCTGGTAATAAGTACCTACTTGTTGTCATGGACTACTTCACGAAATGGCCCGGTGTAAATTCCGGATCAGGAAGCCCCCACCGTAGCGGAGGCTGTAGTGCAACACTGGATATCGAGATATGGGGGGTACCTCTTCAACTTCATTCATCAGGAAGAAATTTCGTCTCTGCGGTATTGAAGGGGGTCTGTGAACTGCAAGACCAAGACCACACCTTTGCACCCACAGCCAGATGGCATGGTGGAGAGGTTTAATCGTACCATCCTGAATAACCTCTCACTGATGGTCTCCAAGAACCAACAAGACTGGGACCAGAAAGTTCCTTCTTTCTGCTAGCGCATAACGAGACTACCGGATATTCACCATCCCAGATGCTTTTTGGCCGGGATCTTCGTCTCCTTTGTGACCTGCTGTTTGGTCGCCCTCCGGATACACCTTCATCGCCCTGAGGAGTACGTGCAGAATCTCCAGGCACGTTTTGAAGATGTACACCATTTGGCTCGAGAACGGATCAACCTGAGGACGGAGAAGATGAAGACTCGGTATGACACAAAGCCACAGGACATCAATTCAAGGAAGGTGACAAGGTGTGGTTCTAAACCCAACGCAAAGGACTTTCTCCTAAGCTACAATACGGTCCTTATACAATTTTAAAGATAATAAACGACGTAATCCGGATCCGTAAGTCAACGACACTCAAGCCTAGTCGTTCATTACGACAGGCTTGCTCCATATTATGGCCATAATTCTTAGTGTGTCAATTATCGTGGTAATTTATTTTGACCATGGTCTTGTATAAATAAGTTAGTGTGTAAATAATCTTGTAAATAATTTTGTTTGTTGTTTTGTAAGTGTTTATTTTCTACTATGCATTACGTGTTTATTTTGTACTATGCATTAGGTGTTTATTTTGTACTATGTATTACATGTTTATTATTGCATATTCATTTAATTGTTTTTAATCAATTGCTTTATTATTATGTTAACGCCTGATGAAAGGGTTGTACTGCCCGGGACGCAGTTCTTGAGAGGGGGCAATGTTATAATTTAGTCTTATTCTAATTGTTTCTACTCATTTGTGTTCATTTCTACAGTTTAATTTGTCGTATCTAATGTGATTTCAACCCTGTTTACCTGTAATATCATTTCCACTGCATTGCACGGTCCCCATGCTTTAACATTGGTTTAAATGGTAAACTCGCCAAATATTGCAGCTAGCGCCAAGTTGGCGACGGATTTGGCGACTTAATTTTTGGCGCCAAATTTGGCGATATGTCGCCAAATGTGGGCGATAAGCTTGGCGGCCATGGCAACCTGCTTAATAACCCTGTCTGGCAACCCTATCGCGGTATTGTAACACTATGTATTGAGCTTTTCTCATACCTTCCGGATTTTTCTAGACCTTTCTATTTCTAGATTATTCTGGCAAGTGCCAGAGGTTTCTGACCGAAAGGTATAAAAGGGCCGAGCCAGCTAGTTAGTTAGTCAGATCTCAGCTTTCATGCAAGTGATACCTCTCTGCTTGAGAGAGACGATTGCCTAGTGCGTGTGTTATTATTGCTTATTGAGTTATTATTTTTGTGCTGAGTGTTTACTATTGTTTTTGTTAGTGTATTGCATCTGTGTTATCAGTATTTTCATCGATTGTACGTGGATTTCTAACTGTTCTACAATTTGTGGAGGACTGTTTTGGCAAAGAATAAAATTGTTTTGGATCCCGCTCTTCGCTTCAATCATTTCGAATCCTCAAAACGAACAATATAAATAAAAATTATAACAATATTAGCAGTAATATGTTTCTGCTATGGGAACTATGGAATCTAAATAAGCTGAAATGGATTTACCAAAAGGAAAAACTAATGTGATAAACTATTTCACTAAAATATTATCATAAATAACATATTAGGAAGCCTTCAACTGGAAAAAAATCAAATTAGTACAAACTAAAATTTTAAAAAATAGATAAAGTAAGCATACATTGTGTGTGTGTAATAAACCATTAAATTAATATTATATGAGGAAAGGATAGAATACTATCTAACATCTACATCACATTTAATATAAAGTTTAGATGAAATACAATAGTAAAAGAATAAATTAGTAAGAACCAAAATAAACTATCTAAAACAGGCCCACGTTGAAAAAACTATAAGAAGCCTAATGAGAGAAATAATAAACCTTGTTGATAAAAAAATTAATTTTTTTAAGCGATACTTTTTTGCAATATTTTAATTACAAATATAATATTTGTTATTCTGTTGCAAAGAACGAACAGATGAGGAAATACAATGATAATTAATTATAGTGATAATTGAAATATATATCATATATGAACAGTATATGCACAAAGTATTTATGATCTTCATTAAACTAAATAAGGAACATTTCAAAACAAAGTTAAACCGTGATGCATGAAACGTAAACTCGCAACAACACTGAATTTTTAAATAAATCCAAAGAGAAATATGAGAAAATTGTATCAAGCTGCAGCTTTTTTCCTCATACGCTTTTGGATCATAAATGGTATAAATAGATTTATAAATTTGAAGATTGCCAGAAGCAAAATTAATGCATGATGCCATGTGACAAAAAATCTGATCAGCATCTGATCCGTTTTTCTATGAAGATGAGAACATAGTATTTGCTGTGATGAAAAAAGAAAAGCAATAATCTTCTTTTTTTTTCAAATAAAGAAAATGTCATAGAAATGTACATATATAAATCTTTAAAAATCTATATGAAAAACAGGTTGTAAGAAGGAAAGTTAAACCATGATGCCACACAACAAAAAGTGCATTAACTCTGAAGTGCAAAAAGAAATTATTTTGTAAAGCCAGTGGCGTAACGTACACCCCTGCATTGCGAGGGACCCAAAGCCTGCTGACGATAAGTACATACAATTTGTAAGATCTGGCTTGGAACCCAAAGCCTGATTTGCTGCGTGTGCTTTAATATTCTCCGTTACGCCATTAAGTTGAGCCTTCAATCCCATCCATAGTTTCTGTATGAGTGTGCGTTATATGCTTGGTTTAAAAAATCAGAGCATTAAAAATAAAGAAAAGATGAGCATAGAAAAAATTTTAACTTTTATGTGTATCAAAATACTGTTTATTTAAAAGAAATGAAGCTCCTTATGAACTTAAGGGATTGTAGTTTTAAAAGTATACTATCTTTTTCTAAGTTTTGAATAATATCTTGAGTAAATGACTTCAAAACATAAGTGCATTGTGCACATACATTTCAGGTTTCTTCCAAAAAAAAGGGGGTGAGCATTATTATATGTCGAAATATCTAAAAATTAAATATTGCAGCTTATATGACGGATTTTACAGTAATTATTCTAAGTACTTACGTCTTTGCAGCCAAATTGGCTCTACACAAATCACACCATTTTCTGCAACAACTGACCAATTGGTTTTTCATATAAAATATGTTAGAATTTTTGCTGTTTTGATATCTATCAAGGTGTGATTCGTGTGGGACCAATTTTGGTGCGTGACGCTAATACATAAGTACCTCATTACCTAAGCTTCTGTTACAAAAAGCTTCACAAATCATTTTTTGGCTTTTGAGTCAGGGTATCACATAATTTAAACTGCAATATAAGCAAGAAAATTACAATTCAGAAAATAAACAAACATAAAAATGTGTGACACCAAAATAAAAATTATAGCATTAATTTAATCTAAAAGGTTATATCTTAAACAGAAAGATTAAACCCTAATTTTGATGAAATTACCATAACCAGTGCTGAACAAACAAAACACTCACGAAAAATCTTGAATATAAAAAATTCAAACATGAATAAAATAAACATAAATAAATATGAAGTAACCACACACACAAGCATATAGTAGAAATTATAGCATTAATTCAAACCAAAAAGCAACATGTAGAAATCTGGTTAATAACAGTTGTTGACATAAATGGAAGGTAGTTTTTTTTTTTTTTCAAATATTGCCTATCCATTAATAACAATTAGTTTAATTTAGTACTATATTCTCTCTTTTTTTTTAAACTGCTAGCTAGGATTTTCTACTTTATCGTTACAATGCGCGAGATTTAGAATTTATCGTTGTACGAAGGAAAGCAATAAAGTTTTTTCTAACAGAAAGAAACTTTGTAACAGATTTTTTTTAAATATAAACCAAATTGTCATGCTATTAGGATGTAAATAGGCAAGACATACCACTACTGTTCACTGATATTAATGCGATGATTTAGTTCCAATCTTTACTTATTTTGGGGTAGACTACCTTCTGTTGTCGTGATATCAACATCAGAGATTCAAGAGAATAAGGAAAAGCAACCGCACAAACCCAAGGTCTTTACAACTATTTAGTACCAAAATATGTACAAATGTTTTTGCATTGCCAACTCTTTAAAAATAACATAAAATAAATAAACAACATTGGAGAAGCAAACATTTTTTCAGTTACAGCAAAAAGGTTTAAAGAGTGTAATCATTCTTTCTTGATGCTCATAGTACAGCTAAGATTAATCAAGAGCATAAAATGAAATAGAACATTTTTTGGAAAGTGAATATCTTTTAAAGTAGACAGCACAATAAAAAGAGTAGCTTTAATAAAAATTAAACCTTGCAAGATGGGTAATTGTTCCATAATGCAATCACAAAAATATGCAAGAAATAATCATAAACAAAAATTACATAGATGCATAAACTTAATGCGTTGGCTAGTCTTTAGTAGATCACCCACTCACGTTGGCGGGCTTGATATCACAACACATAATATTGTCTGCGCTAAAGTAAGTTAAGCTCACAACTAAATAATCGCTTGAATATCAGTTAACTTTAACAGTACATCTTGCCCACTTCCATCTGTATTTGTTCTAAAATTACATTACGTTCAATAAAATATGATAACATAGTAAAAAAAATTGAAATCTACTGTTATGCAATTTGTGTTGCCAAACCCAAAAATAAAAAAAAACACTTTTTATGACAACTTTATCAAAAAACAAATGTAATTCCACGACAAAGAATTTAAAAAATGAACAAAACCCTAAAAAAATATATTTACCATAAAATGTGCTAAAATCCCCCAAAAAACTGCTCTAAACATCAATTTTTGCAAAGTTGACTTGTCACGTCTGATGACATCATATCTCCATTTTGCTGGAAAATCGCTTAAAAATTGAATTTTAAAACAATCTGAAGTGAATTTCGAAAAAAAACTCTTCGAGGTGTTCAGGATAATGACCTACAGCTTCTACATGCCAAGTTTCAGACTTCTGGGTTGCTTAGTTTTGCTGGTACAGCTGAAACACACAAACCCTTTTCTTTATATATACAGATAAACAGTATATATTCATATAACATCATGAATACACAACAAAGCGGGTGGTTAGCTGCTAGTCTGTTCTCTAAAACCAAGATCGTGAAATGTGTATTTTATTATTCTGAGCAAAAGTAAATAATAAAATTAGTTCAAAACAAAAATACAATTTGAAAAATTGGAGTAGGATCCAGATTTTTATATTAATTTTAAACCAGTATATATATCAGGTCATTCTAACTGACAAATTTATGCTAGGAAACAGTGCTGGTTTAAGCTCATTTCAAGCCCTGGGCACAGAAGATCTACGTGCCTCTTAGCTCTGGTGGATTGAAATTTATTACCAAATAAGCTGTTTAAGTCCAGCTTATCCAGGCGCTCGCCCCAAGTGCCCAATGGATAAACTGGCACTGCTAGGAAACACAGTTATATTTATAACTTGTTAGAAGTAAGTTTGTAATTTCTGGTTGCCAAATACAATTTGGTAGTGAGAAAATTATGGTCAATCAGTAAAGCTATATTTCGTGATAAAAAGCTCATTAAAAATAGACTATAGAAACAATATTGTGGACACTGAAGAAAGGAAACAATGGTATATTGGATTTTGTATCCTGCAGTGTTGTAAAAACATAAGAGAATGAATGATCTTCCATATGTTTGTTTCATTTTCCTATTTAAATATTTCAAAGAAAGTAAATAAAAAATTACATTATTAAATGACTATATTGATTTATAATTTGCTTAGTTTTATTCCTGTAGCTGCTCAACTAAATAATTTTAAATTTTCTGCAGTCAAGTAATTTATGCATTAAACACACATTAATCCCTAAAGAGTTTAGTGGGGTTTTTTTTGTACAAGGCTTTTTATTTAAAACACAAACTGTGCATGTAATAAATGATCATGAAATTTATTCTGTTGACTCAACATTTTGCTTCTTGCATGTGTCTAACCTATTTCATGTGCACTTTGATGAAACTTCAAAAAAGTTTGTTAAATACATATAGCAATGTTTCTAGTTTTTGAAAATCAGAAAAAATATTCTTGAAACATAATGTAAAATTATAAATCTTTTTAAAAAATATATCTGTATTGACAAAAAATTTGGAGAAAGATGGGATGCTAGAAAGTAATGGAGTATGTCATGTGACTCAATTTTTATTTCTCATTTATTGTACAACTTAATCCTATAGTCCACCTCAACCATGATTGTGATTTCATAAAAATATACATGGCCCAAATGTATTCAAACTACAAGAGCAAAAATTTGTGTTAAAACATTTATAATTATTATACAGTTAATTCATAGTTTTTAATATATGCGTGTCCAAATTAAATATGAATTTATCTCCTTTCATTTTTTTTGTTTGAAATAATTTTATACTTTTTTTTAGATCTTTACTATTGAAGAGCCATTTTTGAATGTAAATTGTGCTCACCTGAACAGATTTGACTCTGATTTGTATCGTCAGTTAGTTAGCTATCCACAAGAAGTTATTCCTTATTTTGATATGGCTGTAAATGAAATATATTTTGAACGCTATCCAGATAGTCAATTACCCCATCAAATACAAGTTCGTCCTTTTAATGCTGAAAAAACTAAGAATTTACGACTTTTAAGTCCAGAAGGTAAAAATCATTTTTTATGTACATATTAGTTTTACAGAAAGCTTTTTATCTGATATATATTATGGCAATTTTTTACATCTTGCAGCTGATTTATTTTTTCTTCTGTGGATTTGAAAATTAACTTAAATAATATTTTTGAAAACACATGAATTATATTGTAAAAACAACAAAATACCTATTTTAAATATTTTAAATCTGTAATTCATTGGGAATTTAGTTATCTGTACAATTTTTTTTCTTGGTAAGGAAAAATATTATTTATCAGTTTGTTAATTTATTATTCATAATTAAAATTAAATCATGTGAAGTGTCTTTACACAACAACTCAAGCCAGTGTTTCTATTCACCTTCTTGCACCCTTTAAACTGTTTTTAATTTTTCACAATTAAAAAAGTTTAAAAGGAAATTGTTATTAAAATGTGTGAATGAAAAATATGTCCAGACTTTCTAATTCATGTAAAAATAAAAGTGGAAAAATAATTCAATATTTTCTTTAAACCAATTAGGGCATCAACATTAAAATATATTGAAATGAAGAATGTTTTAAAAGTTAGAAGTACTCCTCAATTATTCATCTTTGCTAACGTAATGCTGTTGTTGGGGAATGGTCCCTATGTGTTTTTCTCTCAGGAAACCAGACGAGGTTGTTGACAAAACACCTTTTATTTTCTCTCTCGGTTGCTCGGGGCGTATGTCGGAACACAGCTATGGGCACTGTAATCCCACGCTCTCACTCATCTGAACTCCTGCACACACTCGCTGAAAACTCCGACTCTCATTTTGCTTAATACACTTAATCACTGCCAGGCTGCACCCACTGTGCATGCTTGAACAGCTATATAATGCATTTTGTATTAGTCATTATTTGAATCTTTAACAAATAAAATATAAATCTATTTAGCTAGAAAAAACAATTACTTTGCTCTTAAGTTAAAAGATGTAGCTGTAAATTTTTACTGCTTTCATTACATTGTAAAGTTTGATGCTTGCATACTGAATTTAACTTAAAATGATAACCTCATTAAAAGAGAAAAAATAATAATGGTTTTAGTAATTTTTTAGGTGTGAAACTCCTTTTGATGAGATATGTACATCATAAAATGATTAAAATTTCTGTTCTTATTCATGATTGAATTCTTACAGAGGGTATATCTGCTTTTCTTTTACTAAAGAAAATTTTAAAAAGAGATAAAAAAAATTTTTGTTGAAACAATCACTGTAACATAAGAAATTTCTTAATTGCTTTATTAATGTGGTTATCCTTAGATAAAATTACTATCGATGGTCACATTTGTCATTTATCTAATGTATATCAATAAATAAATACTCAAAATTTTGTTGCAATATTTCTTTTAATAAATCTTTTCTTTTTATGCAGATATTGATCGCCTCATAACTATTAGTGGTATGGTTATTCGAACATCCAATCTCATCCCTGAGATGCGAGGGGCGTTTTTCACTTGTAATGTTTGTTTTGAAACTATCACTGTTGAATTAGACCGTGGACGTATAGCTGAACCAAATGTTTGTAAAAATTGTAACACAAACTATACTTTTGGCCTCAATCACAATCGATCTCAGTTCACTGATAAGCAAATGATCAAGATTCAGGAATCCCCAGGTAAACCACTTATTATATTTCTTTAATAAATTTTTGATTAATTAACTTTTAAGATGTTACTTTATATTAATCATTTTTATATTTTAGTTTAATTCATTATAAAAATTATATACTTTCTAATCAATATATTATTTAAAAATTAAGGTAAATCTATAATTTTGTTTTGTAAATATTTTTTAAAAATTGTTATAACTTTCATCAATTCTGTAATAAAAGCAGCATAACAAAAATCATTGTTGTCATATGGTATATTTTATTCTTTGGATTATCCTATGTATTCATAGCTAAATAAATGCATGTAGGCTGTCAGTTAGTTTTTAAAAAATGCATTATAAGAATTTTTCATGAAGTTAAAAATTCATATAAAAAGTAGAATTTTGTTATTAACACAATTAATCTAATTCACTCACCCAGGTATTGTTACTTGCAAATGTTAGTTGATATAAATAAGTTCTATTTATTTTGTATTTTATTGGGGGTTCCATATTTCAAAGCATATTATATAAGTGCTGTTTTAAACTCACTAATTAAAATGGTTTATTTTTTTTATAGATGACATGCCACCTGGACAGACTCCTCATACTGTTATACTCTATGCACATAATGATTTGGTTGACTCTGTACAACCAGGTGATCGGTTAGTATACTTTTTATTGTGTAAGAAATAAATAATGGTTTTATATATTCAACAATATATACATATTAGTTCACATCAAATTCATTCATAAATTAATATTAAAAAATAGCAGTTTTAATTATTGATGAAAATGTGTGTATTAATAAATATTTCATTTTGTGGTACTTTTTAAAGGCTTTTTTTTTAAAAAAAAATCCAAAACATCAAACAATAAGAGCAAGGGTTGTCCCAATTAATATTTTTTTTTTATTTCATTAATTTAAAAAAGGTTATGAGTCCCCCTTTCTTTCAGATCTTTAAAGATTTCTCTAAGCTAAGAAGCACCGATTTTGATACTGGTAGAATTAAATCACGAATACTTTGATTGATAAAATATAGATTCATAACAGAAGGGTAGTGGGTCCAAGTCTTGTCTTTTAAAAGACAAGACTGTTGTTTAATGTACGTCGAATCTGCAAGGCTAAGAATCATCACATTGGAATGTTGCCGCACAACTGGTATAGTGGTTAGCGATGCTGACTGTGGCCCATACGGACTGGGTTCGAATCCTGGAGAAGACATGAATGTTTGTAAATGTAAAATGTCTTTGCAGCATGGGTGTACTCTAAACAGCCGTCGAGCCGCAAGTCCTCTCGTGTGGTTGGTGGAAGGGGGAAGAGAGGTGGGAGGCCCTGACCATACCCAGGGTGTTCTCCCTCAAAATTGGGGTGGAACCGAGCAAAATTGTACTGTTACCTGCATGGTGCTCAAATCTAAGCCCAAGGACAGGCATAAAAATCTAGCCGTTAGCTGTGACGAAATTCACGGACTTTGTTCTGATGTTACTGTCGATTAGATGGCATAAGCAACAAGAAAGGCTATTTTACATGCATCGAAACATTTTTTTTTTCCTTCTGTGTGAGTTTTTAATCTACAATACCTTTATGAGTAACTAACTTGAATACTTTTTGAAAATAAACTATTTTAAATCTTAGCCAGTATTTGTCAAATATATTTTTATATGCTACTGCCATATTTATATATTTAAAAAAAATTAAGCTTAGAAGGTAAATTGTTTCTTGTGTTGTTCATTTTTGTAAATATTTTATTTATTTTTTTACAAGTAGTTAATTTTTATATGCTACGATTTAAATCAATAAAAATACTATCTAGCTTGTAATATTTTCTAGAAATTATCAATAACATTGTCAGAAGCACGTTTCTGAGAATTTTCAGAATGTGTTTTATATTTTATATAAAAACTTAACTGGTACACCCAGATTTTCAGTTTGCATGGGTGCATTGGAAAGGAAGGAGGGAAAAAAACTAATACTGAACGGAAAAGATATTTTTTTATGTGTTAAATTTAAGAGGATTGCAAATTAAACCCAAAAAAAGAGGGGGGGGGTAGCGTATCTCTCCTCAACAAAGAATCACATTTGCCAAAGTTAAAATCTGTAAGTCTTAATAGTTGAAAAAGGAGATTTTTTTTAAACCTATAATGCCCTTATAACATTCATGTGGATTGACTTTTGGAAACCTCCTTATCAGATATCTGCTCAGTAAAAGTTATATGCTTTCTAAATTTCAAGTTTATACGTTTAGTTATTCATAAAAGAATTTTTTTCATATAAAATTCCCTTACAACCCTCTCTTAAATATCAATTTTCATAAAACTCTCTTATAGGTTCTCTACTCCATGAAAGAAACATGCCAGCTAAATTTGAAGTCTTGGTTTAATAGTTCAAATAAACAGAATTCTCTTGTCTATAATAAACACCCCTTTTACCCCTCACAACTCCCTTAGATTTTAATTTTCATAAAAGTCTTTGTTGACTTGGTTCTCTACTCTTTGAAAGGAATATACCAGCCAAATTTCAAATCTGCAGGTCTAATAGTTAAGAAATGTGAATATTTATCTATAGCAGCACTTAACCCTTTGGGGGTTTGGCAAAACCCTTTCCTAACGGATCTCTACTCCATGAAAGGACCATGTCTGCCAAATTTTCTAGTCTGAAGGTCTAATAGTTCAAAAATGGAAAATTTTTCTATAATGGTGCTTTACCTCTCGCAACCACCCTTGGTTATCAATTTTCACAAAGCCATTAATTAGCTGATCTTTACTCCATGAAAGGAACATGTCTGCCAAATTTCAAGTCTGTAAATCTAATAGCTCAAAAACGAAAATAGTTATCCTTAATACCAATTAACACTAGAACATCCAGGATTTCATTTACCCTTAAACATCCACCGGTATCATTTCAACACTGCAGTATAAAATATATGAAATAATTGTAATAACTAAATAATTGCAGAACTGCTGTTCAGTAGGGTTTAGTTTTAAGATTTTCTTAAATTATTTCGTGTGATTATTATATATCA
This sequence comes from Trichonephila clavipes, assembly GCA_019973935.1. Taxonomy (NCBI): domain Eukaryota; kingdom Metazoa; phylum Arthropoda; class Arachnida; order Araneae; family Nephilidae; genus Trichonephila; species Trichonephila clavipes. Next base: position 185,041 of record BMAU01019817.1, on the reverse strand, counting down.
TGACCCTTTAATGTTAAAATAAAAACTGACATTGACGTAATGCTTCGCGAAACTTTTTGGATCCCTGTTTTGTCGCAAACCTGCCAGGAACATTACTATTATGCGGTATCCATTCTGTGCCATCCCCACTTTTCTGTGTAGTCACCATGGAAAATGATTAAAAGTCATGAAAAATTTCCAAATTCTCTGCAAAAATGCGGAAAGGAGAACAAACTAAACAGGCTCCAGTGTCAAATGGACACTGACAGACGTTCTAGTGTTAAGCCTTTGCATCACCCCTTGTGGGTTGATTTTCACAAAACCCATTTTTAAAGGAACTGTATTCCATAAAGGAATTGGCCTATCAAAAATTTCAAATCTGTAGATCTAATATTTCAAAAACGGGAATAATTACACCCCTTGGGTTGAGTTTCACTAAAACTATTCTATAGCAAGTATCTACTCCAGAAAGGGAATCTGCTAACCAAATTTCAAGACTGTATGTCTAATAGTTTTAAAATGGAAATAGTTATCAGTAATGCCCCTTAATCTCCCTTAACACCACTTGGGCATCTATCGGAACATAGTTTTACTAACTGTGAAACATTTGCGAACATGTATCCAACCATTCCTTAAAGCTTCATGGCAATTGGATGAATGGTTTAGGAAGGCATACAGACCCAAACATTCATTTTTAGTTACTGTATTTTCCTGTATATAATCCGCAGCCCCACATATTATCCTCAAAGCCTTTTTTTTTAGTAAAAAAAAAAGCATTGTATAATCCTCAGCAGTTTTTACGCCGAATAATTTAAAATATAAACTGCCGATAATGAGTGTCATATAAGATAAAAAATACACAATATAATTAAAAATAGAAGTAAGAAATTGTACAGAAAAAAAAATTATTATGAAACGTCTTTTTAAATATGTATAATATTTTTTACGATAATCTCAATAAAACAAAATTCTTTGCTACTGCCATCTATGTTTTAAGTTAAATAAAACACTCCATGCGGAAAAAATCTTTTTTTTTTTTAATTCAGCAAGTTAACAGTAAAAAAATTAAGATCAAGACTGCTTTTCCATTGTCTTTTTCTTTTAAAATCCATTTATTTATTCCTTCCTTTAGTTCTGGCCAGTGAGGTTTTCCACGACGATCGGCTCTTTAACGTCAATCACGATTTTCGAAGTTGGTCTTGTTTTTTCTCCGCAAACGAATATTCAATTTGTCAACGTTGAAAAACCTTGCAGCTTCCCAATTTCCGATTTCAGCAGCCTTCTCTATAACTTTTAACTTGAAGTTTACAGTGTAACAACGCTTTTGCTTCAACATGATGAAAACTTTCAAAGGACATAATAATTCTTGTCAAGAGAAAATTGGAAATGGTGCCAGCGGCTAGTAACTGTTTTTTCCTTCCGAGGAATCGAATTTGTTTTTAATGTAATTAGACAAAATCTAGTTATGGCTGAAATACGTAATCCAAGTCGTGAAAGCGCCATCTGTTTATTTTATAAAACATAAACTGCATTTCTTTCAAAACTTTAGTTAGCTTTTCTAATGGAGAATGTTTTTTCTCAGATAATCTGCGGTGGCGTATAATATGCACAATAAAATTTGAAACTTTTTTAACACATAAACTGCGGATATACAGGAAAATACAGTATATAGATAAGTTGGTTTTTTTGCTTGAAATTTACATCATGGAAATTATAAATTGTACTACCTCTTGAACCATTTGCTTAACAACATAAAGTAACAGGATGGTTTTTTTTTAAGCTCTTATAGGAAAGTTTAAAAAAAATGGCTCTTTTATGCTATTTATTTTTTATATGTTTATAAATTCTTTGTCATATTAAAATAAATAAGTTTTGGGGTACAGTTAAACACTCTATGCAATTTACCTTTATATTTGGAATGATATTTCCATATGAATATATTCTGATGTATTGTTTTTAAATGAAATTGTATGATATAAATTTATATGAAAAAGGTTAATTTTAAATGAATATATTTGAGCTCATATATTCAATAACGCTGGGTTTGCATAACCTTTAAATGTTAATTTTATATCTTGCTTTTAATTTTTTCAAAAAACTTTCCTTTTATTGAAATTTTTTTCCATTTGTAACTGACTGAAATTCCAATTCATTTCTATTAATAAGATGATTTAGGAAGTTGAGATGTTGTGTGGAAAGCAATGTTTAATACTGTAATACCTCAACTTACGCGAACGCAGAGCTTCATGATATTCAAATCTCCTCCATTCCGCTTTTATTTGAGGAAAAAATTGGTCAAGTTGGTAATGTGGTTGAAGAAGTCAATATTGCGAAGTAAATAAATGTAGAAGTATATTGTGATGTTTAAGAACTACACTGGATTCTCAAGAAGATCAGAAGCTGACAATTTATGAACTCATGAGCGAGAGACATTGAATAACTTGGGTCTTTATAACCAGTTCAATCATAAGATTGAGTGACTGTTGGGAATATGACAGAAGGCCTCAGTTTAATTTAAAAAGGGTTACACACAAATATTGTAAAATATAGACTCCAACGATGAACATGTTTTTTCAACAAAGCAAGGAATAAGAAATTATTTGCATGCTGCAACAAAATTTTGCAGGAGAAAAAATTATATATTTGACCCTGCAAACTATTTTGTTGTAAAACCTTCTAAATCAGAATAACTTTGGTTGCAATTTTGTACTTGTGTTTCTCTTAAGATTTTACTAATTTTTTTTTCCAAATTATTATTTTCTTTCTTCTTCAACCCCAACTAAAAATAACTTAAATGTATTTATATATGAAGTTATACCCCGCTATTATCACTCAGTCTCAACTATCGCATACGTTCGGGAACAGAGTGTATAGACTTTGTTTCTGCATTCACTTTACTTTGTTTTTAAATTTTTAGATTTAAATCATGTTTGTAAAAAGCCTTCGAATTAGATAGTCCTTATTTATATTTGGTTACAAAGCCTATTGCTCTAATAACATAGATCAGGAATCCTCTGCTAAGTCTCAGGAGCCGAGATTAGCTAGCACCTCATGTGAACTTAATATGGTTTTTGTTATATATACAAATGGTCAGTCATTCAAATGTAAGTTCGTTAATTGTATTTTATGTCATGTAATTAGTTGTCACATAATATACAGTCGAGCCTCTATATTGCAAATTTTTCTAAATAGCGAACTTTTTGCTAGAACCAAGAATATTTCACGATTTTCTTCGTAAAATAACCTCCCTATAGCGAAGTGCATTTTCTATATAATGAACTTTTTCTCTTCAATTTTTTTATCACATTTTTTGATGGTCATAAGTCTTGAACTGGTCTTATTATGTGACTAACTCACCGAGAGCAATAGCATTCCGGATATTTCGTCCTAGAAGTGCAACCTTTAATCCACATTGTCCGGTTCACTGGAAACATCTTCGATATCCCCTTTCACCCTCAGCAGTCTCATGCCCTTGAACTAGTCTCCATTCATTTGTATTACTGATCAGTGGTAACTTCGTTTCTTGTAGCTTGAAAATGTCAAAACAAACTGTTGAGTATCAAAGAAAAAAAACTTAATTCTTCAGGAAAGAAATAAAGGCGTCAAGAAACTTTTCTTGCGGTTTTTCTTTCTTTTTTTTTATAGATAAGATTTATAAAATAAATATATTAATTTACAAAAAGGTGTGAATAACTATTTTTTTTAAATCTATAGTGTTTATGAATTAAAAATTTGTTTTATGTTGTTTATAAAGAAAATTGAAAGTTGAACCTCTATATCAGAGGTCGCCTAAGTGGTGGTTCACAGACCACTAGAGGTCCACGAGAAAATTTTGCTGGTTCCCACAAAAATGTGGAATATACTTACTCATCATGTTAAGTTATGTTTTAAGATGCAGTGAAACATATTTCGATTCATAACAATAAGTTAACTCTTAAGAAATCCTATTAGGGGCCCACAGAATTTAAATTATGAACTTATTGGTCCGTGAGGTCAAAAAGTTTGACAACCGCTGCTCAATATAATGAATTTTCCATATAACAAACTTGTTTTCGGAGTTTAGCGACTTCGTTATATAGAGGTGTGACTGTATATATATTCTCTATAGATTTGCAGTTGTGAGTTGTGCAAAGAAAGCAATGGTAATGTAAATATAATGTTTTAAATTTCACTGTTAAAAATCCCTGGGATATCCATTTGAAAACATTCCACATCAGATTGTTGGGTCACATATTTAGAAATAATGACTTATTTCCTACTAAAAAAGGTAACCTTGTCAAGAATCAATGGAAAATAAAACAAAAGAAGACCACCAACTAGGTGGCTGGATAATGTTGAAAATAACTTAAAGTTAATTGGAGAAAGCGCTGATATAGTGCTATTGTGCTGGATAGGGCCAGATGGAGACAGCTTTGGCCTGCAACGGGCTGTAATGGCTGAAAAGAATAGAATATCTGTTTGAAAAAGTATGCACAGTTATATAACAATTGGCCATTTTTACCAGGTTCCATCAAAAATCCTAACTTAAAAAGAATTGTTTTTAATTGTTGTGATGTTTGATAAATCAAAAGCAAAATTTGTTCTTGTAAAGTTTCCACTTTTGTATTTCTCAAGTTAAATGACTCTTAACTACCCAACATGGAAAGGAGAAATGAAAATATTATTAATGTGTTGCAGTTTTTGGAACTTTGCATTTAGTGTTAAAAAATCTTGTCCAGAAACAGCTACTGAAAAACTGATTAAAGTGATTGGATGAAGCAAAGATGTTATACTATGATTTAGCAAGGTATTGAAAATTGAAACAAAGTTTCTTCCAGTAATTTGACACACCACAGATGGTAAACAAGTATGGTATATTTTGAAGTCGTAGCTTTGAACCAACTTTAAGAGCAAGAATAGTAGCTTTAATAAGTTCTTTGAACTACATTTTAACTAGAGAACAAGGCTATAGGTTATTTTTTTTTAGAGTTAGTGAGAAGCTGGTTTTACAATTCCCAAACTTTAAATAGCATTACAGCTAATTAGAAGACTGTTTTCTGAATATATGTTCAAGTGATTCATGGATTGACAGATAAATAAGTTACTCACATTTGGAAATTGAAGTACAATTTAAAAACGTAACTGATGCAGTTCTTTTCAAACAGGATTTAAATCTAAATACTACTAAAAATGCATAGAATGTTAATTCATCTAATCAAAGAGGAAATATGGCCACTTTGTGAATATTGTTTTTGCTAAAGATCCATAAAAATGAAGTTTTCAATTCCAAAATTTAATTTTGTTTGATTAATCAGTCAGTCTGAGCTTTTGAAATACCTGAGGATGTGAAACAAAATTCCTGATTGAGCCACTTCTAATTTTTGTTAACAAGATTGGCTTAAGAACTTCAAGGAACTTTCCACCACTATTACTTGCAAGTAAAAAACATACCTTAGAAGTAATAGGGGTGCTATGTACTTTTTGAAGTAATAAGAGTACTTATAAACGACTTTTTAATTTACCTTTTTGGTACAAAAGGTGCAAGTGCACATGCATACTGCCAGGGCCGGAGGTTTCTTTTCCCAAGTGTTACTCCTGGTTTGGGGGGGTAGTTAACCTAAATCCTTGAAGAAATCAAAATATAAATACTGTTTTTAATAATCTGTAGATTTTATAAACAGCATATGCTTTATATATTTTGCATTTGCATACTTTATTTACTCAGATTATTTCTTGATTTAATTGATTTCTTACATATTTTTGCTTATGATTTAACATTTTACATTTGAAAACAAGGATCTCCGCACTGTCCTACATTACAATCCTTACTTTTATAATAAATCATTTGCTATTTTGGGGGATTTTTGCAGAAATGTGAACAAATAAAAACTAAATTTTATATTGTGATGACCATGGAGAGGTAATTTCCTCTGATATATTCAGCATACAGATATATCTAATTAATAAATCATTCTCAAAAAGTTCGTAATGTACAGAATAATTAGAATGTATTATTTGCCTCTATGGCTACTCACATTTTTTCTGCTATTTCGAATTCAATTAAACATTTTTGACACTTTGACGTTGAAACACTAAAAAAAAAATTTTATAAGATCTAACTATCCATTAAAAACTAGGCTGTAAGCCCAAAACTCTAGCAAAAAAGTAAAACTCTCATACTTGCTATAAACAAATACCATGTGCTCATTTAAATAGCTGCCAATAAGTAAACAATTTGAAGTATTCCTTATCCCTGAATCAAAATCTGTGTGCATAGGAGTAATTCTCTCATTTTGAGTAGAAGGTTGAATATATAATAAGGCTGGTATGTATCTCAAATCATATGAACTTACTATGCCATTTATTGTGAAACAAATTGAGATTTCAAATGTTCCAATTCACTGACTCATATGTAATAGCTGAAGGTGAAAGGAAAAAGGCTGTGTCATGCATACATGATGGCCAGGAACTGGATGCATTTCTTGCTGGCATCTATATGTGATGGTAAGCGCAAAGGTGTTAAAGATGTGAAGAGCGATATCCAAATCACTTTTTTAGAAAATGTGTTCTGAGTTTCTGGTATGAGAAGTAGAGTTGTAATTGATATTACTGGATTTAAAATAAGTTAAAATAATGTTATGTGTTTTAAATTTTAGCAATTAGTATTTTTTCCTCTGCTTTTTGTCAAGAAATGTTTTGTGTAGTCCTTTAATAAATGTGTGTGTGTGCATATATATAACTCCTAAATTTCATAAAAATCCAGTCAAATTCCGCAGTGTAATAAATGGATTCAATACTTATATATCCAAATCGGGAAGAATTTTGCAGAACATATTACAAGATACAATAGACAAATTTAACGATACTTCTGTTATAAAAAACAGCCATGATGTAATTAAGAAGGTTGAGCAACAAGAGGTATTTTCAGTGCATGGAAGATTTATTTAACTCCATCAAAATAGAAGACATAATTGAGGTACTTTCAGGTGCATATGAGAAATATGGTTTGAATAGTTACATTAGTTTTGAAAAGTTCAATACACTAATTCAATTTGTAATACAGGAAAACTTCATTACTTTTGATAACAAACTTCATAAACAAATCAAAGGATTGCCTCAGGGTGTAACTGCCAGTAATAGTCTCGCTAACCTGTATTTACACCACTATGAATCAAAATGAAGAAATGAACCATTTTGCCTCTTATTAAGATACATAGATGATTTACTTCTAATAGGTTGCGACAGGGAATTTAAACCTAGCATTAATTTTTATCCGGAAATCCTAAAATTAATACAGACAAATTTTAACTCGAACAAAGTTGAATTTTTAGATTTAGATTTAAATATTATTGACAACAAATTATATAGCAATATCTATGATAAAAGAGAAGCATTTAACTTCAATGTTATAAAGATACCGAACTTCAATAGTTGTATACATATATCAATATTTAGAAATATAATTTTAAATTTTTTGATGAGAAATAATTTAACTACACACAATATTGATAAATTCAAGAACATCCAGAAATTTATATTTGATTGCATACAGAATGATTATCCCATCAACTTCTTGAGAAAATACATAGATCAAAAATATTTCTTTAAAATATTTTTTAAACTCATAAAATTAGCAAATTTGTGAAGGGTTACGATGGACTTTAGGAAATGCACAAATCCACCACTCAACATTAGGTCCACAAAGTCAGCTTGTTAGTGGTCCAGCTGTGAGAAATATGTGCATTCCACACACAGGATACATTTTAATACACACAGACCAATATTTACATGACTGCACTTTAAAATTATTTATGACCAATCAAACAACTTTTTTGCATTCAATCTGGTTTGCATCTAATACCAAATAGTTAAACTCTAATATGAGAATATGGATCATTTTGATTGATATTGTATTAGTGGGAGAGTTATGAGCAATACACAGGAGTGGTGATTGTTGTAGGAAATATGAGATATTTGAAGAAAACGATTGAGAAATTGAAGTATAGATAGGATGCTCTTGGGTGAGTTTTTGAGGATTTACACTATTCATTTGTGAATATACTGGGTTTTTAATTTGAACTTTTGGATTTTAAATATTTTTTCTTCTTATACAACTATTATAAAGATGAGTGCATCATCTTTGGTGTTCAAAGGTTCAATTATATTGTGAACCTAATTATTTTAGAGTTTTGACATTTTAATGTTATAATATCTTTCGGAATGCGATGGCGAATAGTTTAATTTTTTTAGTATTAACTTTTTTAATTTTTGAGAATTGGATATTTCCCGATTAACTTACCAAGTTGCAACGGGGGAAGGTTGGCGCCATCAAACTAGTTTTACCCCACTTATATCAATCCTAAGTCCGAGGTTGCACTTGGATATTTTATAAAAATTTTCATTTTGTTTGAAAAAAGATGGTAATTTACTTTCTGTATTCGCCATTGATATTTTGAAATGAGATTTATTATTACAAAATTCATATAATTTCAATTTTTTAATTGATTTATATATATATTTAAATATATATATATATATATATATATATATATATATATATATATATATATATATATATATATAATGCTAGTTTTAGTTTCAATCTTAATTCATAGAAGATTATGCCATGTTAGTATTTCTATGATTAAAGATATTTAAAAGAAGGATCAACCTTTCTTAGTGTGACAAGAATAAAGCAATTACATTATGTTTCCAAATGAGTAACAATACAATTTGAGAAAAATCATGAATTTATGTGGGCCATCACCCATTAATTCTTTGTGAGGATGTAAAAAATTTTATTAATAATTGATGATCATTCAAAGAAAGTATATGTATTTACTCTTAAAAATAAAATGAGATTTTTCTCATTTTTTTAATAAAAACCTATGTATGATGGAAAGAAAAGTATATATATGAATGAATCATAAAAGTGTTACAATAGATATTTGATTGGAAGTTAGTCATTGAGACTTTGAAAAAATTTTATGAATGTGGTATTGAAAGTGAGAGAACATCTATATACATGCCACACAGAATTAAATTGTTTGATTACATTTAACAGATCAAATATGGATGGAATTAGAACTGTGCCTCACAATAGTGGTTTGAAACCAAGATTTTGATCAGAAGCATTACATGTCTATGTATATGCTAAAAATAAATGTATTAACCAACCAATTAACAGAAAATAGAATTCCTAGTGAAATATGGATGGGTAATAAGCCTTCCATTAAACGTTGTATGTTCGGCTCATTAGCATGTGTTTTCCTTAGAGTTTACAAGGATAAATTACAGCCTGAAACAAAAAAATTGAATATTTGTAGGTTATGCAGTGCATTGAAAAAGGATACAGAGTATGGTTACTAAAAGAAGAGAAAATCATATAAAGTATCCACATAAAATGAATGAAACAAAAAACAGTATTTATAAACAAGTAATATTCAGTATCATGGTTATGCTTTGTATGAATTTAATCAAAACATAATGATCAGTCTATTCTAAAGTACAGGACAGAAAAGCTTGTTTCTTAGAAGTCCCCTCTTCATTAAATATTTTCAACTTAAAGAAGAGTAGAAAATCCCACAAAAAATGATGGAGCAGACACATACTATTATCCTTCTCATAGAAAATGACAAAATAATAAATGAAGCTAAAAAATATTGTGAAAAAAGCAAATTAGCTTTCGATCTTATTTTTAAACCTACAATAACGAATCCTCACTTTGAACAGAAATCCTATAGTGAGGAAGAATCTAGCTCAGATTCTTAAGAGGAATCAGATAAAGAATTAAGTAAATATATTTATCATAAAATATACATCACTGAAATTCAGAGAAAATTAAAAGTAACTCAAAATTTTCCAATAAAAAATGGGAAAGGAAATTAAATGAATCAAGATAAAAAAAGTTTGTTATCTAGTTGAATCAAACTCAAATATGATTTCTAGAGTGTAAGTATAAGTACTTACTATTGAACACATGAGAAGAATAATGTAAAGGAAATAAAATGCTAGACTAGTAGCTCATAAAGATAAGAAGACCAAGTACTGATTTTAATTAAATCTTCGCTCCACTAGTAAATTTTATTTGAAAATTTTTATTTCTTTTGTTAGTGTATGGAGCCATACTCAAAGAGATGTAAAAGAGGTGCTTATTTATAATGAACTTGTGATAAAAGGATGTGAATATTATGTTTGTGTATGTTAAATAAGAGTATTTGTGCTCTGCATCAAAATGGCAGACAGTGGAGCTTAAAATTTATTAATTATGGAGTATCACCCGCCCCCCATACACACACACAAATGAACTATGTGGTAGTTTGTGTACTAAAAAGGATTATATGTTGATGACTGTCAGTCACTAAAATGCAAATTATTAGTTTTCTTTCCTCCTCTGCTGAACTTAAAGCATTTTACTTTTGTGCCCAGTGATATTGGTTTCACATAGCGTGTATTCTTTGTAAATTTGTAGTTGTAAAAGCAATAGTGATTTAAATAAGTCTTAAATTTCATCATTAAAATCTTTATTTTAAAATTTCTTGGTGTATCTGTTTTAGAAAATATGCACAACAGTTCTAAATCACACCCAAATTTTTGTCATAGGACTGGTTGGCATATGATGTATCTATGACTTGGAGGTGGATTCCACTCCGCTCGCAATTTTGATTGGTATTACAGGCAAGTTTTCAGGACATGTCATTATGGCAGAGATTGCATGCTGTTATGATTGCTAAATGCATAATGATGTCATTGCAGTGTACGGTAAAATTAAACACATGACACAGCAATGCTACATTAGTACAGCACCATCTTGCAAGGAATTGCATGAAAGTGTCAATTATGCTTTGTTCATCAGAATATATACCACCAGGTTGTAATATGTTCTTAAGAAAATCTCCTTTATGATTACTTGTCAGTCTGAATATGGTTTGTGCTCTGATGGCACATGGTATGAATGCAGCTGACAATCAGATAATTCCAAATTTTGAATTTGGAGCTACAAGTGCTATCTAAAAAGGGAAATATCATGTGACTAGTAATATCAGTTTGTGCAATTTTGATTTGAAGTTATGTGTCATTTGTGTGAATTTGTATAAATATGAAAAAGAAACAATTTGTGAACACAGAATATATAAAGAGCAATCAATATGTATATCAATATTTCATTATTGGGTCAAGTAATAAGGCAATGTGCATAGTTGGCAATGAAACAATATCAATCCACAAAGAATACTATACGTCATGCGACTTGACATTCTCAGAATTACTCCAAATTACAGGAAGCTTACAGATAGCATAATTTAAATCTTTCAAATGCTGGTTGGTATCTTGGCAATCATTGTTTGAAAATGTAACTTCGAAACAAGGAGCAACTTTCCACATGGCTCATGAGTATCAAGAACCAATTACTGACAGCAAATTAATCATGGATTTCATTGAAGCAACAATACAAAAAAGGTACAAAAAAATTATTGTTTAAAAAAAGTAAATATTGATGGTATACTATCAACAACTGTATGCTTTCAACTATAAAAGAAATGTGCCTGTATAAAGCTAATTTATTTAAAAAATATCATTTTGTCAGCCAACTCTGGAGCTCTAAAAACAGATAATATTGCTGAAAATATATTAAAAAATAGTCTCTCAAAAAATTTTTATTATTAAGATTATCTTTAGCCCAGTATGAGTATGATCTTTTAGATACTATTCAGGTGTCACTTTTTTATTGGAGGCATACATAAAAATTATAAAGTGTACATAAAACTTAGAATTGATGGGTTACTGTGAACTGTTACTATGGGGACGATATTTTTAAAGAAGCTTAAAATGCTATTTAGAAAAACATAGAATATATATCACTATTAGTGGTGACAAAAAAATTGTGTCTGTGTGTGTGTGCTATTTTTTCAAATGCTATAGAAAATGATGGTGGTGTTCAAAGTCATTAATCATGTATCTTTATCAATAATCTCCATCAGAAATAATTGAATGTGTTAAAACTTTTTTAATTAGTCATTATCAGTTAATATACATCATATTATATGTGCTTACTCATCATCCATTCTGTAAGCTTATTAAAAAGATTAGAAATTGGATTTGATATGGTTTTTTAATATTTGGGGGGTTGAAGCTGCACAGGCACTATTGATGACTCATAATTTTAAATCTCGGTCAAGTAATGACATCCACATGTGTTTGAAACTGTGACTATACTCAGCAATTGTAGTCACAAGAGATATACTGCAATATACTGGCTTAGCTGTGATTAAGTATTACAGTGATTTTTTTTAGCTCTAAGCAGTAATGAAAATTTTCTTGTATGAAAGGAAGCATTCTCTGGCTGAGTCCTAACAAGAAGAGATCTAGTAATTATTGACTAATACAGATTTAACTAAATGTACGAATCAACTTATTTTAAAATTCCAAGAAAATCTCTCAACTTTTGCTTGATTTGTTCTCTCCTATTATCTCTTTTCATTAAAAATATTGCTTTGTTTAAATCTCAATTCACACACACACAACAGAAAAATGTTTCATACATTTTAATACATGCTAAACAATCTGGCTGCAGAAATTCATATTTCTAGTAGATTTTACCTTTTAAGCTTTATTTACTTGAAAAATAAATTTTTAGCCTCCTTTTTCAGATTTTGATGCAGTTGCTAACTACTGTAAAATCCGGCTTATAATGTGCACTTTTAACACAAAAAATAAGATTGAATCTTAATGGTGCTCATTATATGCAGAGTATAAAAACGATAGCTTTAAAAATAACAAAAGAGATGAGCATAAAGAAAATTTTACTTTTACATGTATTGAAACTTTGTTTATTTAAAAGAAATGACTTGCCCAATGAACTAAATAGTTGTAGTTCTAGAATTGTACAATTTTTTCAAAAGTCTTGGATAATACCTCGAATAAATTACTTCAAAACATAAGAGAAATTTATAGTAATATTTTTGATTTCTTCTTTAAAAAAAAAGGGTGTGCGTTATATGGCGAATATACCTAAACATTAAAAAAAAATTCTGATTGAAAGTATAAAGGGACATTATATGCGAGGTTTTACGATATATCAAAATTTTTAAATTTCCTTTGTTTTAGGTAGAGAAGTTCTTGGCCTCAGAATTTCAAATGGATATCATTGAGTTTCAGTATATCCATATTTTGCAAGAAAATTATTTACATCCATCATTCCTTGAATTTTATCAGCAGTTTCTCCTAATTCAGTATGATTTTATAAATTTATATTTGCTGATGAATTTTTTCCTCTTTTAGGACTAGTTATCTATGTGAAAAAAAATTCTCAATTAAATGCATGAAAAAATACTTACAGATACAGGTTAACTGATAAGATCATATGGAATCACCGCTCATAATATCCATTAACAAGTTTGATCCATAACTGCAAACAATTCTTTATGAAAAATTATAGCATTATAATTATGATAAGTTTCATTAATTGTGATTATAATCTTAAATTTTTTGTGAGTTATCTAGTATGTCACTTATGGTAAGCTTTTTAAGTGAATTTTATGTACCATAAAATCCGGCGTATAACATGCACCGGTGTATAATGCGCACGTATACTTTCAAGCTGAATTTTTTAATTTTTCGGTATATTCGTCGTATAACATGCACCCCTTTTTTACAAAAAAATCTGAAATATTAGTATACATTGCTTTTATATTTTGAAGTAATTTTTTTTAAGTATTACCCCATATTTTTAAAAAAAATAGTATACTTCTGGAGCTACAACTCTTTTAGTTCATAAGACGAGTCATTTCTTTTGAATAAACAGTATTTTTATTCATACAGAAAAATCTTTTTCTTATATAGAGTAAATTCTTTTTATGCCCGTCTCTTTTTTAATTTTTAAAGCTATCATTTTATACTCGGCGTATAACGCGCACCCTTAAGTTTTGATTTTACTTTTTGTTAAAAGTGCAAATTATACGCTAGATTTTATGGTAAATAATTACAGCTAAAATGTTCAGTTTTCCATAATGCATGTTAGTTATTGTGTTTCTTATTTGGTGTGTATAATGTACTTACCTTGTATATTTTATAATGTAAATATAATCAATACATATATATATTCTGTGTAGCATTGTGAAAACCCCAATTCACATCATCCCTTGGTGATGATTATTCACACCACAGAAAGTTGTTGTAACCCTTCCCTCTTGTATTTATTAAAGTGCTTACATTTACTAGAGGTGTTGTACCTTGAAGCGAGTAGCTGGTGCTATATCCAGCTCTGAACCAATTAATAGTCGGTAATAATATTTATAGCTTATTAAAGTTTGTTTGTTAACTTAAATGGAAGTTATTATTTGATCTGAATTAATTGACTTATGAAAATTTTTGACAAACCTGCAGGATACCAAATTGTATTCATCAAACAGTGCTGTGCTAGCAAGTCTGTGTAAGTCCACAGACCATAGTTTGGAAACTTTTGACAAAGAGTGGGAAATCTTCAGTTGAGTTTTTTTATACAATATTTTTACATGAAAATGTTAAGGATATTAAATAATCGAGTAATTATTTTAATTCTATACCATTGTTATTTGCACAATTTTCCTGAAGTTAATTATTTTGTTTTCATGTGTATAAAATATGAATAATTTTTTTAATAGGATTACAGTTACTGGCATTTACAGAGCAACTGCTTCTCGTATAAATCCGAAACAAAGAAATTTAAAAGCAGTTTATAGAACTCATGTTGATGTCATTCATTTTCGTAAAGTGGACTCTAAAAGACTGTATGAGGATATTAGTGATGGGTAAATAGTTTCTTTAAGCATTTGTAAGTTTATATTATTTGAGATCAGAATGAAATGAAAATTACTAAGAATATATTTGAAATTTCTTTCATTTTAGAGTTGATCTTCGCTTTACACCTGAGCGAATTGAAAAGTTAAAAGAATTATCTCAACTACCAGACATTTATGAACGACTTGCCAGAGCTTTAGGTTAGTTTTTTCAATTTTAAATGTGTTTACATTGAATTATCTTAATATTTTTTGCAAAACCAAATATAAATAAAACTGATACACGTTGATAGAAATTCTTGTTCTTTATCATTATGATTTCATTTTTGATAATCTTTTAAAGCTAAGTTATAAAAGCATAGACAAAATTCTGAAAATATACTTTTAATACTTTGTTAATGTTAAGTTTTATTATAATTATTTTAAACAACATACATATTTATTTTTTTGGGATATTAAATAAGACCTGGTAAAAGA
Organism: Trichonephila clavipes; assembly: GCA_019973935.1. Classification (NCBI taxonomy): domain Eukaryota; kingdom Metazoa; phylum Arthropoda; class Arachnida; order Araneae; family Nephilidae; genus Trichonephila; species Trichonephila clavipes. The sequence goes on along the minus strand of BMAU01019817.1, from coordinate 169,832 downwards.
GGTAAGCCTAATTAATGAGATCTTTGTAACTGTATTGATATTAGCATATTATTATCTGACTTAAATTCTGTTAGAGTTACAAAGATCAAATATCAGTTGTCTGGTTTTTTGTGAAAACTGTTACTTAAAGATGCACCCCACTATAAGATGATGAGAAACAGTGATCTAAAAAATACAAGCTGTTCTAATGAGTACTTTTAATTTAACCTTGAATTGCTGGAATACTCTCTGACATTGGTCTTTGTTATTATTGAATTATTTTGAGAAAAACTAATTTAAATAATAGAAATAATTTTTTTTCGCAATTATGTAAAGTTATTAAGTTTTTTTTATGCTATAATCATTAGGAAATTTAAATGACCTGAAATTTTCAGAATGAAAAAGAAATATATATGAATTATTCTGGTAAAAGAAACTTTTAAAAATGATGTCTCTTTTACCTTGTTCATTAACTTATGAATGTAACTTTTCTGTAAATAATAAAAAGAAATGCCTCTTCCAAGTAAAAATTGCAGCTATAAGAATTTACAGAGTTATCCTTAAATTTGACAGTTAACCTTCAAACTATCTTCACCAAATATAAGACATCAGTAATTATTTTACTTCTGTCATAGAAAGTGAAAACCCATTTAGCATAACTGTGTATAGAAGATGAAATATGAAACTCTTTTTTTATACCAAAAAAAAAATTAATTCACATGAAAAGGAATTGTAAACATGCTGCTTTCTAAAAGATAGCAAATTCACAATATTATGTTCATTTTGAAAATACTATTTCATTTCTTTTTTCTGTGTCAAAAAAAAAATATTCCATTTTGTATTCTATTCTATAACACGCAAAGACAGTCTTAATATTTTCAGTGTAATAAAAGAGTTAATTTTTATATTTTAATATAATTAATTAATTTGCAAAATTAGTGTAACCAAGAAGAAAAAAAAATCTTCAACATAAAGACTTGGTAATTTACTGCTTTTTTGCTAAAATATTGAATAACAAGCTATAGAAAAATTGTTAAGGAGATAACTGTGAGTTATATAATGTAATAAATTATGATAATTTTATTATTTCCTACAAATGTAGGGCATATCAAAGAATACAAAGGAATTTTTGGTATAATTTTCGCATTCAAAATTAATTAGTTTCTTAGTTCATTTTTTGCGAATTATTCCTCTATAATTCTTTTGTAATGAGTATATGTTGCAGTGTTGAAAATGATTATACTGTTCTAGCAGTCTTATCTCTGTGTTAATGTTTTGACATTCATTTAATTTTGTAATAAAGTATTCGTGTAAAAATCCAATTTTTAAATATTTATTATTTACTAATGAATACTGCAGACAATTTTGTATGTAAGAAGTTGTACTTCATTGTTTATTAACTTTAGAATTGTAATGCTAATTATTATAATTAGTGCATATTAAAGTAAAATAAACATTTAAGAAGTACGCAAAGATCATGAAAATCACAAATTAATGACTGGAGAATGTAGTGTCCTGTTTTATAAATCTGATAGGGATTTTATAGTTTGTATCACAGTTTGTTATACAAAAAAAAATGCTTATTCTTTCAAATAAAAATTACAATTTCTTCGACTAGACTGAATTGTAGTTTTTCATATGTATTGATATATAGAATTGTTTAAATCATTAAATTTAATTTTCAATGTAGTTTCAGATTATTAATTTCAACATTTATTTTTGCTTTAAAAAAAACAGTCTTTAAAAGACTTTTAGAATTAAAAAAAAAACTTTTATTCCTTTTAGAAACTTGTCATTAGTTTGTTCTGCGATTAGTAAGATATAACTTGATAAATAATAATGATATTGATTGTAATTAATGCTCAAACTGTGATATATTGCAATTCTATAATTTTATATTGTATTAAATATTTTACTTTAAATGAAATATAGAAATACTTGTAATGCTTTAGTTCTCGCATTTCAGCTCCTAGTATATATGAAAATGAAGATATTAAAAAAGGTATTTTATTGCAACTTTTTGGAGGTACTAAAAAGGATTTTTCCAATAAAAGCAAAGGAAAATTTAGGTAAGTATGGGCAAATAGTGAATATTTGTATGAGTTCTATAATGATAAAGAGTATAACAATAGATGTTAATTTTCTACTGATCTAAAATGCCTAACTTTTACTTTTAGTATATAAAATAAGTTGATATATTCATTCTTAATTTTTGCTTTTAATACTTGGACAAATTGTGTATTTTGAAAACATGTTTTAACATTTCATTCTTAATGAAATATTTAAATTTATGGGGGGCACTATATTTTAGCTATTAAAAAACTAATTACACAATAGCATAATGTAATTTAATTGGAATTTGAAAATAAACTCCATTTTCTAAGATATCAATCTGTGTTATTTAACTATAATAATTTTTTATAATATACTTTTTATTGCTATAGAATATTTTAAATTAATTGTAAATTTATTGAATTTTCATTTTTCGTTATCATTTAAATTTTATCTTTTATATCTTGAATCTTTTTCATTTATATGATTTTAGGGCAGAAATAAATATATTGCTTTGTGGTGACCCTGGTACTAGTAAGTCACAATTGCTGCAATATGTGTATAATCTTGTGCCTAGAGGGCAATACACTTCAGGTAAAGGATCTAGTGCTGTTGGTCTCACTGCTTATGTTACTCGTGATCCAGAGACAAGACAGCTTTGTTTGCAAACGTAAGTATTTTTCATCCTTTTAAAACTTATGTAGTTGATATTTATAATTGTTTAAATGTATCTGTTGTTTATTTAATATTTTTCAGGGGAGCATTAGTATTGAGTGATAATGGAATTTGTTGTATTGATGAATTTGATAAAATGAGCGATAGCACCCGTTCTATTCTCCATGAAGTTATGGTAAATAATCAAAAAATTACTTTTGAAAATTAGAATGTTAATTTTATTAGTTCTATATAATGTAAATGAAATTGATGGGAATTGTGTATGTATTTGGTTCAATTCCTGTCTACTCGTCTCTTGAAATTTTATTGTGTTCATATTTTAAATATTGATATTCTATAATAAAGGTCGATATCCTATGACACACGGTGCAATTCTTTGTGGCACTCTGCACTACTTTACAAATTTATCAATTTATGGGTGGATGGAAATTGATAAATTTGTAATGAACCTTATTTGACAAAAATCTAAAAGATAACTCTTAAAGATAAATTTACAGCTATTTTGCAAATTATTGAATGTCATTGCTGGAGTAATTAAATTTTTTGAAGAGGGAAAATTACATATACTCTGCTTTCTACTTTTGGCTCTACATATCCAAGTAAAAAATTATTCCTCATATGAAAAATATTTTGAGTCCAGAAAGAAACTGTTTAACAACTAATTGTTCAGTATCGTGACATTGAAATATGAATATACAGCAATTCAAGCATAAGTTTTTTGTATGCTTCTGTAAACTAAATTAAAAGCTGAATAAATTTTTTATATATGTATAATATTTTTCTTTCTTCATTTTGAATAAATTAAATGATGTTAATAAACAAAAAGTAGGGGTTTTTTTAAAAGCAAAAAAAAAAGCTGCTCATTGAAGAAAGGGATTCAGTTTATAAAACCAGTTTTAGTATTTTATTATAATAACTAGCTGGTATACCTGTTCTTCGCATGGGTGAATTGAAAAATTAAGCAATACAGTTTGAAGGATAAAGAAGTTTTTAATGAGTTAATTTTACTCAAAATGCATATTAAGCGAAAAAAACACATGTTTGTTAAATTTTAAGTCTGTAGATCTAATAACTGATAAAAATGATTTTTTTTTAAATTTATAACGCCCCTTAAGTCTCTTGTGGGTCGATTTTCGAAAACACCTTCCTAAGCTGATCTCTGCCCAGCAAAAGCAAAACATTGTTACAAATTTTGTGTAATGAACGCTTAAAGTACTGTAAATAATTTATATTTAGAAGTGTAATACGTTATTATTACTTTATGTTAAAATTGTAATATTCGCAAGCAACTCCGTTCCTTATATTATAAAGAAGATAGCACAAAACTCTTCTCCATAAAAAAATACATATACATGCCATTTTTCATAGTGATCGGTTGAACAGTGTTGGAGTGAAGCGAGGTCATGCATACATGCAAACATCGATTTTTACTTTTTAGATAAACAAATGGCGTTAAGGAATCTTAAAGTTCGGATTATTAAAATAATTTATAGAAAATTTACATGCAGTGAAAATCGTTTAACACAAAACTGTGAGGGTATGAATTTTTTTTTTCGTGCTAAAAGAATTTCATGTTAAAGAATACTAAAAAAACCCTATATATTTAACAAAATTAAGTTTATTAGAGTACAGTTTATTTACATAGATACGTATATACATTATATAACTGGTGCCCGCGACTTCGTCTGCGCAGGATTAGTCCTTCGAGTAGCTTTTATTTTCTTCTCCACGGTTCTCTCTATCTATCTTTATACCAAAATTGGTTCTACGGTTTAGTCGTGAAGGCGTAACAGACAAACAGAGTTACTTAGAGAGACCCTTGTTCCATGTTGTGTAATGTATGTAAACTGAAACCAAGTATTTTTGATGATCTCACTGATAGGTATTATAAATCCTATATTTTGTGTTGATAGATGTATGGCTGTATATGATGATTGATAGTAATGCAAAAGTTATAGGTAGCTATTGCAATATACTCCTATAAACTATGTTAAACGATTTTTTTCGTTTAGCATAAACATGCAGATTTTGTGATTCAGAAACCCTTGAGCAAGCCACGTAGAGCTGTCCGTGGGAAAAACACAGCGAGCCCAAATGTATGCCTGCTACCTTTAAGGTTTGGCCTTGCGATTTGTTGATAGTCATTGAAAATGCAACTTTTAATGGGAACTGCAGGCGTTTAAAATTAAATGGTAAGTTATTGGGTATGATTAGGATGCGTTTTATAAGAACATTGTCTCCCTTGGCCTCTCCAGTTAAGATTGTGGCTACTTTCCCCCCAAAACAACACATGCCTGCAGATTCCTCTTTCCATTTAAGAGCACCACAAAATCTGCATTCTTTATTCATTGCTTCTATTTTTATAAGCTTGTGGCTTTCGTAATCAAGAGTTTCGTCATACTCGAATGCAGCTTCATCGAATACCCCCACGTATTTTTTGTGAATATTAGTTTCAGCAACAGCATGTTTGCGAGATTCAGCTGCTTCAATGGTTTCTGTATCTCTCTGAGACGCCATGTAAGTTGCATGCTGAAGACACCGAGCTTGGGACTGTTTGGGTGTCTCAGCAGCCCGTTGAGATGCCAGATATTCTACCTGACATCAACACCGAGCTTGGGACCGCTCTGGTGTCTCAGCAGCTCTGTGAGCTGCATCACGCTCCGCCTGTTCAAGCCTTCGCAGTTCGGCTTGCGTAAACGTTTCGTTAAATCTAGCTTCTTTCATAGCTCGAGATCAGCTGAATTAGAGCGTTGGGAAAGATTAGACTTACGCTTTCGTGGCATAATTCTTAGTAGGTGCTTTTTTTACACTTCCAAAAAATACAGTACGCCAGTTATTATTTTTATACTTAAAAATGCAATGCCTGCCTATTCAGTTAAAACTAGAGCGTTATAATTAACTACAAACCACAAACAAAGTTGCAAATTTTTCCAAATGATGTAGTGTAGTGTGAAAGACTTAACTTATCTAATTTAAATACCAGAAGCGATGAAAGTAAGTTTTATTCTGAAATAAAAAAAATAGTGATTACAAAGGAAAAATTAGAATCGAGCACACAGTGGTGCCTGGCGTAGACAAAACAGAGGGGAACGTTTTACTTCATACATGAAAGATAGAAATATGTTGACGTGGCACTCAAGTAAAGCTTGCAGATGGCAGAATTTTTTCCTACTAACAACCTCTCCCTTCAAAACTTAGTTTTATTCTGAAATAAAAAAAATAGGCATTATTCTGATCACAGGAATTAATTAGAAGCGAGCCCCTTGTGTAGCCAAAACAAAAAGAGTTTTTCACAAACTAAAGATAGATATATGTTGACGTGGGCTTTTTTGCAGCGCACACTAGAATTGCTAGCAGATGGCAGAATTTTTTCCTACTTACTTGACAAATATCGTTATATTTTGGACACTTTTCACAAATCTTTATAAATTATAGTCTATGCTATAAATTATAGCCTATGTGCTATTCTGATGTATAAGCTATATTACTGTAAAGTTTCATTAAAATCCATTCAGTTGTTTTTGCGTGAAAGACTAACAAAGATATTCACAAACTTTCGCATTTATAATATATATTAGATTTTTGGTTCAGACTATAGATTTTTTTCCTCATTGTGCATGAAACATCTTTCAGCATTTGCATATATGTTCATATTTTGGGGCAACTGCTGAAATGGTATTATTTGGTGTGTGTTTTTTTTTTTTTACAGGAACAACAAACATTGTCCATTGCTAAAGCTGGTATTATTTGTCAACTAAATGCCCGAACTTCAATTTTAGCTGCTGCTAATCCTGTAGAATCACAATGGAACAAAAATAAGACTATCATTGAAAATATTCAATTACCTCATACACTTCTTTCAAGGTTTGTATGTAAAACGATTAAATGTCTCTGTGCTTAATTTTGTACTGTTTAATTTTTTTAAATTCTACCAAAATAATTTTTTCTTGTGATGCTTTAAATAAAATCATAAAGAAAGAAAGTTTTTGTGCATTTGGTAATATATGCTGAAAATTGTTATTGTTTATCAGTTTTGTAATATATAAATGTGATAAAATGGAAAGAATTCAAGTGTTTTGCAGTACACATAAAGCTTAAAATTTTCTTTTAAAAATTTATAATTTAATGTTTTAAAAGTTCAGGCACCAAGAATAAAACTAAGTGGTTCAGTTTTATATTTTATAATTGTTTGTCAAAACCATTTCATTGTTATTAACTTTCATATCCTCTTTCTTTTTATTTATTTCATAAATTAAACCAATATAACTTTTTTGTATTTAAGATAAATTTTAAAAAATCTTTTATCAATAATTTATTTACACACAATTTGTTAACCAAATTTACTGAAAGTATCTATTTTTATGCTAAATATATATTCAATTTTTAAGTAAAACATTGTTTAAGATTATCACTAATAATCATTGGATTTAGATTCAGAATAATATTTAAAAACTGTGATGTACAAATGTTTTTGTATTGTAAAATAACCAAGGAAAACATCTAAAATTTAGGTTACATTTTAATTGCATTTAATTATGTGTTAAAAAATGTACTTAATACTCTGCTTCTTAGTGTTCGGTTAATAAATCTATTTTTAAATTTCCATGCATAAAATGTTTTTCTAAAAAAGAAAAGGATTTATTTATTTATTGAACTTAATTTAGGTTTGATCTAATCTTTTTAATTTTGGATCCTCAAGATGAAGTATATGATAGGAGACTAGCAAGACATTTAGTTTCTCTATATTACAGAAGTCCGGATGAAGAGCAGGAGGAACTTCTGGTTTGTTCTATTTTGCTATATGTGGATAAATTTTTAAGAATATATGTATCGTTAAAAGGAATTAATATTTTTATTGTTTGGTATTTTTCCCCCTGTTATGTTTTATAACTGTATCAGAAAAAAGTCAAGTATTTCCTGTTGGAAGATTATATTCGGTTTAATAAAGAAAATATATATTTGTTTAGGATACCCCCCGACTTCCAAAATAAAATGGCTAAATACAAAAACTGAAAGTATATTTTCTTTTTCTTTCAATAATAAATGCTAATTATTTGAGACAGTGATATAATTTAAGAACCACAAAAACAAAACTACATAATACGTGTGTAAACTTATAGAAATATTGATGCTTGATATGTTGCTTAATTTATTGTTTTCATTGCAACTATTAATCTACTGTTTTTTTCCTGTGAATTATTATCGTATTAGATGCTAATACATTAAATATAATTTTTATTCTATCTATAGTTTAGGAAAGTGTTTTGAATTCCATTCTATAAAGATTTAGCTTCCTGGATTAATGTTCTTATTTAAAATATATTTTTCCTTTTAATATTTTTTATACTCGCTTTTTCTAAATTTTGTCATTATAACCAATTGGCAGTTTAATAAGTAATTTTAATTTTAAATATATTAAGAGTACATTTTTGTGGAAATCGCTTGAAATTTTAACATTTTATCAATCCTCATTTTAATATTTGTTCTACTTATGACTTAAAACTAATTTTTAGTTAAACAGCTACTTTTTATAAGTCACTCTTAAATATTTTGGGAATAAAACTTATTCATAAATAGAATTTTGCTTTCATTGAATAAGGTCTGATATATAAAAGATTAAACATTAGAAATAGTTTATGTTTACAAAAAGAAATACAAATTTTAGAATTTTATTTTGTGAGAACATTGTTTATTGAACTGGATTTTACATTATTTTAACTCTATTTAATTATTTTTCCTGAAGGATTTAAGTGTATTGAAAGATTATATAGCCTATGCTCGAACAAACATTCATCCAAAATTAAGTGAAGAGGCATCTCAGGCCTTAATTCAAGCCTATGTTGAAATGCGTAAAATTGGAACGGGTCGTGGGCAAGTTTCTGCTTACCCCAGACAGCTGGAATCTCTAATTCGACTCTCAGAGGCTCATGCCAAAGTCCGCTTCTCAAATGTTGTTGAGCTAATGGATGTTGAGGAAGCCAAAAGGTATTTATTACTTTTTTTCTAATTTTTTTAGTCAAGTACTATATTTCATTGAATCAATTGTTAATCATTTTCTTGTTTCTGCAGATTGCACCGAGAAGCTCTTAAGCAGTCTGCAACAGATCCTTCATCTGGGAAAATTGATATTTCTATCTTGACTACTGGAATGAGTAATACTGCTCGTAGACGTAGAATTGAAATAGGTCAAAATCTTAGAAAAATGTTACAAGCTAAAGGCAAAACAATGAAATCTTTTAATTATGCCAAAGTATTTGAGGAACTCAAGACTCAATCTGATGTTGTAAGTATTATTTACTTTCCTTTCTTTGTTTACAATTATTATATTTTACATTAAATAAAAAAAAACTAGATTTTTTAAATTATAGATGTATTTGTAGTTTATGTATTTATAACAGGATATATTGAATGAAATTTGCTTCATTTTTTTAAAAAGTTTTTAAAATTATTTTATTTTTATTTAATTTATTTATTTTAAAATTAAGTTTTAACATTAATTGTCCTGAATGTATGAATTTATATTTACTTTTTTGCCATCAGTATTTTTTAAGAATTCTATCAACAAAATAACAGTCAAGAGTTTATTAGACATTAATTGCTTAATTACAGCACTCTAACTTAATACAATATTTCTAACCACAAATTCTTAAAAATTGAAAGAAAACCAATTCATTATATGCAACCTGGATGGGCATTAAATCGATCACAATTGACCGTTGGATCTCCAAGACATTTTGAGGTGACCGCCCTTACTAAGATGTGCATTCTAAAAGAAGTATATTTATGGAACTTTGGCTGGACTGGAAAATCAGCTTTTCACAATTGATGCAACTGTGTTTACTTAAGCAAATAGTTACTTAAATAAGTAGAAAACACATGAACCTTCATTGTGATACCAGTCTTAGAAATGAATTTTTCCCCTCATGCCAATTGAAGCGGAGAATTAAAGCTGCTGATTAGCCCTTCCTGCAATAGCACAAGATTGGCTATTGAGACATCATCCCACATCCTGTGCTCTTACGAGATTGGGTTCTCGAGTTGATGTTAAATCCTGTGATGGCATGGGAACCTTCAACAAACAAATAGAAGTACATACATTGGTTTCAGATTTACTAGTTTACGAATGTTCTATGCTGGCTGTATTAAATATGTCCACATGCCAAGGTCCAGCAGTAGTTCATATTTGTTTAAGCATTTAACTTGACTATTTTGTATTTTTGTAGTAAAAATTGTATTCTGTCATATTTTAAAAGAGGGTATAATGTCGAAAACAAATCTTAAGGAAAGAAAGCATACATTTTTAATACAGAATGGTCACACTTGCGTCACTGGGTGGACTGCATCACCTTAAAAATACAGTACTAATTTGGTGTTTATACTTTTATTGTTTTATATTTTAGATGATCACCAGAGATATGTTTGAAGAAGTTTTGAAAGATCTTCAAGATGATGAATTCATTGTAGTTACCGGAAAAAGCACAATTCGATTGTGCTCTTAAAGACTTCATAATGTATATTATAAATACAATTTTCTTTCATCCATTTTTGTACTGTTTGGTATTTTTAAATAAATTTTCATTTAATGTTTTTTAAAAAGAAAAGGAGCTTTACCGTGTTATGTAAATGCCTTATAACTGAGTTTACTTGTGAATAAATTGCTTTTTGGAATACAGCATAGTTTTCTTTTTGTGTTTGTTCCCTAAATTTTTCAAAATGCCTTAAATGTATCTATGTTATTTTTGTTTCACAAATTTTGCTTTAGGTTATTTTGTAATACAGTGAAGATCATATGACACGAAACTGAGGGGGACTGAAATTTTTTTTCTTGATAAAGGATATTGCAAATAAAAAAATATCTATTCACCAAAATTAAGTTTATTAGTTCTTTTTATTTAAATAGATATGTGTATATGCTTTGTATTTAATAAAAACTGATCAAACATTTGCGTAATCTGCTCTAATTTTTTTAATGTTGACAGAGTTAGCAATACCAAAATCTTTAGATTTCCATGCCCTATCTTCATTTTGAATGAAATAGAAGTTTGCTTTCTCCCGAAGTTCTTTGCCATTGTGCTTGAAAAAGAAAATGTGAATCAAACTCAATTATTTTTAATCACATTGCGATGATGATTGATGAGAGATTAGATGTTTTTGTGGCATTTATAGGGATGGAGAGTAAAAGTAGCTCAGATAAACAAAATTGGCTTGTGTCACAGGGTATTTCAAAATGCCAAGTTAGCCTATTTTCTACAAAACATGTGAAACTACCTCTCTTTCATTTCATACCCTTCTTTAATATAGGCTACATGGTACTTTGTTCATTCCCAGAAGAGATCTTTTCATGTTAACCAATATTTCATCTTAAGCATTTTGTTAAATGTATTTTGTTTTTCAGTAAATTCTCTTCCTCCCCTCAAAGAGAGTTCCTTCATAATTAATAAATAAGGAACATATAATTGGTACACAGTTATTGTAAATTTTCAAATTATGATTCATATTTCTCCAAAGGTTATCTTGAGATGCAGTGTGTTTTATTTCTATTAAGCTGTGTGTGTATAAAGTCAGGTATTAGATGCTGAGTCAGGTAGCATCTTTATGATTGAGGTGTAAATAAATGACTTGTTATCATTATGGAGTACTTGTTTTGAATTCTATAATTTGATATGTTTGTAGTGCAAATTTTTAAAACAAAACATAAATTATTTCAATTAAAATTTCTAGTAATTTAAACTAAAGATTCTTAAAATTTCAAATAATTCTTAATTTTATTACATAGAATGAATCTAGTGCCCTGTATGAAACAGTAGTTGCGGATAATATTGTTCTATATAGATACATTATTAGTTCTATATAGATTAATTACATTCTATCTAGTACATATTCGATTTTTCTAATAAAATCTGAAAAGAAAGTATTTTGTTCAAATGATCACAGAAGAAACTATGAATGTTATAGTAATTCCATATAATGTACATGTGAAATAAATCTGTTTTGATAGTTTTTTTAAAAAAGAATTTATTTTCCTCATAAGATATTTGTTTAAAAAAAAAATCTAAAACCCTGTTTAGCAATATATTGAATTCACATTTAAAGTCTTAAAAAATTTTTGTTAATCTCCTGGGACTAAAAAAAAAGTTTGTTTTAAGGAAGGTTTTGTGATTTCATTCAAGAAGCATAACTTCTTTTTTAATAGTTTAATTCATTTGCAGAAATATATTGAATCTTATTAATGCTCTTTTAGCACTGGAGTTTATATTGTATGATAATGGATGTAATACAGTCAATAATTCTGATGAAAAATAAGCAATATTCTATTCTTTCTATAAAGTATTCATTTCCAATTTAGAAGAGAAATTATTTTCCAATTCATTTGTTTATTTTAAAAGGTGATTCAGCAATATCTTCAATTTAGTAGCACTATATTCACTGCTTAATATCTGAAATATCAGTCCCCAGGGTGTTCTCCCTCAAAATTGGGGTGGAACCTAGCAAAATCATACTGTCTCCTGCATGGTGCTCAAAGCTAAGGCTAACGACAAGCATAAAAATCGAGCCCTTAGCTGCAATGAATTTCGTCGGGCCTTGATCTGATGTTACTGTCAATCACGCAGCATAAGTAACAACAGAAATATGAGCAAATAATATCTTCGTTATTATTTCTTGGGGTTTTTTAAATGCTATAGAAAAGATAACAAATCTCATAATTAAAAACTATTGTGAATCTTGCATTTCAAAATATAATTAATATCGAAATATAAAGTAGCATATGTGCATTATGTACTGTAAGATTTCTTTTATAATTTTATTTATTTTCTGTATGCATGATTATTTCTTGGATTAAAAGTTTAATTTTTCAACTTGGAGGGATTTTTCATTATTCAAAAATCAACATATTATTGAAATAATCTTTTATTGGGGCAAAACTACAATATACAATACTGAAGGAAATCACACTTATTTATTCCTTTGTATCAACATTTAATACAAATCATTTGATGAAAATTTGTAACTATACATGAAAGTTTGTACTGAACCTTTGAGAGATCCATTTAAAGCTTTTTCTGAAACATTTCTTCCCTTAATTTGTTATAAATTATTTTTGATTAAAAAAGATTTTATAGGTATGAAAATATTGAACCTTCACACAAAATGTTTACTTTCCATTTTAAAAGATTTTGATTACATTAAAACTTGATTTCAAGCCATTTCAAATAAACTTAACGAACATTTTATACTATTCCATAAAATTATTTTTTTTAATATAAATATTTTTTGTTGAAATAAAATTAAATTTTATATTTCATTTTCCTGTTGGAAGCAATTTATACGAGTCACTCCAATTTAAATACGATATTTTCCAATTATTACAGAAAATGAATATTGAAAAGATACATTAGAAATTAATATGGAGATTCAATTGAGAATTTTATGTACTAGTAAATAAGTTCAGTCTTCAAACAACAATTTGTTTGTTTCAAAAAAACATAACATAAAAGTTGAAGCTAAAAATAAGATTCCATAAAACCATCTTACTCATAGATATATACATTTGGTTTTATACATATTACCTTTTTTAAAATTAGATTTGGATGTCTCACATAAGGGCCTTATATTTTGCAAATTACAATTTGTAAAAAAATCATTTTTATTTTATGCAAATTAGATATGTTTAATTTATTCACTTAAGACTAACCTTCACACACATTGAAAATTTTTTTTTAATAAATGGAGGAGTGTGTCATTTATTACAAATTTGCAACAAAATTTTGCTAAAAGTAATGTTTTTTTATTCAAAATAAATACAATGGAGCCTTTGCAAACACCTAAAATTGTGAAACCCCAGTATTGCCAAATATACTTTCCACGGATAAGCTACTTAGAAATTTAAAATTCATAAAATATAGCTTATAAATTTATATATACTAATAAAATGGTAACTTCATAAATGTAAAAAAAAGTCAATGAAAAGAGAAGTAATTTATCTAAATGTTGGGAAAAATGGGCTTTTAAAATTTTTAACTCTGCACATGAAATTGGGATCTTCTATTTTTATTTATTTATTTTTCTCCAGATTAAATTACACTGAGAAAAGTTGTTTTAACTTCACATTAATTCTATATGTTTCACATATCTTCATGTAATGCACTAAAAAAATTATAAAAATGACCTGAATTCTCAATTCACTTTATTTAGCTTTTTTTCCCCTACTGTAAATGCTTTTATATACTTTTCCACCATAGTAAAATAATGAAAATATTTAATTATTCTGAAATATTATTTAAATAGAAAAAGGCTTTTTATATAAAAAAGTGAATAAATCTTAGACAAATAAATAAATATTCCAGCCTCCTTAAGTGAAATATTTGTAACATAATATCCAATTAGTGAGTTCATTTCTTTCTTTCATCAAATATAATGATGCAAAAAGATTTTACAATTTTTTTAGATAAATTAAAATATAATCTTAACATTTACGTACAAAAAAATATACAATAAAAAATTGCAAAACATATAGTTATTTTGGAAAAAAAAAATTGCTAAATCCCTCCGATATTGTGGCAATTTATTCAAAGTTAAAACTAAAAATAATACATGTAACACACATATAATTTTGTTAAACTCTGTTAATAAAGTATCTTCTCAAAATTCATTTATAAATCCCAAGTGCTAAATATTATGGATAAACATATTTGATTCACTAATTTTATTTTATTCATATTGATTAAAATCACAAACATATATATATCATTAAGCATAAGTTTCTTAAAAATACAGTTTTGTTAAAATTACAACTGTATTATCTTTTAATGATAATTTCAACAATAATCTGGAATTTATAAGTTTCTATACTTTAGAAAAAGAATTGTAGAGAATATCTTGATAAATTGCAACTAATCTTATATACATCAATATTCAATAAATAACCTGTACTACAGTCTAATAAAAACATAGCTGGTATTAGGAATCAACATTCGTTATGAATAATTACATGTTAACTTGTGAAGCCAATCTCCCCAACATTATAGATTTGCCTCTGGATATGATTAAGAATGTCTGAAATTTTCTCTCAATTAAACATAAATTATAGCTACAGCATGGACGGTATTTTGTTCACTTTCTGTTGATATCAAGAGTGTGCCCTAAGCATGTTTTACTTTTAATATAATTTCAAATGATCTCAATAAGGAGAATGACAACATGTGAACTCTATTAAATTTGGACTCAACTAAAGTAAAAAAATTATATTTTGAAGTCCTATAGGCTAAAATATATTTAACTACCAATAGAATAACGTAATTATGTACATCATCTCCTGCAGAATTCTTTTATGTGCACCTATACATATATATCTTGCTTGTTTATACTTATTCTCAATTTAGATTTTCACATCATATATTGCCATGAAAATTGTTTAACAGCAAAATAGCCTTCTATCCTAATAAATATAAAGCATTTTGTCATTCTCAGAAACAATAAATGAATCATTTGTCTAGAGATTTCAATTTAAGAAATCTACAGAATATTACTCAAAAATGTTTGGACCCATGCTCCATTATTAATAAACTTGAAGCAATTTGAGGACAGTTTTAAAGAAAGCATAGATCGTTGAAGTATAGGAACACTTTTGAAACTTACAACATTTGGAAGGTAGATTAATTTTAATGTTACCTAGTTTGACTAATTCATTGACTGTATCACTGTAAATTTTAAGAGAATCAAAAGCTTCCTAGGCCATCTTCTGCATGTTACTAATTGTAAACAGCATTTTTATTGCATGTGAAGAAATATAAATTGCATAGTAAATAACAATATATGCTAATACAAGAGAGAGATCAATTCTTTAATATTTATCTGAACAAATGACTTTGTACAAAGTTAGCTAATATATCTAAATATATTGATATATGAGGCACTTTTATTGCAAAATAATTGCTTTTATTTGGGGGGAAAGGGGGGGAACAATCATGCCTAACTTTTTAAATTACAATCAAGACACACAATGCCTTATTATCCAAAAAATAAAGACCAAAACTTCATAAATGATATTTTAAAAAAAACAAGAGAATTCTTAAATACATATTTTTCGCAATCAAAACATGGTACTGTTGATTTTATTTTTTGATAGTTTATTATTTACAACTTTCATAAAATAACTAATATAGATATACAATTATGTAAGTTAACACAAAGCCATTTAATTTTGAAAAAAATTCACTTAAAAGTACAGTAGTTAATAAACTGCAAGTTATCTAATTAAAAACTTATTACACATAAACATGTATTTATACTACAAATATAATATGGTTCATATTTTAAGTTTCCTTTAAATCATTTTTTAAATGAATATATACTGAAAAATTTATAAATAACAAAAAATATCAACTAATTATGCACAAAATTACATTTTAATGATTGATTTAATATTTACATGCTTAAAGAAAGATATATTTTCCTCATTTATTGCTCTAAAGAGACAATAGCATCCAATTATGCTAAATTGAAAATATACTTCAGTATACATAAACAATCAACTCAAATTTACAAGAGAAAAATTATGAGATACATAACCAATTTTAACAAGACATAATACAAAATATATCTTCAAACACAATAAAGTTAGCATATTCATTATATCAGTTCTACTAAACACTTGAAAATTTGTAAATGTAATTTAAAAAGTCTACCAAAAAGTTTTGATACCAACTTTTTCATTTTTTGGAATGTCTTTAGCATAATATAATGTGCATGTCACACATTTCACAAATAAAGATATTAAACTTTCATATAATTTTACACAATTCATATTTCTTTTATATTTACAAAAGTAGAAATAGCTAGCTTCTTAGTTTGAGAAGCCAGTACTCCGTATATTATTCTATGGATCTGAATTCTGTTTTTAAAGTAAATGATATGAGGATATACAGACTACATAGGTTATTGTAGCAAGAATGACTGTACAAGAAACAAAAAATAATCATTAATTGATATCTAAAGAACCATGTGAGATCACTTGGAACAATCAACAAAAATCATTGTAGGAAATAGCAAAATTCACCAAGTACTTCCCACACATACAACAGATAATGATAAATGTCATAATCTATGTAAAGAAAAACATGTCCTTTTTAACACCGTTGAATAAGTATGTACATATTCATAGTATGAAAAAATGTATTTGCTTTCCAAATTGTTGCTCCAGTTTTCTCTAATAGTTACACATGGAAGTCAAATACAAAAGTACAATAGAAAACTTTGTCAAGAAAATATCTTTGTTTTTGAAGCAAAGCAAAATGTTTCGTTATAGATTCTCAACATATCTGTTGAGTTGCTCTTCCCGTGTCAAATGGTCTAAGTCAAGATTGTCTCTAGATGAAGGCCCTAATTCTTGATTAATTGGGCTTTGCAATTGACTTGCTATGTTAGGATGTGAAGATACAGGATTAGTTAGATGTGTCAGCATCATGTCATTTCTAGTACTTAATTGATCAGGACCAGCAAGCCTTGATGTCCCAATAGAAAGTCCAAGATGTGGTGATTGAGTCTGTGCAGGATAAATTGGAGAAGGGGCTTGTTGCTGCCTGGGAGAAGGAATGGGTTGATTCTGAAGTGTAGAAGCTTGAGTCCTAGGTGAAGCTGTGGGTTGTGGTGAACAAAGTGCTTGAGCTAAATGTGCAGTTGTTGGTGATGGAGATCTAACTTGCTGCAATAACTGCTGTTGAGATGGTGATGGTATTGATCCTTGAGGTAAGCCAT
Source organism: Trichonephila clavipes (assembly GCA_019973935.1). Lineage (NCBI taxonomy): Eukaryota > Metazoa > Arthropoda > Arachnida > Araneae > Nephilidae > Trichonephila > Trichonephila clavipes. The sequence continues at coordinate 152,372 of BMAU01019817.1, read as the reverse complement.
AAATACCTTGCTGTGGACTGACAGGAGGATGAGTAGGTGATGTCATTTGTTTGATTTGAGGTTGCATAAGAAGTTGCTGACGCTGTTGTTGAAACTGGAACTGAGAGCCATCATTTTGTTGAAACCCTTGCTGATGACCATAATTTGCTTGCACTGGCATTCGTGGACGTTGAGCATACATTGGAGGTTGTGGGAACTGGTTCGTCTGCTGTTGTTGTTGCTGCTGCTGTTGTTGTTGTTGTTGCAACTGTTGTCTCTGCATTGCTAACAAATGTTGCTGTTGCTGCTGAGGTGTTAATTGCTGCCTTTGCTGTTGCTGTGGTGTTTGTTGCCAAACACGCGGCTGAGGTGGAGCTGGCGCTTGCTGTTGCGGATGTTGTTGCCCTAACATGGTTCGTTGCTCATTTAATGCTTGTTGTTGTGCCGTTCTTTGTTTAATGAATGCAGCCATAAGTTGTGGATTAGATTTCAGTAATGCTAAAACATGTTGTTTTTGTGCTGAAAAATTAGAGGATTTCAGAGTTTGGAGTAGTTGATTCAAGGTCGACTGTGTCACTGGTGAGGTACCTGGACTGGGTATCATTTGAGGTAATCCTACAGAGCCAACATTACTTCTAACTGCATTAGGAATGTTAGGGGCTCCAACAATTTGAGACTGTTGACGTAGGCCCATTGATTGAACAGTTTGTGGACCTTGAGGTTGTAAAGTTTGATTAAAGTTGGAATTATCCCAACTGTTCATATTTCTCATTCCTTGCATACGATTAGGCACTCCAGGCAACATTTGATTTATTGGTTTTTGCATTTGTTGAGGTGTCCGCATTAAAGCTGGATTAGAAGCTAGATGATTTGTAACTGGATTATTGTTGCCATAATTTAGAGAAGCTCCAACCATATGAGGTACAGCTTGTCTAGTGTTAGCAACCATGTGGGGTACTGTTTGTCTCAAAGCAGCAGCTTGAACTTGCTGAACAGCTTGCAGAGCTCCAACAGGAGGACAAGCAGTTGGCTTCATACCTATTCCTGGTTGTTGCAGATGAGGTGAAGTTTGTGATTTAGAATCTGGAGATGGCTGGTTTGCTAAATTTGCATTTCCAGGGCTTGATTGCTTCACAGTTTCAGTCATTCCTCGATTCTGCATGGTTGCAATACGTCGTTTTAGAATTTGTGCTTGCTGTAATCTCTGCTGTTTGAATTTATATTTAATGTTTACACAAAACGGCACAGGACATTTAGCCTCCTGGCATGACTTTGCATGATAATAATTCAAAGCAATAAGTTGTTTACATATAGCACAAGCATTATTAGTTCCTTTTCTACTACAACTTTTAGCATGTGAAACTATTCGCTTCATTTTCTGACAACTGGGTAGCCGGCAGTTAGCATCTCTACATTGACAAGCATGTTCAAGAGATTGTATGCAGCGCTGAATTGCTAATCTTCTTGATTCTTGAGGATTAACTTGTTTTTGATCACCTCCAGAGGAATCATCACCCAATTCAAAACCTAACTTCTGCATTTTATGATGATGTCCATCTTTGTTGAAACATTTAATACACAAATCGAAGTCATCACAAACAGTACAATGGTACCTTGTTTCTACATTGCTCTTACAATTGTTGCAAGTGTATACAAACTGATCTTGTCCCTGATTGTGTAACTGGTACAACATTGCCATGGTAGAAAATTTTGTCCGACGTAGAGAAGAAAATTCATAATGTTTTTCTCTAGCCATTGTTAGAAATGTATCTCGGCCATCCATCAGTTCACAAGCAATGAATTGATCTGGATCCATAATGGGAGGTAAAGCCGTCTTCACTGATTGTAATCGAATAACAAAGAAAACTTCTTTATGTTTTTCCATCATTGATATAATTTTTGCAGTTAAATCATTACCAGCATTTGGATAATTAGACTTTTTATTCTTCTTCTGGTTATTTTTATTCTTATTAGCTTTCTTATTTCTGCCACTTTTTTGGCCTTTCTTCTTACCATTTACACTATCTTCTTCATTCTCATTCACATCAGAAGCTGTAGCAACAACTCGAGCAGCTGCTTCCGCAGCAGATGCTTCTGCCTTTCGCTTTTGTTCTTCATCTTGCTCTTCTTTGATGCTCTCTTCCAGAACATTTGGCCAAAAATCATCATCAAAATAAGGTAACTCTGCAGCACTTGTAAGATTATCCTCTGTAGCTTGTCGAAGGATGTCTTTATAATCTACAATAACTCTATCCACAATACCTTTATCGAGCATTTTCTTGTACCAATCTTGTAATCTTTTAGGTTTGGGAATCTTCTGGTCAGGTGGATGACAATGGAAAATGTAATCATCCCCTTCACTAGGTGGGCAAGCCCATATATGAGCCATAGTGTATCCTAGCTGCTTTACATAATCCAAATAACTCAGCAATATTTCATGATAAACAGGAGTACGTAGCTGCCTTGGTTGGAAAAAATGGACACTGTCCAAATAAGCAATGTAAACACGTCTAGAATTTGGAAGAGCACAATCAGAGCCATATTCTTGGACATGCATACCAAAAAAGCAGGTATCAACACCATCAATTTCTTCAAAGGCAAAAAGAGCTTTAGCTCTATAAGGAAAACGTTCTGGCAATTCTCCAGTTTCAACAAATCGTGCTTTCATTTCAGGTTTCACTTCAGAATACTTTTCTGAGCTTGAGACAACTCGAATTGTAACATCACCAGCTCCACATTCTCTTCTCTTTAAAAAGTTGTTAATACGATTTTCAATATATTGTCCTAACTTTGTCTGGGGTAACCGTTTTGAAGTGAATTTATTATCTTTTCTTTTCTTTCCTTTACTTTTCAAACAGTTATCACAAGTGAATCCTTCTGGCCAAATAGTTTCAAAATAAAGAACACATATTTGATGCAATTTCCTACCACACTCATTACAATGAACAAAAGGTTCTAAATCTAAGTGATTGTTTTTCATTTCCACAAACTGATCTTTTTTTATAACTATAGGGGGTTGGCTAGGATCCTCTTCAAGTGTCACTTTATCACCAGAAATTTCTGCAAAACACTTCTGACAGTATGTGTATCTATTTTGATAGCTCCAATATTTAGAATCTCTAGGTATAGTACATAACTGCTTTCCATAGCAGCACAATATTTGAGGTTGAAATACATATTTTCGCCCACAACAGTAACCCAAAGATTGCATAACAGGATCTATGTCTTGTTCAAATACTTCAGCTAGCTTTGTACAATGCTTATAAACTCTAGATGTTTTTCTGTTATACAACCAAGCATTACTAAACATTAAATTAACATCATCAATATACTGCCATGGATCCTGATATTCTCCAGTATCCAATTTTCTTTTGATAGTAGACAAATCAATTGGTTTCTTGATTATATCAAAATAATCAGGTATTCCCAGAAGTTGTGGATCTACAGGCTGACGAAATGGAAGAGATTCCGGATCTTGTTTATACAAATTTTCTAGTGTTGGCATCAATGCTTGACGTAACTCATCTGGTTTAAATATTTTAGCATTTGGATTTAGTTTTGAAGCAGTTTGGGAAGATCCAGTACTTAAATCTGTTTTCACAACAGAACCTTCAGAAGGTTTAGATGAAGACTGAGGAGATATTGATTCTTGTTTATCAGTTTTTAACTCCTGTTTAGCAACTGCAGGTTCTTGCTTAACGCCAATTGGTTCTTGTTTTGCACTTTTTGATTCTTGACTAAATGAATTAGCAGTCTCTTCAGTTGAATCCATAGGTTCCTTGATTTCTTCTTTTATTTCTTTAATAGATGTTTGCATTCCTTCCATAGCACCTGGTTTTCCATTTTCTTTCCTGCTATTACCATCTATATCCATTTTCTCTTCATAGTTATCAGCAACAGCAGATGTCACTGATTCATAATTAAAATTTTTTATTCCAGTTTGCATTGGTTCTGTTTCTAGCACTGATGACATAGGAGTAGTTGAGCTTATGTTGTTAACAACTAATTGCTCTTCAGCTAACTGCTGTGGAACAGAAGTCTGGTTTGAAAATTCTTCAGCGTTTTCTTCTACTTTAATAGCAGGTTGCTGTGAAATTAAAAGTTTACCATGAACTTGCTGCAAATGTTGTTCTCCTTGTGAAGGCAGGGATTGTGAATTTGATGGAGTCTGGGGAGAAGGTCCAGGAACTGAGCCAGGTCTTGATGGCTGTTGAAAGTCAATGCTTCCTTGTTGTTGAGTAGCTGATTGCTGCAAGGATTGATTTTCTTGAAACTGAGTAGGTACTTGAGGAGAAAGTTCAGCCTGAGATGTTGGTGTTAACCGATTTAAATGAGATTGAATCTGTTGCTGTGGTACTGACTGAATTTGATTTTGTTGCTGACTTTGATTTAACAAATGAATCTGAGCTTTAATATTCTGAGACATCATTAATTGCTCTTGTCCAGTTTGTCCAAGTAATCTGGTTGCTTGCTGTTGATGCTGAGGCAAAATTTGTCTAGTTTTAAAAGCATACGACATCTGAGGATGATTTTGCTGAAGTGATGAATTTACCATTTGTTGATGGTTCTGTTGCAAAGAATTCCCCATTTGCAAATGATTCTGCTGCAAAGAAGAATTTCCCATTTGCAAATGATTTTGCTGCAAAGTTGAATTAACCATCTGAATTTGACCTTGTTGTAATGGTGAATTTGTCATCTGCAAATGATTTTGTTGTAAAGATGAATTAGTTAACTGCAGATGATTCGGGGCCAAGGAAGCATTAGTTATCTGCAACTGGTTTTGTTGCAGTGCTGAATTTGTCATTTGTAGCTGATTCTGCTGCAATGACGGACTTGTTATCTGTGAAAGGGATTTCTGAACAGGCGAGTTGAACTGAGAAACAGGAACTCCAGAAAGAGTTGTTGTATTAGAAGATTGATCAACTGAAGGAACAGTTAATGTAGTTACAGAATTGATATTATTAAAATGTTGCTGTTGTAGTTGCTGCTGTTGTTGTTGCAAATTCACAGATGACAATGAATTTTGTCTACCTTGTGTCTGATTGAATTGATTTTGGTTTAAAGTTATATTCAAATTTGTATTTAAAGAGTTAGACAGCTGAGATCTAGAAAAAAGCTCCGAAGCTCTGGCTCCAATATTTGTAGAAACAGTTATATTTGGAGGAGGCATTCGCTGTTGATTATCACAGTTGCTTGGACCAGGCAAGTGAGACTGTGATACATTGCCCATAACTGAAGGTTTTGGACTTGCAGTACCTGAGTTACTACTAAGAACAGGTTCTATACTTGATCCAACTTCCTGTTGTTGCAGTTGATTTTCTTTTTCTTTTTGACGCTTTTCTTCTAACTCTTTTTGTATTTTATAAATCTTTTCAGCAAGTAATTGATAATATTCTTCCCTACTATTTGCCGCTTTATACATGTCACATTCAACTTTCTCTGCATATGCAACTAAATTTATCATTCTGCTATCTCGATAGGTTGAGATATCAACAGTAGGAAAAATAGTTTGCACGATTTTTTGGACCAAATGCTGTCTCAAATCTGAAGCAACAGATTGATGCCAATCTTTAGCAGGAATAGTATTGTCAGGCACCATACCTGGTACCTGAGCAAGCTGATTCTGCTGATTCAACAAAGAAGCATTAGATGTATTTACTTTGGATTGAAAGTTGTCATTTGTTAAAAAATTTTGTGCATTGGTATTTGGAAATGTAGCAGTACTGCTACTTTGCAACATAGGTCTAGACTGCAAAGCAGATTGTTGGACACTCTGTTGACCAGGTTGCAATGATCGAATATGATTCAAATTCTGTGAGGAGCAATGTGCAACTTGTTCTGTCATATGAGGTCCAGTCAAGGTTTGATTTCTTGGTATCATTGTATTTAAGTTAAGGCTATCGTTACCAGTATTGAATGGAAGTCCAAGAGCAGCATAGGCTCTTTGCATATCTGCTGGAGCAGGTCCTTGATTTGGCTGGCTTGTTTGGACAGTGGCTACTTGTTGTTGCCTACGACCAGCTGCTTGCTTTAAAGGCACGCATACAGGGCAGTCATTCTGTGTACAATTTTTCCAATGAGAAATAATTTGACTAGAAGAAGCACAATGAGGTACAGTGCATGCTTTTCCTGCTTGACATGTAGTCATATGACTTAACACATGCTTCATGGTTGAACAATTAGGTAAAGAACATGGTTTGCCTTCTCCACTCGTTTGATTCTCATTGCTTCGACATTTATAAGCATGCAGAAGTAAAACAAGCTGCAACTGAATTAACTTTCGTTTCTCCTGATCAGCACTTATTGGAGGAGGTGCAGCAGTAGCAGTACCAGCTGCTGATGAAGATGGTGCAGCATTGACACCACCTCCAGTGCAGGCAGCAGCATTTTGATCACTGGAGGTACTTTGCTCATTAGCACTCTGTGCTACTGGAAGATTAGAGACTTGCATTTGTGAGGCAGAATGATTTCCTAATTGTGAGTCTACTGATGTACAATTTGTAGGAGACATTCAACGAAAAACTTGCAATAACTTGCAATCTCTTGTGAACAAAAAATGTATGAAAAACAGATGTCTGTAGAGCAAAAATGAATGTAAAGATTCTAAATTCTCCATTGATAAATATTTAAGGATTGTATTTCCAAAACGTTTTGACAACAGGAACAAAAAGAAGGCACCAGAGGCACAAGGTCACTTAAAAGGGTGACAAACTGAAAAAGAAAACCTATTTTAATTATGAATCAAACAACAAAACACGACTTTAAATATATCAAAAAACGGAAAACTTAATTAGTACATAAATGTAATCAACAAATTTTCTTATTCAAATATTTTTTAATTTACCTGATACACATTTGTTATGCTGTCATTTTATTAGTGATTTATATTGAAATTACATCATAAATAATTTTAATAAGAAAAAACCAAAAAAAATAGAAAAAAAATTTAAAACTAGTTTTTTAAAAGCTAAATTTTTATTAAACATTTTCAAGTTAAAGAGCAAGATGACATACTAGCAAATGCAGAATTTCTTTTACAACATTAAATAAATATAAGAAACAGTTAAATTTTTAGAATTATCTCTTCATGTGATTTTACTCTTTTTCTTCAGCCTCTTCCACACCATGCACAAAAAATTATACCTGAATAAAACACTTCATTTTATAAACTATTATACCTGAATAAAACACTTCATTTTATAAACTAAGACTTTTTTATGTTTTTTGTTTCAGATACAGAGATTTTTATGATACCCTGCAATAAAACAAATTATAGAAATAAAGAATTTAAACAGCAGTGAAAAGTTATGAATAAAATGTCAATTTATTTTGTTTAAAATTATTTCTTCCAAATACAGATCAGCTCTAAGCAGTATTTATGTTTGGAAATGTTTCATTTTTAGGCTTATCAATCAAACAATGGTCAAAAAAGATTAAAATTGATAGTAAAATTTATATGTAGGTGAGCGAATGAATTAATATTAACAGTGCACTGTTCAGCTAAACAAGGGCTTGTGGCAATGGACCACGTAATTTTGAACCATGGTCAAGTGACGTGGACGACACCTGAGCGGAGACTGATGAATAACAGTTTAGTAGAGGGTTTGACACAAAACTGTAAAATAGCTTTTTTTTAAACATGAAAAATTCTGTATAAATGTAATACTTTATTGTTTGAAATTCCTTTCCAGAAAAATTACTATTTTAAACCCATTTGAAAATTATATTTCCTAATTCTATTGATAATTCTTTTTGAAGAGCTTATGTGATATTTTTTAATAACAAAAATTGAGAATTTTAATAGATAAGCTTTCCTTTTCTGTGTGTCAATTACTTTCAATATCAATACGAATACAATCCTACACAGATGAGGCTTCTTTTTATTTAATGTAGAACTTAAATCATTTATTTTCAAATCATGTTTTTTAATACAAAATTAGTAACATAACTTCCAATTTTTTAATCAATGGCATGGTTTATTCAATTGCAATCATAAAAAAAGTAACTTGTATAAAAGCAATTTCTATGTTTTTTGACTTTCGTGGGCAGCATACAGCAAATAGTTCATAAAATTAAAAAATAAATACAATGGGGATCAAATATTATATAACTTGCTTCCTTTTTTATATTTAAATTCCAATTAAGTCACAAGTCCTTGATCGAATCACCCAGAACAATAAATATTATATTTTATTTTTTTTATTTCCTTTTTAATAATTAATCTATTCTCGCAGAAACATTTTGTTACATATCACACAATATACATCAATAAGTGCTTTTTTCATTATTAATAAATAACTGAAACAGCAAATACTTTTACATTATCTGAATAATGTTAGCAATAACTGAGTAACAGAACATGAAATATTCTGGTAGCCCAACTTAAGCACTTCATGGTAACCAGATATGTGGTTCAATTTGATTTGACAGATGGCATAGTCACTTTCAACAAAGTTTGACTTATGTTAAGATTATCCCCCCACCCTTCCATTTAAACTTTTCCCAAAATAAGCACCAATTTTAATAAGATGATATAAACACACCCACAAAATAGAATAGTATAATTTATTTTGAATATTCCCTTACAAGTATTAAAAGAATTGAGGGTTGAGAAAATGGCATAAAAGCCTCAACCATCATCAATATGATATAAACACACCCACAAAAATAGAATAATTTCTCAGCATACATGAATTTATAAGGTACTGTAATAAATAAACTAAAGAAACAACTGTTTTGAATATTTTCAAGTCTATAGGGATGAAATCCGTACCAAGAAAAAAATATTTGATTTACAGTTTACAATTTGAAAATATAAAAATCTTATTAAAGTTTAAATTGTATCTGTACAAGCATGCAATGAGTAACTTGTCAACTGGCATAGAAAATCATCATTCCTTTTTGTTCCATAAAAAAGAGCACTAAACATGATCATAATCATTATGATACAAGTGAGCCTTAGCATTTAACTTTAATATAGTTCAAAAATAATTATAAATTTTTGGTCTGTGGGCTATATGAAGCAACTGGTATTCAAAAATGAAGAAGCATTGATTTCCAAGTATCAATTTTCTGAGATTTTGGGTGTCCTGGAGCACTGTCTAAAACAAACAATGCATTAAAATGTAAATTATATTATTTTTAAAAGGTTACTTCACTGTTGAGACAAAACGAAAAGGGAGTCAATCTTTAAATAAACAGTAACCTAGACTTTAGTTTGATTTTCAAATTACCAGAAATAATTATTCATATTTACCCTTCAATGTTTTGGGATTTCCCACTAGGTGAACTAATATCAATTAAAATATTTAAAAATATGCAACATAGCAAAATGTGTAGAAGTTCGGGGTCACCTGTATACAAACACGCACTTTAAATAACAAATAATTAAAAAGCACATCTCAACGTATGCATTCATGCAGATTTACAACCATTAAAAAAATATAAATATATTCTTGGGAAACAGAAGAAAAAATTTCTTTTAGATCTAATCTATAGCTATTCTTTATAATTCTTTTCATTTCAGCTGCTTAAGTAACATCAACAATAAATAAAATTTTAATTCAACAAAAAATCACACTTTAAAATTTCTTTAATAATTAGCTTTATATTCCCTTTTTACTTTTGATTCATTTAACATTAAACAACAGTTTAAAAACAATTTTAACATTTATTTCATTTCTGCCATATTTGCACAAGTACTTATAAACAAGCTAATATAAACAAAAAGAAATTAATTATTAAAAAATTTTCAACTTTTAAAAAATGTTATTTTTTTAGGATTTTCTATTTATTTTAAAGCTAAAACACTTAGTGTAACAAAAAATATTCAAAGCAAGCTTAACAAATTATAAAATATTGCTGAACTTAAGCATCAGAAGTAATTTAAAATAAAGCTCTTAATATTTGACAAATGCATACATATAGTAAAAAAAAAATCACTTTTTTAAAAAAATTATGTATTAAGAAGACATTTACAACTAATTTAAAATGCAAGCAACATTTTCCCCTAAAATATATTGCTTACTATCCAATTAGATTGATACTTTCAAAAAAATAACAAAGCTTCTAATGTAAATACAAAGTTTTAAAAAGCTTCAATTTTTTTAAAATTTTACAATAGTATGTAAGATTATTTAAAAACAATTTCTGAATGGAAAAACATTAATCAACAGCTTTATAAATTGACAAAATATGAAAAAAAAGCAGCATAAAAGTAAATAGCAGTCAAATGCTTATTTTGAGAGTTGTCATAATGCTAGGAACCCCAAAAAGAAAGATACCTTTCTGTTTTTATCTTTGGCTCTGAATAATACACTCTCTATAACATGCAAAAAAATAGTATCCTTTTACTAAAAAAGAGAAAATCATAACATAACTATTGACTAAGCAACTTACCTACTAAGTAATTACATAGCAGTTACAATTCTTTGATCATCTTCCAAAAATATATTCTGAAAATAGAAAAAGCCTATACAAATACATAAAATTTTTACATACACACAAAAAAAATATTTTTTAAATTATGATTGATAAGTAGTAAGAATATCAAATAATACATGTTTAATTACCATGTAAGAAACTTTGAATGATTTTCTTAATATAAATATGTATGCATATGTGAATTAAATAACAATTAATTCCTATATTTACAAAGATTGACATAACAAAGAAAAGTAGTTGCAAATCTATGAAGAATATTAATATAAATGTTCATATATATATATATTTAACTAAACAGTATCATAATCCTTATAGAAACTTGTATTTACATATTACAGCAGTGTCTAAAACTAATCCAATCAAAAATTTTAAACGGTGCTTGAAAAAGTTAAGCAAACCCTGTAAAAGCACTTAAATGAAGTTCTAATATACAGAATGTTCTCAACATAAAAATTTCAATACAAAAATGCACAATCAAAGTAAAATCCATTAATATATATGTCAGTGGGAAGGGACCATCCCCCACTCTAATAGTGATTGCAATCAAGACTGTGATGCTACACATACTATTTAATATTTTAAATAAAGTTTTACACATTAGCATTTGATATTGCTTCAAAATCTAAGAACTTTAGATGTTATTTTTATTTCTGTGACCCAATGCAAAAACCACCATGGTCAGATTATAATGTTGGGATTTAAACTTTTACGCTTCGTGAAAAAATTTATGCAAGGTATAGGTGCTTTATTCTGGAATTTCATGTTTACCCAAATAATTGAAATTCACTGCTTTTGCATGTAAAATTTGGGAAGCTTATTTACAAAACACATAACCTATCACATTTTGAAATACAATTGACATTGGGTGTTTTTGCATTAATCCATTTACTTTTAAATAACCTTTATTTAAAACCTCCTGGTCAAGATGTCTGGCATACACCATACATATTTAAATATATGTGGAATTGTTGGGCAAAAAAATTTAAATACAAGATTTTTTAATACTTGGAACAGTGATATTGCATTGTTTTTGAAAGCTTTGTTATTTCTGGCAAATAGAGCTTTTTTCAATTATATGCATAATTACAAATTATCATTTGTCATGCTGTTTCTTGCGTTTTCATTTGATTTATACAAGAGAATGTTTTGTCTAATGAATATGTTGATTTAAGTATGAGAACAGAAAATACTAGTTTTTTTTAAATGTTTATCATATGTTACAGGCACATTATTACACATATCAAATGTTTCTGTTTCTATTTTAAGCAGTTATTTTAAAGTTCTCCAGTTGTGGCGAAAAAATTAAATTGGATTTCTCTTTTGAGTTCTTTGATGCAGATGGAAAGATTTGTGAATTTGTTGCACCCTAGTACATTGCTTTTTAAAATTTGTTAACTGCACCTGAAGAGAAATAGCAACTGTGTCAAACAGTGCCAAGCAGAAATATAGTTGATATAAATTTTGTAAGGAAGTACGTAAGTTAAGGTAGCTTTATTCACTCAGAGAGAGAGAACTTTTGGGAACATTTATCAAACTGTTCAATTACCCTAATACTGTGTGTTGAAAAACATCGACTACAGGACGCTGCTCTATAATGCCAAAATTAAATTTTGTATGTGTGAGTTCAATGGCAGGTGTGCAGCAATGAAGTACAGGTGTAATATATAATTGAAGGAACAATCCACTAATAATTCAGCCTAATTTGAAATGATTCATGTTTTTTATGTCGTGAAAGTCCAAAAATGTTTGCTAAAAGCTAGAAGAGTATTAATCCTTTGAAGTGCTGCAAATTGTGGAATGATGCAGTCAGCCATTAAGTTTCTACTATGTTCAGATCATGCACAAGATTGAGGTAAAAACTTAGAACATTTTATTTTAAATCTGGAAATTTTATTGATAATAACAATTGCAGTCTTGGGTTCATTTTTATTCTGATGTGAAGTAATGGTAGTACAATTCAATAAATTAAAGGGACACAGTATGATTCAATTGACAAAAATTAGTCAAAAAATAAAATCAAATGTTTTAAGCTAACAGATTTTTTATACATTTTTCTATAATCTCCCAAAATTTCAATGTCCTACATTTGAAAAATTCAGAGCTATGACAACTTTTATGTTCATTTTTATTCACATCCCAATGGGAAATAAAAACGTTAATCTGATTTATCTCGGAAAGAAATATAACTAGTTTGTCTTCATTTAATATAATAAGTCTATTTTTTCTATTGTGCATAATGATTTGATATTTTTCTAACTATTGCTATTAATACGTGTAATAAAAGTTGGAATGCATTTTTGAATCAAAAAGCAATACTTATTTTTTTTAAAAATAATTGAGTTTTGAATTTATGTATTTTTTTAGGAATTTCAGATAAGCATTCATAAAAATATGTATTTTATGAATATCAATTGTACTATGTCAAAAACCATACCAACTTTTATTATACACAGTTCTACATACTTGAAAATCAAATTTCATTTGCGTAAGTCAATTATTGTAAGAAGAGTAGCATTTTAAAATCCCTTCGTAAATTTTTAAAGTTTTCCATTGAGGTGAAACTTTAAATAAAATTGCTGATGAAAGCAGAAGGTTCACACCTAGGAGAGCCCCCACCCTTGGCGCGAATTACTTTGGTTGGCAATAATTTCGCCGTCATGGTATCCTTGCTTTTAAATACAACATATGCCAACCCTAACTTTTTCTAGAATTTTCGTCATTTGTGGGCGCGCATTTCAAATTTCATTTTGTTGTTGGGCACCAGGTTGAAAGTATGGCTGCGCTTGTCAGTGAATACACGTTAGAATTTTTTACGTTATTGGATGCTAGAGGCAAGAAAGAATTGATTGAATGGTGTATGAAAGAAGGATTAATTGCTTCAAGTTATGAATGTCCTAAATGTAATGAGCAAATGGGATTAAGTGAACGAAAGAGTGTTGTTTTGGATGGATTTGAATGGAGATGTCGAAAAAAAGGTGTGAATACGCATGATGTTTGCAGAAGTATAAGAAAGAATTCGTGGTTTTCCAATAGTAAGTTAATCGGCAATAAAACGTTTTCTCCGTAATCACACCAGCCACGCAGAAGGCATGTTCGACCATTACCTCGCTGAGTATTTATGGCGGCGCTCTCGCGATCACTCACTCAGCGACGAGACTTTCCAGAATTTTTTAAAAGCAGTTGTTACACTTTACCCTCCACTTGGGAAGGATCAACAATAAGAAAGTAAGTGCTGTTGTGTTATATTTTTTATCTTAAATGTTAAATTTCTGTATTGTTTACATGTATTTTCATTGCGCATCCATCTTATACTGCTATATTTACTTGTCACCGTTGTTGGGTTTGCTTGGCGCCATTTCGTTTTTGCTTGGCGCTTTTTCCGGTTTGGCGCCAAGGGTGGGGGCTCTCCTAGGAGTTTACCAAGCAGAATTAACATACAAAGAGCTCTATGTTCACTTAGACTTTTTAAATTCATGTTAGAAAAATATTCAGGAATACAAAAAATTGTTTTGAATTTTGGAAATTACAAAAGCACTATAGACAAAAACAAAGAATCTTGGTGAAGAAAGATTTGTGATTCTGAAAATATTACTCATAGGTTTAGTATGTAATGTGGTAGCTTCATTAGAACTTAATAAAAGAACTAGAAAGATAGAGTATAAAAGCTTTAAAAGAAATATTTCAGAAAAAAAAGATATTAAAACTAATTAATTTGTGAATAAATTATTAAAATTAGTACCAGTAAGGAGACCAAACAATGTTAAAGCTTTATGAAATTTATTTGATGAAACTGAAACAACTTTGAAAAATTGATGCTGAATGAGTAACAAAAGGGTTGTTGATAACTTAAAACTTCTACCAGACTTACTCTCAACCAATAGGAACAGAGCAAGCCGGCCAATAGCGAAGCGAGCTCTGGGATCGCCTCGGCACCCAAACTCAATTCCTATTGACACACCCACTCCCTAAGAGTCACCATAGGCTGTCCCCTGATTGGACCACACATCCTCAAGCTAATGCGCTCAATTACCCGCTCTTTTTTGGGCGAATTTCAAACGAGGCGGTCTTTCCGACGGTGCGGGTAACCCTGTGCCAAAAGAATCTCCGACCTCCATCTTTCTTAAAGTCCGCTCTAGTGGACAAGGCTTTAATATAATTACACACACCTAACAAAACAACACAAATGCACTTACTCAATCACACTACACACTTAAATTCTCATTTATTCCGACACACAAGTAAATTATTTAAATTCCTCTTGTTATTTCTTTAATTATCAACACAATATTTTATAATTAAGCAGCAAAGGGCTAAGTGAAAGCTGAACTCATGCAACTCATTCATTCATCATGATTGGAGATTGAGCTTCCCTGCGGGAAGCAGGTTCTCCTTTAAATCCATCAACTTATATGATCAGGTATTAATACCAGTGTTGTTGAAATCTATTCCAGAAGAGTTTCTTCGGAAATTTAATCAAATGAAAAACCCAAATGAAGAAATAAGAATAACAAATTTATTAGACTTCATAAGAAATGAAACAGAATGTTGCCAAGCATCTAATTTTTTTTTTTTTAATGTAGAAGAAAATAAATACCCATTCTCCCTATTTCAAGCATGTTAAATTGTCTGTCTTGAAATGTACATTGATTCTGTTGCCAATCATACATTAATTTTTAGCGATAAATTTCATAACTCAATTTCTAGTAATAAAAGTGTAAAGGAAAAATTGTATAAATTATGTAAAAAAAATCATTATTATAACTGTTTTCTAAAATATCCTATTGGAAAATTTTGTAGGAACAAAAGGAATTATTTAAGATGCCATTTTAAATGGTATCATAAATCAGTAGTGCAAATAATGTAAACCAAAACAAAACGCAAGTGGTTTCGAAACAAATTGTTAAACAAAATATTGAAAACATGCACAAGAACTCTGTAAAAGAAACATTTGACTCTCCAAATGAACATATTCTTCCTATTATTCATGGTAATTTTTCACATAAGAAAGATGCATTACTACACACATATTCAGTATTTGTTTTTTTATGATGGTAAAATTGAGTTAACTAGTTTAAATCTCGATTGTGGTACCACATGAAGTTTCATAAGTGTTAATTTAGTGAAATAAATATAAAATTTGTAGAAGAAAGAGTTTTTTCTTTTGGAATGAATCACATGACTCCTAAAACATATCCTATAGACAATTTTTTTTTTATTTCAGATAGCAAATACATAAAATAAAAGTTAGCTGCCATGTTACCGAAGTTATAACAGCTGTGCAGTTTACAGTAACATCTAGGACAACTCTTAAGACAATAAGTGAATTAGGATTTCATATTGATGAATATAAAATTCTAAGCAATAAGGCTTAAAAAGAAAAAGAGTGCAAGTACTAATCAGTGTCAATTATTATTGGCAAGTAGTAAGAGGAAAAGATAAATCAGGAGAGGAAGTGTATGCGATTTTGACTCTGTTCTGCTGGGTACCAATAGGATTGCAAAATCATGAAGGAGAAATCGTAACTCAAAACAGTCCAAAAATAAACTTTTCTTATGTACAGCATTCATTAACATCTTTATAGAGTAAAGATTTGAAGGGAATTATTGATGATTTAGCTATTTTAAAACAAGAAAGGATATAATTTAGTGTTTGAAAAAGGAATACAATTATAACATTCTGTTAATTTTTAGCAATATAAAAAGGCAATTGAAGAAAAAATAGAAGAGGAAAAAGTTAAGGAATGTTCAAAGGAAAAGTATGATTTGTCATATTTTGTGCAACATAGAGAAATACTTAAAACACAATAAAACTTCAAGTTGTAGGAGTGTTTAAGAAGTGAGCTCCCCCATATCTAAAAGCTAAAATCCCCCTTCAATGAGTTTCTAGATATTGGACCTAATTTGTTCTCACTTGTATGGGACATAATTTTAAAATTATGCAAATTTGAAATTGCCTTTAAAGGAGACATTGCCAAAGTATTTTTAATTATAGGAATCATCGAAAAAGAAAAGGATTATTTAACTGATTTTTTTTTTTTTTTGCTATGAAGTCAATGAACACAAGCATAAAATTTTAAGGTTTAAATATCTTCCATTTTGGACTCTGTTGTAGTCCAGCAGTTCTATAATGACAATAAAACTTCATACTATGAAATATAAAAGTACACATCTGGAAAGTTATGAAACGTTAGGTAGCACTTTTTTGTTGACAATTTGTTTTATAGATTAACACGATAGAAGGTGTATATTGATTGCCTTCAGATGCAATTTAGACTTTTCTAGATGCTAGGACAAATCTTTAAAAGTTAAGATCAAATATTCCAAGGAACTTAATTCCTTACAGATTGAAAAAGGTTATAGTGTGGAATTGACTAAAGAGTTCAAATTTTTAGGCATGGTTTGGACTCCAGAAACAAATAAGATTAAATTAAATGTGACTTTTTAGAAAATTCTTTTGATAGCAGTTCTCAAACAGCTACCAAGAAACGTATTTTTCAAATTAAAGCAAAAGTTAATGATCCAATGGGAATGTTTCAGTTTATCTAAATGAGGATGAAGACTCCGCTACAAAAAATAAGGACTAGGATTTGTGTGTGTGTCAATGGGGTGAAACCCTTCAAAGCGAAATGAAGACAGAATGGTAGAATTAAATCTGTGGTAGAACTTTTCTCTTTCTAAGAAATATTTTGATGGTTTCAAAAAATACGACCTAAGTCATGCATTTGCTGACACTTATTTTAAAACATATGGTGCATGTATATATTTCAGATACCATAAAATCCAGCACATCGTGCACACCTAAACTTTCAAGCTGAAATTTTTAATTTTTAGGTATATTCGCCATATAAAACGCACCCTCTAATGTATGAAGAAACCTGAAATATATGTGCGCAATACTCTTGCATTTTGAAGTCATTTATTCAAGGCAATATTTCAAGCATTAGAAAAAATAGCATATTTCTAGAATAACAACCCTTAAAGTTCATGAGGAATGTGTGTGTCATTTATTTTAAATAAACAGTATTTCAATATGTGAAGAAGTCTAATTTTTTTCTATGCTCATCTTTTTATTTTTATTTTCAAAACTTTCAATTTTATACCTCGTATATAATGCACACCCATAAATTTCGATCTTATTTTTTGTGTTAAAAGTTCATGTCATATGCCCGATGTTATGGTACTTAGATAACAGACCCAATATTTGAACTAGTTTCATAACTACAAAAGATCACACAGTTCAATTAAAGCCAATGAATTTGGAAATAATGGCAGGCTTAGTTGGCTAAAGCTTTTGATAATTTATACCCTGATCTAAAGCCAACAAGTATTTCTTTGGATTGACTGTCAAATAGTTAGTGATATGTCAGAAATTAGAAATCCTCTGTATTTAATAGTTTCTAATATTGAACTTATAACTGATCCTAAACAGTGGTTTTATTGCAGTGGAAAAGAAAATCCAGCTGACTTATTACCTCATAGTGAAAATGCCTTCAATCTTGTAAAGAGCTCTTTGGTTACAAGGACCTTGTTGGCTCTCTAAGCCTGATACCTTTTGGCCAGAGAATCATTAAAGAGAAATCGATGAGGAGAGTATTGTGAATAAAAAAACAATCTAAGAGCATCCATTCCCCTCAGCACCTGTTGGAAATAACCCTAGTCAGCAGGCTATTAAAAGTATATCAGATTACAGCATGTTATGAGATTTATTAATATTAGATCATATTCAATGAAATTAAAATGCTTAAAAAGTTCATATGAAATTTCAAGCATCAAAGAGTACTGGGTACGGTTATTCAGAGAAAACACTTTACAAAAGATATTCTAGATCTTTCTCAAGGAAAGTTTCCAGATAAGTCCAAAATTCATTCACTCGATCCAGAACTAAATGCTCATGGTTTTCAGCAATCAAAAGGCAGATTTCAAGGAAAAATATCCATTGCTGTTACCTAACAAAGATAGGTAAAGTGCATGAGTGATTTAAGTTTCTCGTAATAAATTACTCCATGGTGGTGTTGGTGCTACTTTAGTCCAAATCAAAGAAAAGTTTTACGATTTTCAAAAGACACCAATGTGTCAAATCCACTTTGAGAAGTGCTTTTTGTGCAAAAGATACACAGTGCATGTTGGTAGACAAGAAATTGCCTCTTTGCCATCTGACTAGGTCTTGGAATCCCTTTCATTTTCAATTACAGGACCTGATTTTTCAGATTTCTTTCTTCAGTAAAGCCAAGAACAATAAACACTACCTATTCTTATTCAAATGTGCAAACATTCAAGCCTTATATATATATATATATATATATATATATATATATATATATATATATATATCACAAATTAATTTCTTCTATGAACACGGAAAATGTTTTAATTGCATTCCACAGATTTATTTTTCAGCATAGACTTTTTTCAACAGTATACTACAATAACGCCTGAAACTTTAAAATATACAGAGTTTGAATTTAAAAGATTTTTATAAATGTATACAACATTCATCTGTACAAGATTTTTTTTGCCCCATGATGTAACTTAGAAATATATTGTGGAAAAAAGAGGGTGGTGGGAATGGTCCTGAGAGACGCATTTTAGAGCAATTAAAACTTAATTACAGCAAATAATTGGTCATTCTGACAACGCTTTGAAAGAACTAGAAATGGTTTTCATAGAAATTGACACCATGATAAATTCAAGGCCAATAACATATCTACGATGACACTGACTCCTGCTCATTTCCTGATTGATAAGTATTTACTTTCTCTTCAAGTAACAAGAGTACCCTAAAAAATGACTGGCTCTAGACATTCTTTGATCAAGGGTTATAATATAAACAAACCTTCATAAATCAATTATGAAATCATTGGAGGGAGTCTTACTTGGTCTCTCTCTGAGGTCTATGAATGGTATATGTCTTCCTATTAAAGTATCTAGTAAATTTTTAAGGTTGATGTGTGTGTGTGTTTGTGTGTGTATACTAATATAAACAACCACTTTCTTAGAATCTGTGGGAAATGGGCAAGATAATAGAAACTTATCCCAGAAGAGATAGTAAGATTGCCTCTTGTTTCATTAAAACTCAAACAAGTACAATTGTTGTATAATTGAGGTTTATAATTATTAGTTGAGAATAAATATTCATAATAAATTCAATAATTTTTTTATAAAATATTTATCATATATTGATTTTCTTCACTGTTGTTAAATGTTAATTTTTAAAGAATGTTTGTAATTGGCTTTTTAATTTTCAGTAAAATTATTCATTTTACATATCAAGAAAATGAATGTATGTTGTTGATTA
Source organism: Trichonephila clavipes (assembly GCA_019973935.1). NCBI lineage: Eukaryota > Metazoa > Arthropoda > Arachnida > Araneae > Nephilidae > Trichonephila > Trichonephila clavipes. The sequence goes on along the minus strand of BMAU01019817.1, from coordinate 132,656 downwards.
TGTGTTACTTTGTACATATCTTGATTATTTATTGCAATTTTATATTGCTCCATTACCGCAAAAAACTTTCATTGTTTTAAGTTTTATGTGAACATAGAAGTTCAGAGGTAGAAAATGCTGAAAAAAGTCAACTAAAGGGTGCTGCTCTGCAATGACAAAATTAGGATTTTTTACATGTGTGAGCTCAGGAGCAAGTGAGCTATGATGAAGTACAATTGCAATTACAGCATTGGCTGCTCCAATAATTTAAACTAATTTTAAAGTATTCATGTTTTTTGTGTGCGTGTGCGTGCGTGCGTGTGTGTTTTTGTGTCCAAAAATAAATGTTTGCTATGACAGAAAGATCATTTGAAATGCTGTCTCAATTGTCATACTTTTAAAAGATCTGAACAACTGCAACCATCTCAGTAGAGTCACAGAGACTAGCAAGCTGCCATCTGTCTATTCTGCTAGATATGATACACAAAAGGAATAATAAAATTCTTACAGATATTTAAATGTTCACTATAAAATAGTATGTTAAAAATCTCTTTCAAATAACTTAATTACTTATCTAACATGTAAAATTTAAACATGTATATACAGTCACTTTTGAACAAAATATGCAAGACTATTCTTACAAACCTCCTAAAAATTTACTCCTTTTTAAAAATGCCGGTTTCACAACATAGTAACATTTCCACATTTTATTTTTCTCTCTTATTTTAAGATATTTTCCTTCTATAGAAATAGTATCCTTAAAATCTTTATTTAAAAAATATATAATAAAATAATTATTCCTTGCCTTCTTTTAAAATGACATCCTTGAACTTTGATTTTGATAGTCTATATCCTTTACTAACATAACATCACTTAAATCAGTATTTATTAACATTCCAAAACTTATCACAGTATAGGTATACTGCATATTATTTTACATGTTTTGAACTTTGATGCAATTCTTTTAACATTAATAAATATATATTACAACAGTTTTTCCTCATTTAATTTTAATAAGTGTTTCAAATCAATTTCAAAAGATTTTTAAAAAAATGAAATATAAGGTAGAATTTTAGTGTTGAAACCCCAAACATAAACCTTAATTAGTTTAAAAGTCATTAAAAGGTTATCAATAGTGTAACAAGTGTAAACTATATATATATATATATGTGTGTGTGTGTGTTTTTAATTTTTAAAAACTTTTCTAATGCTTAAAAACAAAAACAAAAAATTAACCAGAAACATGGGAAAATTATCCCCCAGAACACTAGCTCTTTAATATATGTCAGATAATAATTTAAACCCTGAGAAAACTTCATTTTCTGTTTCTGCAATAAATCTTTCAAACAGTATTCCTTGCTGGTAATACTACTACCAGAAAATAAAGGGAATGGGAATCAGTATAAGTCATTACGATGTTACCTTTTAAAAGCTTTGGAAAATTAAGTATGTATCAGAATGAATTTCTGTTTTTACTAGTCCTCCTTTAAAGGCCAATACTGCAACCACTACGTAGACCAGTGGACTTTCTCTGGGGCCTTGAGTATTTCCCAAAATAATGACTTTGAAAAAATAAATAAAATTCATATGATTTATATGAAATATGTGAAGCTGTAAAAGCTAATGCACATGCATTCTACATTATAATAAAAACTAAATTCATAAAATAATGCTTAATGAAAAACGCAGACCCTCCTAAAAATGTTTCCTTTTTTGAATTTCAGAATTTAAATTTGTAATTTTTTTTAATCATTAAATGAAATGTATTTTAAAACTTGCTTATATCCATCACACCCACTATATATAATTTCAAAATCTTAATTAAAACAGAAATAAATTAGAAATAAATATAGCTTTCTTCCAGAAAATAAAGTTATGTTTCATAATACAGTAAAACTCGTTTCTGTGTGATAGATAGGCACCGCATAAAAATAAACAATGCAAAAAAAATAATAGAAACAATTTACATGTAACAAAAAACTTTGTCAAAATACTACAGAAAAAAATTTTTATATGGTGGAGAGGGACCACATAAGAAAGTTGCACTTAGAAAATTCGTCAATTCTTTACTAAATTTATGAGAAAGTGCTTCCATAACAAAATAAATAATTAACTTACACATAGAAACATTTTTAAAACGTTTAGTTTCTCAATGTATATAAGTTTTCACAAAATGCACATACATAGTTCATTGCTACTCATCAAATGATGAATAAAATTAAAACCACTTACATCACTAGAAGATACAATTTCAATTGATTTATTTTTTGGTACCTTATAGTAAAGAGACAAGTTTTGGCAAGATGGTCGGTTGGTCAGTTACTTGTAAATGTCACAATAACCAGATATGCATGATCGAAGCTCTTTTTAAAATTTCATACTCTTTTCAGAATTGGTATCTATTTTAAGAAAACACTTTTCCAATTTGTTGGAAAGCTATATTTTTGCACATATTTTATCTGCTCTCAAAGAATCCGGTTTTTCTTGTCCATCTTCACAATATCAAATTATTGATAATGTCACTGTAATTCAAAGTTTCATCTTCAATCCAGGACAGGCTGGTATTGAGAGATAGCAACAATGTGCATTGTCCAGAGACTGTTTAAAACAAATGAACAGAACATCTTGAAGTGTACATATGTACATTGCAGTGGTGTAACGAGAGAAAGCAACAATATGGCAATGTATGGAGACTGTTTAAAACAAATGAACAGAACATCTTGAAGTGTATATATGTACATTGCAGCAGTGCAACATACCCACCTGCAACCCCGCCTTGGGGGCGGCAAGGCCTGACTATAACCCCAAGTACATATTTACCCAATCTATAGATTAAAGGCAAAACCTGACTTTGTAGAGGGGCCCTAACATTGTTTGTTACACCACTGGTACAATGATAGAAAACATTACAGTGCCACAGAAGCTGTAGAAATTCATATACCGCTTAAAAGAGAACACAACAGAAAAAATCGCACAAAACAAATCACATAAAAAAAGGACCGCACAAAAACAGGTTCTACTGTACCTATTATTTAATGATATTACAAAAAGAAAAATTGTACATATGCTTACCCAACAAGAAATACTCAAAGGGGATGCAGAAAAAAATCACTCAAATTCCAATTAAGAAAAACTTCTTCAATCTTCTAATATTCAACTGGTCTGAAATTATATAATCAAATTAAAATAAGAAGATCACATCATTAAAAAATAGATCTTTAAACTATTTATAGTTAAATTATATTGTTCTTAAATATTGGGAGGCTAGATCGAGACCAATGGCCAAATGTCTAGCATTTGTATAAATAAATAATTAAATGCATAAAACTTTTAGTACTATCATATTAATGTCACCAGCACCAAATTTGCATCTTGTAAATCTAACCATGATGTCATAACAGCAAAAGAGAACAATAAAAACAGATATGTTTTATTTTGAAAAAAGGCTATCAGATTCAAATTTTGATGGAATGTGGCACTCCAATGATGCAAATTTGGCTACAGAGATGTTAATATGCAAGTACCACGTTTTTAAAATAATTGGTAAAAAATGCAAAAGGTAATTTACAAGGCACAAATAACTAATTAATTATTTCTGTATAGTCTACTTTTTAATACAAATATATACGTAATTTCCAAAGTAGAAAAACTAAAAACCTAAATTTTTAAGCCTAAAAAAATATAAGTATTGTGTTCAAATATACATTTTCATACTAACAAGAGCCAATAAATAACAAACTTTAATAATGGATATGAATTTTATTTTAACTATCATATAAAATGCTTCCCACAACTCAATCTTATTTTTAAATATTTTATATTATACAGCTCATTCAATGAATCCATCAAGACCTAAAAGTTTCCTCAAATGACAGAATTTCAAAAACTTATTTTAATTCCCTCCCTTTCAAAATTTATTAAATTTTACACACATCAATTTTTTACCAAGTTGTGATAAAAAAAATTAACAATATTATTTTTAAGACTTTTAGATGTACTTTATTTTTTCATCAGCCATGTTGCTTCAAAAAAGGCTCAAATAAAAATTCCTGAATCTTACACAGAAATAATTAATAATCAATCCCATCAGTATTCTAAAGAAAATTTTAAATGCTAAAGCTTTTTTAAGTGAATAAAAAATGTTATTGAGTGGAGAGAAAAGAAAAGATATAGTGAAAATTCTGATACTAATGCTCTATTTGTGGTAACATGTGTTTTTGCAATTCTGAAAAGTAGACTTTTAATGAAATGTGATTTAATTTCATTATATATTTTATTATTACTACTATTATTACAAAAAAAAGGCCTTATAGATCTATTTATTTTAGTTGTTTGGATAGCAACTATAATTAATATGAATTTGGATTTTTTTTAAATATTTTTTCATTGATTTCATTTAAACATTCCATTTTTCAGAATTTTTTTTTAATGTTATAACATTATCGTCAATAAAGTATTTTATAAATTAAAAGAAAAAATTGAGTTTCCTTTTTACACCTGTTTCATACTTTTGAACATGAATCTTTCTTAAGTAGTTAAACTTATAGATTTTTGACAGATTTTGTCTGTGGTACACCCCAACAAATAGGAAAGAACTATTTTCACTAAGTTAACTTTGAAGATAACTATTTCATAAAAATCAATCTCCATTTTTATTTGTGATACTACAAAGAGCAAATTATTTAAAAAAAAAAAACTTTCCAAATATAGATCAAATACTTTTCCATCCATTCAAATCCAATATTAGCACTAAAAATAACCTGCATTTTAATACATTATCAACACTATACAAATTATTTTTTAAAATTATATAAAAAATAAAATCTTTCACGAATTAAGAAAATGAAATTGTTTATATAAAATAAGTGTATATATATATATATAATTCCTAATTTTTCTCATTTTAATTCCAATGTCAAATTTTAAATTTATTACACAATTAGGCACTAATCTGATATCAGTTGGCTATGTGCCGAGCTGTTGCTGATATTTTTCAAGTTGGGTGATAACTTTATAATAAGGTTACCTTGTTTTTTAACGTTTGGTACTGTGGTTGCCATTGTTACTATGTATACCATAGTTTACATTTATTGGTTTATTCTTACGGGAGTAACCATATCAATTTCAAACGATTTTAATTTGATTTTTTCGTATACTTGATAATGTCCATATTTTATGTTGTCAAGACTGCAGCTTTCATCTTCTGTAGTTTATTCAAACATTATTGGTAAGTTTCCTCCTTGTTACTTTCAAGGAATGTTTTTTAAACATTCCTTGTACAATGAAATTCATTGAGAACTTGAAATTTTTCACAAGCAACTATGTATCAACAATTATGTGTCTGATGTGCAAATTGATTTTATGAGGTCAACACAGGAAAGAAAAGTAGTAAGACGGTCAAAATTGATGAGAGAAAAAATAATCATCAAAATGATATACTTTGAATTCATTGGCACATTGAAATAGAATGGAGAGTCAAGAAATCAGATAACCCTTTCATAACATTCCAGAAACAATCTTCATTTAATTTTTTTTCTAAGAGTAATTTTTTTTGTTTAAAATTTTTAGAAACGTATATTTTTCTTTTTGCTTACTTTTCAGACATTTTTCTAAATTCTTCATTATCTATATTTTAAATCCTATTACTCACATTTTTCCACAAAAAAAGTAAGGCACTTGCATATTATTGCAACCGTATTGATGACATTATATGAAACAAAGCACATAATTGCCAATTCAGCACTTACAACTTATACCAAATCGGAGGCAAAGTATCTTGAAAATCGGCATTCAATTTTACTAGCTTAAACACTTTCATCTAAAATAAGCCGTTATCATTCAATATTTTCATGTTGAGTTCTTGCTGCAAAGCTCCTGTCTTGGATTGAAAATTAGGTACTTTTCCCTTCGTTGGCATAAGTGATAAAATCACTAAAGATTATACATCCAACGCCAAACGGAATATTCCCACAGGTAACCTTTTACCATCCTATTTTCAAAGCAAGTTGCGTTCTTTCCTTTTAAGTAACGTCTTTTTCGTAATGTACATAAAAAAAACTATTTAAAATTTATAACATTTTTTTTAGTGTATATTGTGTGATGTTGCCAATAAAAATTTGAGAGATTTGTGCAAGCAAAACGGAAATATATTGAAAGTTACTGTTCCTACATTTATATGACATTTTAAAAGTACAATTTAAGATAATTTTAGCTATTACAAAAATATCTGTCACATCTGCCAATATAATCTGGATTTCTATTGTTCTATTTTTGTTCAACAAAATTTAACAATGACTGTACTCAAATGTTCAGTTCAAATTTTCTAAAAATAATTTTATGACCAACCACAATAATGATTATTAATTACCATTGATCAAACTTTTTATTATCATTCACATCTATTATTTTTAAATACAATGTTTATATATTCAAAGAATATTATTCCACAGTCAAATAACCCAATATTTCTAAAATATTCAGACATATTTTATTAATAGCAAGATCAAATGTTAGTCTAAGGTAGAATTTCCTCATGTGAAATCACTTCAATTACATTAAAATAAATAGTATGTACTTATGTAAATTAAAATTATGGCTGATAACAATTAAATACAACAGAAAACTTGTAATTATATTTTTAAATCATCGCAGCATCACATATTTCATTTTCTGTAATCCTTACTCAAAATAAAATGTACGTACTTATGTACTATCACAACAATGCTTAAATTGAAGGTAACTCACCAAATTGGCAAACCAAATTTTGCAAGTGTCGTACGCACTGTGAATGGACTAAATTCATGATGGTCACATGATAACGGAAATCACGTGTTTCCCATTGATTAAAAATTTGACATACTAGTTGTTCAACTTGTAAAGTTTAGATAACATTTAAAATTTGATGATTGGGTAAAGAGTTCACGTGTTAAAATTCTTCAAACAATTTTCAAAATTAAAAAAAAATACTTTCATCATACAAATACTTTTAAATTAAGTGCATTTTGCTTAACTATGTGCATTATTATATCGTTGACAAATATGTACTTTCTAAAACAAAGTTCCTGCAAAAAGCAAAAGTTGGCAACAGTGAAGCACATGAACTAATTGGCTGAAAACACGTGATTATATTTATGATATAATTATGACGTCGCATTAATTTATGAACTGATTGACCGAAAACATGTGGCTCAGTTATGTGACTAGGACGTCACATGAATTTAGTCCATTGGCAACCATGTGCTTTCTTGCATACAATGTTGCCAATATGGTTGCGATAATATGCAAGCACCCAAATGTAACAAAAGAACACCAAAAGTCATATCCTGTGTATACTGTATTCCAAAGGAAATTACCATGAACTTACTCACATCAGAAATTACATATGGAAAAAAATGGAAGTTCGATAATAACTGAAATACATAAAAACATGAATATCAAATGAAAACTTTTAGAATTTTCTAAATTCTTTTTAACTATACAAATTTTATCTTACAGAATCATTAAAAGAAATATTTTTGTTATTTAATCATACATTATGATAAATAAGCATAATATCAGTTAACTTATTGACTCAATTATATGTGAAATTTGGTTTCACTGCTAAACTCATTAAATGTAACGAAACAAAAAAAACTTACGTAGCATGCATTTTGTTTGCTCTAATAATGAAAGTGAAATATACAAAAAAAAATTAAATAAACCTAAACTACAATGTTTTATACTTGTTTTATATTTTCCCTCTTGTCCTAATTAACACATTACAAATGTAGATTTTAAAAAAATTCATGGATTAGCTCCCCAAACTCATCACTGATTTTTGATTTAAATAATCAATTAATATGAATATATAGAAATATAATTAATAATAATAATAGAATCAATTCATCTGTCAAATTTACCTTTGATGGAAATTATGCACCTCATAATTGAGCAAAAAAATTGCATTACGTATAAAACTATTTTTAAGAATTTATTTATTTTCCCTCGGCCGAACAATGATCAACATTGTACGACATCAGTCTCTATATACTAATTCGGAGTACAACCTACTTCGATGTTTACAAACTGCTCTTTATTTACACTGTTCAAATCCATCATCGAAAAATCTTGCATGAATCCCAAAAATGTGAGAAGTAAAATCTCTATACTATAATGAATACGAACTAAAAATTTACATTTGATAAAAAATTACTAAATAATTCAACATCAAAACAAAAAGAGCGCGGTACTTGATTCACAAGCTTCTATTTCTAACAGTGCACACATTCTACGACTACACGATAACAGCAAACCTAACTCATTTGAAGGTGTTTAATCCTTGAAATAACACAGCTAATCAAATCTAATAAGTTCAAATAAACATTAATTTAAAAATTAAATTAAAACTTGCTTACTTTTCTAAACATGAAACTCAGCTTTCCTTCCAACGAAATGAAATCATGAATATATCTCATTCTTTAGCAATACTGTTGCCACAACCCAATGTAAATATTTCAAGTGAACAATTCGGTAACTGTAATTCCAGACCAAGGTTTAAATAAAAATTTTTATTTTAATTCTGAAACTCAAATAAAACTACATTATGCATAGAGGTGCAGCTCAGGAATATCTATCACAGTTCAGAGTAAGCCATTGCCTCTAATAATCAGTAATAAGATGATAGATGGGAGTACAATCACCGGAGACCCAAAGGAGTATGGCCCTGAGTGCAACGTAAAATTAAGAATTGTTTGAAGTAGAAGGAAAAAATTTGAGAGAAGTGAAATAAAAGTTATTTCCAGAAATTAAATCTAACAAGAATAGGCCTGCATCTAAATATTGAAAGAGAAAATTTCTCAAGATCTATATGAAAAGGAATGGAAAAGAAAGAAAAAAAATTCCGAAAAAAGCATTTTAACTATAATTTTTTTACGTATTGATTTTTTATTCAAGCCACACTTTGAGCTAATCAAGTGTTACTAGTAACACACCTCATAATTTTAAACCTCGATAAAATGACGAAGACAACACCTAAACTGCCTCTTACTTCCTAACATCCTCACATCACACCAACGAGATGATTTGGAGCCACGACAGCCTCTATACACGTTTAGTCTTCAGTGGTACTTGGCTCGAACTCCTGACACGTCAGTCACGAGTCTGTTACCTTGATCACTAGGCTATTGCGGTCAAACAACTAGGAAAATACTTCTTACGAAGAAATGGGAAAATTCTCCAAGCGAATTAAAACGCAGACCAGAGGAAATATCTAGCTAAGTATGTTAAAATTCCCAAAGAAAATTAAAACTAATTATCCAGCCAATCAAAAATAATGAAGTGAGTGAGTGAATATTAACGTCGCATGGTTCAGCTACACGAGGGCTTTTGGCGACTTACCTCGTAATTTTGAACCATGGTCAAGAGACAAGGACGACACCTGAGCTAGCACCTCTTCGCCAAGTCTCCGCTGTTACAGTGGTGTCACTGAACTGAACTGAACAGAAAAACAATTCTTTCAAGATCACCTAAAGTTTTTCCGTCACTTTTTCTATACATTAGAGACCACGGTAACCGAGTGACCATGGTGAAGAACTCGTTGTGGTCGCGCATCTGGAACTCAGTGCCTGTAAGTGACCCGCCATGTGTTAAGTTGAAAATCTGTTGATTGCCAAAATCTACCCATTAGCGGGGTGTGGAAATTTAGAGTGAAATGCCAGTTTAGGTGTCCTCGACATTTAGGCTCAAAATTACAAGATCCATTTCCAATAATCCTCATGTTGCCTCAGAGAGCGACGGAAATTAAAGTCAAATTTTCATAATCGTCGAATATTCCGTCACAGAGCGTTGTAATTCATAAACAATGGAATAGTTATCATGAAGTAGAAAAATTAAGTAATAATCATGGGATTTCAATATCCACCCATTTGTGAATATATAATTATAATCAAAACTTATTTTGAACTCTTTTAATTAACACACTGATTGAAGACTACATTTTATGGAACACAATATGAAGTATACGAAGGGAACGGCTCTACAAAACTTATCCTTTCTGCACACATATATAGTTAGCAATATTATATAACTAACGTTAAATAAACAGTCTTTGTGGAATTAATCCTCTCCCTACTCTGGTAAATTAAGAGTAGAAGTAATATCTCTTGCTTGTTGCCTCGGAATGCTTTTTAAAGGTGTTGGTCTTCAGTTTCCAGATAGTTGGATGTTATTTGTTGTAAATATATGACGAAGTTGTTCGTAGTTTGAATACTGCAATTTTACAAGTAGAACTTCCCATTTATGCATGGATGAGCTTTGAAAAATGTTCTAATGACCATTGGCGTAGCTAGTTCTAAATGAGCCCTGTTTCAAAATTGCTTCGGGGCCCTTGTTTAGATATTAAAGCCTTGTTAGTGGAACTATAGTTTGATATGGTGGGGCCCCGTACCATTCATACGGCTGATATGACGCTTGTGTAAGACGAAATCAAATGATATAAACATGCAATCGGTGGCGACACAGAAATAATTTCATTGCCTTCTGGAAACTTGGTCGCTGGTATTCTTTGAAAATTAGAAACAGCAAGAGGTTCCAAAACTTCGCAGACGTAAAGATGGACTGTGTAATAGGCAAGCAAAGCGTATTACGGAGCAAGGAGTATAATCCAATGGCACTCCAAATTGCAACACCAAATGAAAGGCTTGAATGCTGACGCAAAACGAACGCGCCATACAGTTATGGCCTATTCTAGCAGGAATGCAGTGCACACGGACGGCACATAGTTCTATCAATCAAGCAAAAATTTTTACGAATTTCTCAAAATAAAACTTATAACAAGTCGAATATGCTGAATTTTAACAGTGACATATCAAATTAGGTCCCTATAACATAGCATAGTTTAAGGGAAATAGAATGTTCGTGTATACTGTGCTGGTCCGTTGTCCATTAATGCCTATTCTTTATATACACGTCCTCTATTTGGTTGTAAAATTCGTGGCAGAGCCGGCAACACTGCAAAAGTTTTTGCTGGTACTAGCGGGACATGGTGGATCGATGCTTAACAGAAGTGCCTCAAAAATTATTTTTGTGAAATGCTTTATGAAAGTATCATATATAGTTAATACCAACTAAAGAATGGGAGTGTTTAAATTCAATGTACATTGTGGGGGAAATTAAAAGTTTACAATTTAACTAGTCTTACAACTTAGAAAAACAAAATAGGGGAAAGAAGTTATTTTTGTGTCTATTTGCATTTTTATTTATGTTTTACTTTTTACAGGTAGATGAGTTTATAACGTCAACGTTAAGTATAAGTCAATATATGAAAAATTCTCTATAAGGACGGCACGTTAGGAATTTGTAGATTCGTCTGAAAAGATAATATGTTATTTGTTTACGTTCAACACATCAATGCCAAGTTGTTGTTGCCGTGCCCTTCCCGAAGGGAACGAATGAAAGTTGCGAGGGCCTGAGACAGGTTGGACTTCTACACGATAGATGGCGACATCACCTATCTCCACTTCCCCAATTTAGGCATGGAACTGGAGGGGAGGGAAATATTCTCCAGCCCCATTGCTTCTCCTGCAACCCCCCACAAGACTTTCGGACCCGCTGATTTAACGAGCACGTACTCCGTGTGTATTCGGAGGCATCGAATAGAGGCCTTCCTGTCTGGAGTCCGATGCTCTAACCACTAGGCTACCTAAGGCTTAAGTAATGTTGTTATCGTGTCCTTCCCGAAGGGAAGGAATGAAAGTTGCCTGAGCCTGAGACAGGTTGGGCTTCTACACCAGGGCTGTCCAACACGCAGCCCACCGACTCTTTTTTTTTTAAAAAAAATTTTAAACATCAGGTTTTTAAAGTTTTTTTCATTTTGAAATTTATTTGAGGAGAAATTTATGCATAAATCTACAATGTATTTGCATGTTACATGATCTTGTTTTAAAATAAATCCTTTTTGATAATAGAAATGTCCTTTACATAAAAATAATTTATATTTTATCACAAGCAGTTACATTTGATTTTACTACAATAAATTCCGAATTGCATCATGCATATCATTCACTATGGATGGTACATGATTCTCTGTGTGTGCGACTTTCATGTCTCCTTTTCTGTTTCGAGTGCCCAAAAAAAAGCAAAAGGCAGTGAGAGATGCTTTTTAAAGTTTAACAAAATTCTCAGGACGGTTAAGATAAAGGGCAACGTATACTTAATCGTTTGCGATTGACAGCACAATCAAATTTTAACAATGAGTTACAAAAGATCAATTCAAAAGGAAAACCTTAATTTTCAGCAAAATGGCAACACTAATATTTTAAGAATTTGATCATTGCATATTATATAAAATTATATTTATGTTTGTATTCATGAAAAATAATGAAAGCAATATAATTCATTCTGTATTAAATTTTCAATCCAATTAGTTTTTTGTTTCCTAGTCTGATATAATGGTACATAATTTTATGTGCGCCTGCGAGATGTTTTTCCGAAGTGGCCCGCAAGGTCATTTGGGTTGGACACGATAGAAGTCAATGTCATATCATACGCAAGCAGTGGCGCACACAAGGGGGAGGGTCTGGACCCCCCAAAGCCCTTGATTTTTTTCCCGATTGATTATAAACCTAAGTGCATAGTACGTGAAATTTAATCAAGTATTTGTTATTAATGATTAATTAATGCTAATTATCTATTCAATACTTAGTTTTTTACTGTTTTGTTTCCGAAAATCGACAAAATCAAAAGGAGCATGATACAAGAATGGTGAATTTTCCACCCCAGACCCCCCCTTGAAAAATTCCTGTGTGCGCCACTGTACGCAAAAAAGTGATGTACATTCAAAGGCAATCACATCTCGCTGAAATTTTCTTCTGCTGCAGGCTGCGATGAATGATACGGGCTGACACAAATTGTGGTGGTCAAGACCCTAGTTCGTATTGCTGAGATGAGTTTCATCATGCGCCCAATCCACTAAAGGGAAAATTGCATCTGAAAAATCAGCTTCTTTTTGTGGATAGGATAACAGCGTTCCTATGCACCCCGAAACATTGCTGGGTCTTGTCCTTTGACCTCCAGAAAAATCCCACTCCAACGAGCTGGAGTGTAATTCGAGGATAAAAGGGCGATCGCCCACCCCGGAGAGTGACAGAAAGGGATCCCGTTGGAAAACACCAGAGAACGGTCGTGTTGCCTCCTCCCTCACAAATAACATATTCTGAACTCTTAATGAAATACTCAATTTTATGAATAACTCCAATGTAAGTATTGTACTTAATAGCTGCAACGTAAATAAACCAATTATTTAATTTTCGTAACTCTCACGCTACAATTAATTTTCTCAAACGTCACAATGGTGTGATAAGGCTGGTGAAATTGGCCTCACCAGCACTCGCCGATTTCTTATTCACAACCTCTATTAGGCACAATAAATCATATGGTGAATTCAGAAATGGATTCCCGTCTCGAATGAAGAGCAGTGCACCCCTTCTGCTATATGCTGGGATCATCTGGGTATTAGTCTTTATTCTTCTGTTTGTATTGTATGTTTCTGTTCTCTTCCACTCGTATTTCATATGTATCCCGGGATAAAAACACAACTTTATGAGAAAGTTTTCAGAGACTAAAAACATAAGTTTACATCAATAACGACAAACTTAAATTCGTTTTTATTTATTAAATCAAGAAAAATACCAGTGTATATTACTACCAAACGTAAATTTGCATTTCTGTCTAATCTTGTTGGAGAAATTTGGTGTGCCCAAGGTCAGATAAAGAATATCCCAGTGGTTAAAGTGAGATGAAAAAAAAAACTATCTTGCTCAAAATTTTAAGAATTTGTTTAAATGGTTAAGCTAAAAACTTTCGGTACTTAAAAAAAATAAATACTGCAAATTTAATACCTTAAAAATTACAAGAAAAAATTAGTGGATGGAGGGATAAAATGAGAGAGAGAGAGACGAGGGGCTTGATTAGAGGAATTTATGTAGTTTCGTAGAAAGGAATTCCACTGGGACATCTGCAGTCTGAGAAATATGAAGCTAATTTTTTTGCGGAAGAACTGTGTATTAGTTTCTTCATGGATAAAATTTTCCAAATGCGGCCATTCTTAGCGCATGCCTCAGATCAGAATAATTCATTACTTTAGAATCATTCTTGGTTTTAATAAATATTTGGATTATATCCTTTCTGCTTCTAAAATTGATACTGAATTTGTATAGAGAAACGCACGTAACAAACTAGACATAGAACAGGTGTAAATAAGCATTTTATTTGTTCTAGCAAGTTCAAAATTTTTACCATTTAGAGGAATATAAGGTTTAACTTAATCTTACTATATTTACTAAATGAGACTTCCAGGTTCCGTGTCACCTAAGTATTTCATGTAAAAACAATTGGCAAAATCACTTTTCTTTTGTTAGAGAAGACTACTTCAGATTTATTGACACTTATTTGAATTTTTCATCTAGATAAAGGATGTTTTTTGACGTTAAATACTATTGTGTTATGCTTATTGTAGTGTTTTTAGGATATGTATTGAGGACAGAGAAGTGGGAATATTTATATCTAGAACACATTTAAATTTTCTTCTGGAATTCAAAGGGGAAATGCGCTTAGTAAATTCTCAGGGTAAAGTAGAAAACTTTTGTTGGAAGTTATGTTGATCAAGAGTTCTTATTTAATTAAAATAGAAGTAATTACCCAAGTCTGTTATACAATCGAATCTCATTACTCTTGGATCTGTCCATGGATCGGAAGCCAATTCATAACACATTGAAAAATTCCTTTCAGGTTTAAGCCGCCTACCACATAAAAATGAAGTATTTTGTCCGATAAGATAGGGTTCAAATAAATGGTCATGGATTGTCCCTGCCCTAACTTTCACGAAATTTTCTAGGAAACCATATAAATGTAATATCCATGTAAATTTAATGTGGTTCAACTGATTGTTGCCCATATTAAGCAAGCCATGTAAAACTTGTCTTGTCCACAAACAAAATAGACGCTTAAATTCGGGCAGCAGCATCTAGCATAAGCCATTAAGTTAGCAGGACACGTTGTGATCAATCTGTTTCTTGTAAGACCTGAAACACCTCAATTAAAATAATTCTTACAAAGGAGGGGGTTATTTTTGTACTTTTAGCATAGAACTTAAATACTCGACGTTTAGATCACTTTAAGTCTCTTTTTAGTGCGACACTATATAGGCGGATACCAATCACCGCAGTTAATTTTGACGCCCAGTTTCCAGACCAGAGCTCTGGTGATGCGAAACCGTACTTGGGATTTTAATTTTGCCGAGCACCCGAGGCTCGGATTTAAATTTTAGTTTGCCTTGTATTAAAAAGTTTTTAATTTACAAAATAAAATAAGAATTCAATTTCAGTATGCAAGTCACTCATCAAAGCAACCAGAACAATGCATATAAAGGGTGTTTTTTTTAGAGGTATAGAACTTTAAATTGCAATAAAACAACGATGTATTATTCGATTGACATGAATTTTTTTTATTCGAAAGATAATCTTGTGGCATTACATTTTAAACATGATTTCTGGCATAGGACTGCCACGGCTGGCTCGGATGTAGTCCAATTTGCGATGACTTTTTCCAACATTTGTGGCCGTATATCGGCAATAACACGGCGAATGATGTCTCCCAAATGGTCAAGCGTTTGTGGCTTACCCGCACAGACCAATGACTTTACATAGCCCCACAAAAAATAGTCTAGCGGTGTTAAATCACAAGATCTTGGAGGCCAATTCACAGGTCCAAAACGTGAAATTAGGCGGTCACCAAACGTGTCTCAATAAATCGATTGTGGCACGAGCTGTGTGACATGTTGCGCCGTCTTGTTGGAACCACAGCTCCTGGGCATTATGATTGTTCAATTCAGGAATGAAAAAGTTAGTAATCATGGCTCTATACCGATCACCATCGACTGTAACGTTGTGGCCTTCATCGTTTTTGAAGAAGGATTCCACCAGCCCATAAAGCGCGCCAAACAGTCAGTTTTTCTGGATGTAACGGTGTTTCGACATACACTTGTGAATTAGCTTCACTCCAAATGCGGCAGTTTTGTTTGTTGACGTAGCCATTCAACCAGAAGTGCGCTTCATCGCTAAACAAAATTCGCTTATGAAAATCACATTTTCTTTTTAAAATATTTTTTTTAATTAATTTAATATATGTTGTTGGTACTGTATCATCTTAACAGTAATTTACATGAAATGTGCATCTTGCGATGCTTTTTAACATGAGGAAGAGGGCCAAAAATGTTTAAAAAAATTATAAATAGCTTTTAAAATGCCAAATTAAAATTTTCTAGTTAAAGAGGTAAGACGACATCTGTAACAAGTAAAGCAATTTTTTCCTAGTAGCACTTAAAATATGTAGAATCATGTGTTTATATCATTTTGCTGATTTTCTTAAGCATTTGAAACAATATGCACTTTAAAAATTATACTTGAACAAAATATTTTAATTTAAGGATTGTGGGTTTCAGATACAGCAATCTTTTAATAATCCTACAGTAAAAAATACCAGGAATAAAGATTTAAGCTGCAGCTAATAGTAAGGAATGAAACCTTTTTAAAAAAATAATTTCTTCCAAATATAAGATTTAAAAAAAGAAAGAAGATAAAACTCTTTAGCAGTCTCTATATTTCTAAATATTTTTTCAAATGAGATAATTTAAATCATATTTTAAAAACACTTTGATAACAAATTTATTAACCTAATTTAGAAAATCAAGAATTTAGTACAGAAAGTGGTCCAGCATCATGGAACTTTTTTACTCTTTTGATTTATAATTTATATATATATTCTCATGAATTTAACTTACTTTACAATTACTTTTAAAAATGCTTAATTGCATTTTTTTACAGAAATGTTGTATGTTGAAGTCTGTAAAATATGTGATGAACGAAAAAATATTCCACTTGATTGTACAATCAATAATGAGGCAGAATACTCTCTGACAAATAAGAATTTTTACACAAAATAGTAAAACAATGTCCACCTTTTTTTTAAAAAAAAAAATTGCAATAAATGCAAAATTCTTCCCTATACATTTCGAGACAAATGATGGCAAACATATTAATTTCTTGTATTTCCTAACTCCAATAATGATTCTTTTTGAAGCACCCTATGAAACACTTTTGAATAAGAACATTATGATTCTTAACAGACAAAATTTCCTTTTCTCTGTTACCTTCAATATTAATACAATTTTTACAAATATATATATGTTGTTTCTTTTTATTTAACATAGAACAATTTTTGTATTCCCAGTGGCATAAGAAAATGACAAACTCTTACAAAGAGACAAAAAACACACAAAAATAAAGCAAAACATAAGTCATTGTCTTATCAGCAAATGTCCAGAACTCCAATATCATTTCACCTTTTAGTTTCCAGTCGAGCCAAGCATCCCAACAAATGATTCCTGTTTATGACATCTTTCTGACAGAGTGGGAAATTTGGACTCTTACAAAGTCCAACATTTATAAAATAAATAAATTGGAAATGCTTGCTTCCATTCCAATTAAATTCTAAGAAGTCGCAAGTACCAAGAGCAATACTCATTTTATTTCATTACTTCCTTTTTAATAACTAATCTTTTCTCACAAAAACACACATTTTGTTACATATCATACAATAAACTTCACTAATTGCTTCTTTTTATTATTAGAAGTGGCACAAATTAGCCCTTCAACAACTACTTATATAAAAATGTATGCAACAACTCAGTTACAGAATGTGGAATATTCTGATAGCTTAAAGTAAGTGCTTCATGGTAACCAGGAATGTGATTTCCATTTTGATATGGCAAATAGCCACATTTGACAAAATTTGGTTTTTCAGTTTTAAGATGACCCCTGTCCCCTAAACTTTTTTTCTGAATGAACAAAGTTTTTGTAAGACGACAAACGTACCAGTAAAAAAAAAAAAGGAAAGTATAATTTACTATTAGAATTCACATACAACTGTCAAAAGAATGTGGGGTTGGATAATGGTGCAATAAAAATCCTAAAGGAAAGTATGATTTGACAATATTCAGCAATAAACTAAAGAAAAAACTGTTTTGAGTATAATCTTAAAATCTGCAGGAATACAATTTCCAACAAGAAAAAATAATAGACTCGCAGCTTACAACAGATAAAAATGTTACTAAAAATTACATTTGTAGAAGCATATAGATAATAACTTGTCAACTTGTAAACTAAATCATCATTCTCTTGTTCCATAAAAAAGGGAGGGGGTACTTAACAACATAAGTAGACTTCAGCATTTAACTATTTTCTCCCTGTTGTACTTACAACCGGGGGAAAATAATCAAATGCTGAATAATTAATGAATTAATTAGCTGTATCACTTTTTGGTCTACGGGCTGTATGAGGAAGATAGTACGAGGAGGAAGAAACATTGATTTTCCAGGTATAAATTTTCAGAGATTTTGGATGTCTTGGAACACTATCTAAGATTAGTAAAGCTTTAAAATTGGATATTATATATTTTTTTAATATATTAGTAAACTAACAGGATAAAATGTAAAAGGAACCAATCTCTTTATAATCATTAAACAAGATTTATTTGATTCCCAAATAAGACCACAATTTTTTTTTAAATCTTTCTTTTTTACCTCTGGAATTTCGCATTTGGTAAACTAATATCAATTAACCCTCCGGGTGGATTGGTTCCTCATGAAAAGTTATTCCGAAAGTGTTTTACTCTTATTTTGCTATTCCCTTCAAAAATGCAACACAGACTTCAATTCTTTCCCCGTTTTAAAACTTGGGATGTCGAAAGGGGACAATTTTATGACTTAGTTCGGGCTCTTTGTTCAGTGAGAACCAGGATAGCAATCGTTTACAGCTAGCTGTTAAGTTGCCTTGGGCAATCTTGTAAGAAAGTTTTAGTTCTACTCTGTTTTCCGGATAGGTTCAGTCACAGTAAAATTAAAACAAAATGAAGGGTAAAAAAAAACATGAAATAAATGATGTGTTAGAAGTTGAAAAATAGTTATATTTTCTTCAAACAAAATTTATTTTTCTGTCATTTTTTAAAAATTAAAAAAAAATTACTTTGGTATTGCGATTTGAACCAGAAAAAAGCATCCTGTATTTATTTTTGAATATGAGAGTAAGAAAACGCACTCACATTCCTGTTTTTTAAAAAAAGTAATGAGGTAAAAAGAGTAAAGACCCTATCTCTTTTTTTAAACAATAAGACAATAAATGGTGCATATATTTATGAAATAAAACATATCTTTCTCTATTCAATTATATTTTTAATTTAGAATAACATAAAAAATGATTTCAATACTTTTAATTTATTTAAATTTAAATCATATAAATGATATTTATGTTAACTGAATATTTTTCGGAAAAAATCTAAATTTTCATTCCTAGTGCTCTTCTTTTCGAACTCCTTGTATTAAATAAAAATATCTTTTCTACATCTGCATTTGTGATGGACATAACACACATTCAATTTTTAATTTTAATGGGAGATATACTTCTTCAAATGCACGTGACAGTATTTCTAACCATTTTCTACTCAAGTTTAATTTTTTATCTTCCTGTTTCTTTTATTACAAGAAAAAATTGTCACACATTGATAACTACATTTTCACACAATTCAGTCATTACAAATTCTATTGTGAGAAAACGTTCTCCCCAATTAATTTCGTCTTTAAAGTACACTTAAAAAAAATTGGTTTAGTGCAGTTAACCGACAGTTCCCCAATGTATCCATACCAAATTTTAAAAACAATTTTAACATTTGAAAATGTATCCTGTATTAAATTTTTTGAGTACACACAAATACTGCCTGCTGTAGGGAAGACATAGTATGATACGTGGAGTATGTTTTTGAAAGAATGTTTTCATACATGTAGACTATTTTTGAAAATTTAAAAATCACTGAAGCTGATCATATAACTGCAAATGAGCCTTATTTTAATGTGTGCTGGTATCAAAATAAAACACTTTACAATATTAAACAGCCTATGAGTTTATATTCAATATCAAACTATTCACAAAATGACTTACAACTTCTATTCAAATTGTAAAGAAACTGAAACATAAATATATCTTACTGCAGTCAAAAATATTCATAATATGTAAATATACTATTCCTCCACTTATTTCAGTACATTTTAAAAACTAGCTGAAAGCAATTTTTTATATTTATAAACGAGTCATAAAAACTCAGTTATACAAATGTCTATCATTTTTAAATATACTACTATAAAACGTACATGGATTGTAAGATCAGTTCTAAAATCCTAAAAGCTGTTAGAGGAGCAACAAACAAGTAATTTTGGATAGATCAAAATTTTAATATAATACACAAATATACATGTTATGAAGGAAATACATTTGAAAATTCAAAATTCCTTTTGAAATATGTTTATCTAAGGGGTATCCCTAAAGTGAGTCAATCCTCAAACTTAAAACTCAGTGGCACAACAACCCATGAGGGCCAGGAACTACTATGCCCATCCCAATATAAGTGACCATTGGGCGCTGAGGTGCATGAACAGATATCCCAATTTGGTGGTCCGTCTGAAGAGAGACATTCAGTGTTTAAGACCCCAAGCAAGCTTTTTTTTTTGTTGTTACTCATTTATCAACCCAATGCAGCAGGGATGAAAGGCAGAGTGGACCTTGCCCATCCACCCAGACCTGTGGTGTGGAAGCACAATACACTACCACTCGACCCTATTGGATGAAAAATAAAACTTAATGTTGGAATCTTTTATAATTCCCTAATGAATGAGGGAGTCCAAACTTATTTTTTCATGTAAACTGTTTGGACAGAAATGGTTAAATATGAAAATTTCCCAAGTTGCATAAATTAAAATTAACAGTTATAGTTTACATAAATTTTTAAGAATGCAAAAGGTGTATATTGGCTGCACGAATTAATTTTAAAAGGAATACGGTTATGAAAAAGTTGTACAAATCTATCTAAAGTAGGGTTGGTTACCTTAGATATTGTCAAACACAATAATGTATTGGAAGCCAATTCCACAATTCCTTGTTATAAAAATGTATAGAAAATTACAAGACTTATTTTTGCATTTGTAATTTTTATATTTTTTTTTCTGAGAACTGTAAAAGCTAGAGCGAAATCCATCAAAACCGCAGGTCCCTTTCTGCTTTCCCAGATCGCCCTTGACTAAGCCGGCTCTGCCATAGTAAATGAAAATGCCCTGTTTTGTTTGTCAAGATCATGTTATAGAAGACTGCATTTTTTCATGTATTTTAGATGGTCTTTTTATATTTTCTACATCAATATCTTAATGTCTGAATTTAAAATTACATAAAATTCTTGACATTCGCATCAATGACCATTATAATTTTTATTAGTAAATGAATTCTTTGTCAAATGATTACATGACTATTATTTTAACCATTTAATTAATATAAAGTATAACATAACGCACATATATTTTCTGAACTTTAAAATAAATATTTCGAAAACTACTTCAGATATACTTATAATTTTTCATTCCTATGGTTTAGCTTCTCAGTTTTGCTTCTATGTAAAAATTTATTTTATATTCCTTAATTTTTTAGTATATTTTTTGCTCTTAACAAGCAGTTTTCAACCGAATTGTATGAAAGTTTCGAAATATTTTAAAAAATACTAAAGAAGCTATATAATAAAAAATTTGAAATTTATATTATACTCAAAGAATTACTAGAACTTATGGTAAATAATTTTTAACTGTGCGATGCATTTTTTTTCGAAATTTCAAATGAACTTTCTAACATAAAATTTCTAGCTTTATGCGGTCAATATTTTAAAAAATATCCAGATTTTAATTACCTATTCAGTTAGCCTTTAAAAAAAGATAAATGTTGAAGTATTTTGCAAGATATTTTTGAATAATAATTCGAATGTTTTTGAATAGCTCGAAATTAAAATTGAATTTTATGTTTATTTATATGCATAAATGTGTCTACTGTAAATGTTTCAGTATATTTTTGATTACCATTTATTCAAACATTCAAGTTATAAAAAAAAATGTTGGAAAATCTTCCTTCATGTTGTCTTTGATGTAAACTGAAGTTCAAGTACTTAAAATTCATATATAATTCGGTGTATTTTAACAATATATAACTAGGCACTGTACGTAAACTTCCCTGAACACTTGGGCTTTGAAATCTAAAAAAAAAAAACTAATAGATCTTAATCAGTTTATTTTTCTCATTTTTTTTTTTATCAAAGTGTAAGAAAATGTTAAAAATTATTTGATGAAGTTTAAATTTAGTCATTTTTAGTGGTTGGAAAGTTTAAAAGGTTTGAAATTTTAAAGTGTTTGGTGTTTTATTAATTTTTTGGCACCTTATAATGAAATAATCATGTTTCAAAAACTGAAAGCATTGATTAAGATAAGAAAAATGAATCAAAAGAGAATATACTTAAAAAGGTATAATTTATCTAACTATATAAAATAGCAGATTGCCCTGACACACACCCTAACTTGTTACAGTTTCAAATTAATATGAAACCAAAAGGGAATAATTGTAACATATTTTACTTATGCGTTGGGACTTTTCAAAACTTTTTAAATACTAGCTAACAAACACTTCCTTGGGGTCTAAAGAAATTCTTCCTGTATTTTTTACGATTACTCCAGGGTCAAAATAAGGGTTCCCTGCCAGCCATAAAACTTCCTATCAGTGTCCTGCTGTGTGGCTTCCACTGTCCCTAATTATCTTTCAAGATGTTAAACCTTTAAAAGGGGGAAAGGATTTCAGAAAAGTACGGCTCAACCACTTTTGAGAATGTTACTTGAAGGCAAAAAAACCCTTGCAGTGCATTTTCGAAGCATCTTTACAATGACGGAATTTTCTGTGTCGAACGCTTGGAGGGTTAAAATATTTAAACAGATGAAAACATCTGGACCTATATTTAATGAAGTATCTAAATACCGAAGTAAATTCACTAAGTGGAAATTTCATTAAATAGAGGTTCATATTCTAATAAGTTTAAGAAACCACATAAAACAAATTTTAATTCATAAACACTATATTACTTTAAAAAGAAATTACTCATGCTTCTTTTTTAAAATTCATATCAATTAATTTCATATATCTTTCACCTCAAAAGGAAATTAGCAAGGTAAACAAGAAGGGAAAGCATTGTCCAGAAATATTCTGTATTTTCAACTTGAAAAAATAAACTTATATTAAAATCAATGAGATTTTTAACATTTTCAAATTTTAAGCCAACAAGTATATATATATATATATATATAATTTTAACACTCTTCATTATTTTATAATCTACAATTTTAAGCATACTCTGCCCATATACTTACTTAAGTTTAATTTCTGATAAAATCTGTTAATTTTATTTGAAAAATTACACGCTGTTTCATTGCTCAAGTTAGTTAGGCCCCTGGTAAAACCACAGTTCAAGGTCATTTATCCCCATAAAATTACTATAAAAAAAAGAAAAATTTGAAAAACGTCCTGACATTTCTCTCTATAGAGAAATGGCATTTTTATTTTTCTTTCCTTAATAATATTATAAATGCAAAAGTTTGTATGTGTATTACTCTTTCACACAAAAGCAGCTGGATGGATTTTAATGAAACTTTACAATATCGCTTATACATCAGAATAACACATAGGCTATAATTCATAAAGATATTGTGTGAAGTTTCCAAAATATAACGATAATTGTCAAAATAAAATTATCCAATACAAATAACAAAGGGAAGAAGAAAAAAAAAGACAAAACAAAAATAATAAAAAAGTAAAATGTGTTTTTTAATCATATTTTCAGTTGATGCCAAAACTCCCTGTTGATATTTTCTCTTAATTGGTTCTTCAGTTTAAAAAGAAAGCACCAGAAAGAGGATTATTTTTTTGGAGACTTCCTCCTCCATTTTTATTTTAATGAAACATAAAGGAAGAATGCAGCTGGGTGAAATAAATAAAAAGAGAGAAAAGGGGAAAAAAAGAGAAATTATTCAATTTTATTGAAGATATCACTTTTGTTAAGAAAAAAAAACAAGAAATTAACCTTAAAGTATACTCAAAATGTTGACCAGAGTTAAAACCAGGAAGCTGCAATATATTATGGAAGGAAAAAAATTAGATTTAAAGATCGAGAAGTAAAAAGGAGGTGGAGGGAAGAAACAAAAATTTGAAGCATTTAATGCTATAATTTTAATTGAATAGGCAAGTATTGTATTTTTTAAGTATAAAAATAATAATAACTATCATACTGTATTTTTTGGAAGTGTAGGAAATGTACCTACTAAGAATTATGCTGTGAAAGCGTAAGTCTAATCTTTATCAAAGCTCTAATAATGCTCGAGCTATGAAAACAGCTAGACTTAACGAAACATTTCCACAAGCAGAACTGCGAAGGCTTGAACAGGTGGAGCGTGAGGCAGCCCACAAGCTGCTGAAACACCCAAACTGTCCCAAGCTCGTCAACAGAACACTGAATATATGGCATATCTATGGACTTCTGAGACATGCGAACAGTCCCAAGCTCGGCGACTTACATGGTGCCTAAAAGAGATACTGAAACCGTTGAAGCAGCTGAATCTCGAAGACGTGCTATTGCTGAAAGGGCATAACAGCGATGTCAAATATTTACAAGGAACATGTGGGGAAGGGGGGAGAATTCGATAAAGCTGCATTTGAATATGATGATTACGAAAGCCACAAGCTTATAAAAATAGAAGCAATGAATTACAAATACAGATTTTGCGGTACTCTTAAATGGAAAGAGGAAGCTGCAGGCGGAGTAAAAGTAGCCCTTCCTTTGATAGATGAGCCAGTTGAACCTCTTTAAGAACTTTTCTGTTATGAAACAGACTAGTCTTGCCATTTTCTAAAAAACATAAGTACAATACATGCTTCCATATATCTTTTGGGGCAGATAACATCGTTTTGATGCATTGATTGATTGAATATTAACGTTGCACTGCTCAGCAACACGAGGGCTTTTGGCGATGGACCACGTAATTTTGAACCATGGTCAAGTGACGTGGACGACACCTGAGCTGGCACCCCCTCTCCTAACTACCACACCAACAGGAGGACGTTTCAGCTCTCGACAGATTTAACGTGAATCGCTGCCCTACACGGCGGGTCTATAGTGGTACTGGGCTCGAACTCGTGACCAGGCAAGCCACGATCCGATACCACTCGGCTACCACGGCCACATCGCTTTGATGCAAGGATTATGCCTGACTTTCACAATCCAAGGGAAAATATACCACACAATTGGCTCTTTGCTTCCTGCTACCAATACACAACCAAAATTTTTTCAAGTTTTCATGGGTGGTAAGGAAGCACAAGTTAATAGGTGTTTTGAGTATGTACAAGGTATGGAAAGAAACACGGTCAAAAAATACAAGTTCTACATGTGATCACAACATTTTAGTGCATGAATTCAAAATGGCTAATGATAGAGTGACTAGCAATATTTACAAGGTTATGATACACCCAGATCGTGTACCCTGTGGTGAACATGAAGAATGATTCAATGCCCCAATCACAAATGAAATAGTTGCCATAGTAGTTAGTAGTGAACAAACTGCAACTCGAAACATCGTTATTCAGGTGCACGATGGCCGGCTTACTAGAGTTCCGGACACTCATAGATTTTATGATGCTCTTGCATACCCCAAAATTTTATGGAAAGGACAAGAGGGATATAGTTTTGATGTGTTCCTCTGATAAACCCAGTTACAAAATAACCCATACCAAACAAAAAAGCATCATGCAAAGACTTTTATGCATATCATATGAGGGTATGTGGCAACAATTTTTATTGCTTCGATAGACTTCTTAAGTTTTTGGTGGACATGTACGTCAAAGTGGAGAGTAAACGCTTTAAGTTTATTACCCTTAACCAAACAAAGCTGTGAGCAGAAAATCATACATTTACAAGACATAATAAGGAATGATGTGATGTAGATCCAAATAACTTGGGTCAAATGGTAATTCTCCTATCATTTATAAACAGCGCGAGATATCTTCATGAATGCTCACAGGTTGCTTTCACATACGTGTGCAACTACAGGAGGCCTGATCTGTTAATTATAGTAACATGTAATCCTGCCTGATAAGAAATCACTGGAGCTCATTCCAGGTCAAAATTCAACAGGCAGACATGATTTTAAGCGTTCATTACACAAAATTTGTAACAATGTGTTATTTTTGCTGAGCAGAGATCAGTTTAGGAAGGTGTTTTCAAAAATCAACCCACAAGAGGATCCTTTCTATCAGCTATTAGATCTACAGATGTAAAATTTAACAAACAGGATATTTTTTGTTCAGTTGAGTTATGAAAAAAGCTTTTTTGTTTAATTTGTAATTCATGTGAAATTAACTCATTAAAAACTTCTCAACCCTTTAACCTACATTGTTTAATTTTTCAATTTACCCGTGTGAATGGGTATACCAGCTAGTATATATATATTCATAAATTTTAGCTGCTTAGGTAACAACACAAATAAAATGTAACTAATTCAACAAAAGATCAGACTTTAAAATTTCTTTTATACAGTCGATTGTTGATAATTCAAAGCTGGAGGGACCAATGAAAAACTTTGAATTATCAAGAGGGTAAAAAAAAAATAAAACTCCCAAAATACACAAAGTGAAATTTTTTTCTTGTGCATTAAAATTTTGAACTGTTATAAAACAATAATTGTGCATATGTATAAAATTAATTTAAATTATTTTTAAAAGTACCTCAGCATAAGAGAATTACACCTTAAAAACAATTTTTATAAACCTTAAGAAATCTCAAGTAGAGAAAAACTTTTCCAGAATACTTTTTTTACTGGTAATACTATTACAGAAATTAAATGAAGTATTATCCATTAGATTCCAGTGGAGGATCTACACTCTTATTTAAAAAAACCACATAACAGTAAAATAAGAAGCATGGAAAAAGAGCACAGAAGGTATAAAAAATTTAATTATACTTCACATCTTGAAAACTGGCATACACTAGCAGCAAACAATAGATATTCAGAAGTTTTAATAAGATGCAATCACAAAACTACCATTAATGACATATTTTCTTTTGAAAAAAGTAGGGTGCTTACATATTATCGCAACCTATTCACAATATCATATGAAATGAAGCACATGATTGCCAATTCAGCACATATGACACAAGCGAAATTGGAGTTGCAAACTTCGTGCATTATCTTGAACGTTGGTGATTGTTGTGAAAATACGCAAATAACGAAAGTAGATTCATTGATGAATTCAGAATTTAAAACACTAGAAGAAAGAGAGAGTGGAGCAATTAATACTAATTTTAGTGAGATATTGAGAAAATGTACCTTTCAACATGACAAATGGTCCTGCTTAACAATATGATGTAAAACAACATAGCATGTGCAGAAAGTTGAATTTTTAATATCTTCCAAGAGATTTTAAATATTAAATGTCCAACAAATTTTTTCAGGACAAAAGTTTACCAAATCTCTTAAGATTACAGCATTACCACAGTACTGAACAGAACAAAAATAAAACTTTTAATAATTAAATATATAAATGCTCTAGAAGCTAATATAGATATATTCTACAGCCGTTGTTGAAAAATAAATTAACAAATAAACGAAAACATGGAAAGATCCTGCTAAAACGGTAACCTCTTTACACTTATTTCAAAAATTTACAACTCTTTTAAATCATTAAAAGAGGTGCCTTTTTAAACTGTCACACCCACTATAAATACGAGGGATAAGAAAAAAAGATTACAAGCCGTAGCATTTGAAAACTACATATTGTGGAGAAATTTTGTTTCTCCAGAGTGGAGACAAATGGCACTACTTGTCATTAGGGTTTCTTTCCAGGGAACCTGGGAAATCATAAGATTTCTGTACTTTTTCTATTCCCAGGAATTATACTTCGTTCCCAGGATTTCCCGGGAATCGCACGAGACTTCAATTATCTATGAGGTAGTTATTTTTGACTTGCCTGTAGATTTCAACTTCGGACATCGTTAGCTGACCCTCCTGTGACAATTTGCGATCATTCACCCCAAACTTCCTGAGCGAAGGAATGTTCATGGGGTAAGAGTGTAATATGAGAAAGAAAGATTAACGCTTTCGTTGGATTGGTGAGGATTTTTCCAGCTAGCTGTGGGTAGGAGTATCTGTCCAAATCAATTTCTATCTCTGTACCAAGCTTCGTTAACAATAAGTATTTGGTTTTTTAAAGTAATCACATTTCGTAGCAAATTAGCACTGTCTGATCGAAGTTCCAAGATCTTGATTTATGTGGATAACGTAAGTACTAATACTTAAAACTATCATTTGTTTAATCTTTTTTCAAAAAAAAATTTCGGATACTTGTCTTTATTATGAGCTATTTAATTGAATGAGCAATTTGAAGAAGAGAATGAGCCACAAACTGTTGGGGGGAGAATATTTTTATAAATTATCTCGCTATATTTCTTATTTTTCTAAACCTAAATTTCAAGTGAGATTCTTAATATTTGTTTATATTTATGTAACTACAATACAACAATTCCATAAAGAAGAAATCGACTGTACAAATAAAATACCCCCCCCCCTTAAATACAATAATTAAAATTTTTAACGCACATAATCGGCACTTCAGCAGCAAATGAGTTTTCACGTATTTATTAATATTTATCTCTTAGTAATTGATTCACCTTAGCCTGGTTAATTTTCAAACGCCTATGAGTCAGTAAAGGAAGGTTAATTTTAGTAATTATTTTTCAAATGTGAATTTTCCCCTCGAGATTTTTAATTAATAAAATCTTGAATTGTAACATTGTTTCCATGCCAACACAATTTTTTTCTTTAGTGTAAAATAAATAAAAAAAAATTTTTAAAAAAACTTTTAATTTGGGGAAAGATTTTTTCCTCTGTGTATATGATAAAGTTGAAAATGAAAAATCGAGGCAGTAACAGCATCTGCAAAATAAAGATAGTGTGATATTTATGTATTATAAACTAAGCAAATTCTTTTGTATTCAAATTTTTAATAATTTCTTTCTTCAAAATAATTATTTATTCCTTCGAAGTACTTTTTTCTGTAGATTTCGTTACAAACTGCCTTTTTAAATTATTTATCAAAACATCTAGGGAATTTCATTGAGTAAACAAGGCAGATTTTAAAATTTCTGTTTGCCTCACAAAATACTAATTTTGCGGTGAGCATGGATGAAAATATATTTGATACACTATTTACTTTCTAAACCTTTATCAGGTTTATTGATAGTTATATTACACATACACATTTTTAATACAAATTCAAACGTTTAAAAATCTGAAAATTAATCAGTCGAGGCTGAATTGAAAACTGAGGGAAAGAAACAGTCTTTCCAGAACAAAAACTGGAACTGATGATATATATATACTTAACTTTTGGCATATATTTATACTCCTATATTTGATTTGCTTCTTTAGATTTATAGCATTTTAGTATATATACACACACACAGTCGGACCTCTATTTAACGAAGTCGCTAAAACCAGAAGAAAAGTTCATTATGTGGAAATTTGTTAAATAGCGATTCCTCTTTCAATATCTTTCTGTTCTAGGTTCCAGGAAAAAATTTGCAATATAGAAAGATTTGTAAAATGGTGGTCTGAGTGCATATATATATATATTTAATAGAACCGAAACGAAAAATATTGTTTCAAGTTTTGTTCTGAACATAAAAATTATATTGTATTAATTAATTGTTCTGTTGATGTAACACATCCAAATATTTGAGATCTACTTATTTTTCTTACAATTTATATATTTCTTTCAGATATAAAAATTAAACATAACCATTTGAAATATGTCTGTCTCAATTACGAAATCCTTTGTTTGGCAGTATTTCATAAAAAATAAAAATGAAAGTGCAAAATGCATGAAATGTAGCAATATTTTGAAGTGTAGATATTGGTCTACAAGTGGTTTGCTTCAGCATTTACAAATTCAGCATAATATATCAAAAGCAACTCGATCCGTTTCGTCAGGATCACATAAATACTGAAATTACTTAAAGAAAATTGATAGTGATATTGATATCAGAATTACTTCTAAACAAAAAAGAAACCATTTTTATCATATTTTCTTAAAGAAAAGAAACACTAGAGGAAATTTTAAGTAAACTTGTTTGTGTAGATGGATTCACGGTAAATGCAATAACAAAAAGTAACTTTATTAGGAAGTCCTTATGTGATAAAGGTTATTCCTTTCCTTCAAACCCTAGTGATGTTATGAAGCTTGTATATAAACAATATAATGTGATTAAAGCTCGGGCTACTAATGAAATTTCATCCAAGTTAAACGCGGGACTTCGTTGTAGCTTGATGCTCGATGAGTTCACATCGCTTAAAAATAGACGATATTTGAACATAAACGTTCACTTCAATGAGGATGCAATCTTTAATTTAGGAATGCTTAGAATTAGTGGATCCTTGTCAGCAGAAAATTGTGTTAAAGCGGTTGAGGCTAAACTACCGGGAATTCGGAATCATAACAGAAAAGCACATAGTTGTGTGTGTTACTGATGGTGATATTATGATGGTTAAGTTCGGAAAAATAATGAGTTGAGTACACCTGTGCTATGCACACGCCATACACCTAGCCGTGTGTGCGATGTGCTTTATAATAAACAGATAGATTTGGTAGAAAACACTGTTGAAGTAGAAGATAAATCGCATGAAGAAGAAGACAATAGTGAAAGTGAAGAGCTTGTTGAAGATTTAGACAAAGCATTAGATTTAGAATTTGAAAGCGGTGTAGGAACAGATGCTTTGTTTCATGTCACTTATGCAGAAAAAAATTCCATAACTAACATAAATGAAACTAAAAAAAAATTAAAAATGTAGTAAAATTATTCAGAAAGTCTCCTATAAAGAATGATATTTTACAAAAATATGTTAAAGAAGAGTTTGGCTGTGAAAAGATGGTTTGTTTGGATACCAAAACAGTTTGTTGACAATGCTTGAAAGATTTTTAGAAAAAAAGTCAGCAATTAATTGACATTAAAGAAGAACAAATGATGGTCAATGTAGAGTTTGAAACTGTGACTACAATTGTAAAAGGCTTAAAGCCAGTAAAAATTGGCTTAGAAAAATTATGCAGTCCAAATGCAACTTTGCTAACTGCAGAAGGTGTATTTTCTTTCGTCATTGGAGAATTGAACGAACAAAATTCAGAATTTGCAAAAAATATGAAATATTCTCTAATCCAAAGAATGAATGAGACTGAACGTTAATTTAATAGGATTAATGCAATACCTGAATTTTGGGAGAAAATACGAAGCAGCTGCAGTTACTGGCGATATTTTGCGATTGCCTGGTAAAAATTGTTTGGTTAGACAAGCCCAAATGATAGGGACAAGGCTTTTCTGCGAAGAAGAGGAATCAATATACAACTCTTCACACTCAGAAGAGAGCATAGAGATTTTGAAAGAAAAACCTCTGACATTAGACGAAAAATTAGAGAAAGCTATTTACTCTAAAACAAAAGTTTTATATTGTACAACCAAAAAAAGGACCAGTTTCAACAAAATCATGAAACAAGAGATGCAGTTGTTCGACTCAACTGAAAATCCATCACCAAACATAAAACTTTGTGATGCTTTAAAAACAATTCCTCCAACGTCAGTTGAAGCCGAGAGAGCATTTTCTGCTGCTGGATTGTTCGTTACAAAGCTTAGAACTAGGTTGAGTGATAAAAGTATTAATTGCTTATGTTTTTTGAAATCTTATTTTAAAAATGAATAATCAATTTATTGTATATTTTTTTAAATTTTTTAGCTCATTATATAAATAAGTATTACGTTTGGAGTTTATATGTATCCTTATTTTATATAATTATTATTGATTTTATTTAAAAATAATTTTAAATTTTTTTTGAAATTTTGATGTATTTCCTTTAATCCCGAGAACGCCAATTGCATTCCCGGGATTTCCCGGACATTCCCGGGAATGGAAAAACCCGGGAAATCAGAAACCCTACTTGTCATACAGCTGATTTGTGGGTAGGTAGTTCACAGATGGTTCAGGATGACAAGACGCTTAGGAAATTGGTCTTGTTTGGGAGTGCGAGCAGAGATTCGTATTTTTATAGGCAAAAAATGTGTCTGCATCTGCCATTCACAGTCACGTCGCATAGTAAACTACATACAGGGGCAAAATAAGTGCAAATTTGAATGTTTTTAGTGAATATTTTTTTAACTAATTGCAATACTGGAATATAAATGGTCAAAATGGCTTCCTCAGATCATTCCCAATCTTTTGGTACCTTTGGCGCATTTTTGCATTGAGCGGTTCGTGAGAAGATACCCTTCGCATAGATAGGTTTGTTTACCTACAAAATGTAAGTGTAGATTCATTTTTACACATCCACACATAAATTATCATCAAAACTCAAAGCATACTTATCCTACTACTCTTGACCAGCTATTCTTTAGTACAGACCAGATACGATACAAATTTTTTCCTCTTTTGGCATTCCAGAAGATATTAACCATTCCATTCCTTTTTTAACTAAAGGCATAGAATCCTTGCAGATGATACATTTGCAACAATCAATCCTTTATCCATACACCATTCTATAACATTTTTTTTCTTTAACTTTAAATGATAAAAAAACTCCTTAATTATACCTTGCAAACATACTGTTCCGGAACATTTGAAAGAATGCAAAAACAAGAAACTAAATAAAAAAAAAAATTATTCTAAAAAAAAGATTGTAAACCTACAAATTAAAAAAAATTAGCCATATCTCCTTAAAAAAGGACCAAATGAATCATCCGTCTTCAAAACATGCACATTTTAAATATTGAATAACAATCATTATTTAAAATTTACAAAAGGAAGAATATGCAATCTTAATAGTATAACACCAATTACGAAGTATGTCGTCAAATTAAATAGTCTGCCATAATGTGAAATAGTTGTCTTAACATAGAATCTAAAACATTTCAAAATCTTGTCTCCCTATTCTACACTCCAGTCCTTTTTTTAATGACGATATCTTTCTTTTTTTATTAGGTAAAACACGCTGATTGTACAATGAGCAAATATCAAAGAAAGTAAATATGATCCAGACTTTAATGAGAATGATTTAATGTCTGTGCCAAAAGAGAATCTGCATAATGTACTTATTAAAGTCACAGTTTGTTCCCTTTCTTTTGATCCTTTCATTGTACTCTTTTGAAATTAGTACTCCAATTTCTCATTTTTTTTCCATCTCTAAAGCAGTTTTACCTTTTCCAGAAGCGACGCAATTGTGTTCCATATTTATAAGACTTTTAAACTAAAAAATTACATCTATGCACCACTTTAAAAAAAGTCTCAAAGATTGTGAACCAAAATAAGATTTTACCAGTCTTTGTTTTTAGAAGTGGTATCAATCTTACTCTTTAATGTTAAAATGTTTCATTAATTCACCAAACCTCAATAATCTAGATATATATTATAATTGCAAAAATTTGTGAGGATGTTTGGCCGTCTTTCAAGCAAAAACTGAATGGATTTTAATGAAACTTTAAAGTAATATAGCTTATACATCAAAATAGCAAATAGGCTATAATTTATAAAGATATTGTGTGAAGTGTCCAAAATAAAATGATATTTGTCAAGTAAGTAGGAAAAATTCTGCCATCTGCAAGCAATTCTGGCATGTGCTGCAAAAAAGCCCACAACAGCATATATCTATCTTTTGTTTGTGAAAAAACCCTTTTTGTTTTCGATACACAAGGTGCTTGCTGCTAATTAATTCCTGTGATGGCCATAATCCCTAATTTTTTATTTCAGAATAAAACTAAGTTTTAAAGGGAGAGGTTGTTAAAAATCACGCTTTATTTGAATGTTTTTTTTATGATTTTATTATGCACATTTGGTAGTAAGAAATTGATCTTTTTTCAAAATAAATGCTTTTATTGGTTCTGGTACTTTAAGTAAATAAACTTTCTTTCACACTACATCGTTTGGATAAATTTTCAAAATTTGTTTGTGATTAGTAGTTAATTATAACGCTATAATTTTAATTAAATAGGCAGATATTGCATTTTTAAGTATAAAAATAATTATAACTACTGTACTGTATTTTTTGGAGTGAGTGAATATAAACATTGCACAGTTCAGCTACACAAGGGCTTTTGGCAACGTGTCACGTAATTTTGAACCATGATCAAGTGACGTGGACTACACCTGAGCTGGCACCCCCTTCTCCTAACTACCAAACCACACCAACTTACAAGAAATATTCTACCAATACTTAGCAGGAATATTTTTTGAAATCCACTCTTCCAAAATATATGGCAGCATGAGTTCTATGATGAGTATTTTAGCGGGGATTGATTGATTGAATATTAACATCGAACTGTTCAGCTACACGAGGGCTTTTGGCGATGGACCACGTAATTTTGATTTTAGCGGGGAAGCCGAATAGTTTTGTAGCAGATATTGCGTTTTCAGCGGATTGCAAAGATTATTATTTTTGTCCCAAGAAAATAGTTTGTCAAAATTTAAGTGTCTTATGTTTTCGTATGTTAATGAAGACCTTAGAAAACGTTTTGACTATTTATTTTAAGTGAACGGTGTATATATTAATTTTACAGAGGAATATCTTTAATTTATTAGCTCTGACAGATTAAATTTCCCAAAGTGGAGTACTTTGTTTATGTATATTCCTTACTTTTCAATGTATTGATCCAAAAAAAAATATTGCATGAAAAAAACTGCAGTAAATCATAATGGGGTGGATAAAGCATTAACGTGCATACCTCCCCTACACGGGGGCTCTTACAAAGCTCGAGCTATGAAAGTATCTAGACATTTGCCAATTTGATTCTATCGCCAACATTTCGCTATATTTTTCATTGAATTGCCATTATAACTTATGATACGGTGTTGCTAGCAAATATTACAATTTTAACATAAAATAAATACAACAGGAAGAATTATTAATGTATTACACTTTCAGATATAAATTATTTACACTATTTTAAAAAATTGACCCTCAAGAGTGTTACAGGGAGTTCTAAATTTAAAAAAAGTCCTTTTTATCAGCTATTAGATCTGCATACTAAAAGTATAACAAAGGTGTGTTTTTTCTGTTGTTCAGCTGAGATATGCAAAAAGCTTTTGTTTAATTTGAAATTCAAGTAAAATTAACTCATTAAAAACTTCTTTATCCTTCAATCTGTGTAGTTCAATTTTTCGGTTCACCTGTGCGAAGAATGGGTATACCAGTTAGTTCTTTATTATAAATCTTGGGTGGATCCTAGCCAAGCACACTGCTTGGCGACAAAATTCTTGGTGATAAAGTTTACAATATGGCAACCCTTCCGAATTGCCGGGTCTGGTGACTAAAATATGGCAACCCTAAAACCGGTCAAGCAAAAAAAAATCTGGTGAAAAGTGGACATCGTCCATTTTGCCCTTGACCCTGCTGTAACACGTCGAGTTCACCCCCGCTCATACTTTCTTCCCCACGTGTTCCGACTTTTGGCTTGATTTTGCACCGGTTAGAATGGCTTGCAAAAGAAAATTGCTTGAAAGCGACCACAGGAGTTTTTGTTTTGCTTGGAGAACAAGGGAATAAGGCTGTTTTAGATTGTGTTATGAAAGAAGGATTAATTCCCTCCAGATATGAGTCTCTGAAGTGTAAAAAGGATATGTGTTTGGTTGAACGAAAGGGTACGATTGATGGTTTTGAATGGCGTTGTCGAGTACAGTCGAAAGAGAATTCCCACTTTGCTTGCCGAAGAGTAAGAAAAGGTACGTGGTTTAGTGATGGTAGATTGAGTATTTGTGTGATCTTGCGATTAACCAGGTATTAGTTGGGCAAGAGTATTTTAAAATGCTGTTTTTCCTTTATTTTACTGCCTTTATCTCGTAGAAATGCTCTTTTTTGCCCTTTATTTTATTTTTTGTGCAAATACATGTGTTTTTAGCGTCCCTGACGCCATTACGGAAACCTCGTTTTTTAGGATTTTTAAACAGGTGCTGAGATTGTCACCCCCCTTTTCCTTCGTTTACGGCCCTGACGCCATTATGGAAATCCCGTTTTCTTAGGGTTTTTGATCACCAGCTAAGACCGTCAACCCCCGATTTTTCTTCGTTTTCTTCCATTTTTTGAAACATGGGTTTTTGGCGCCATTAGGCGAAAAAAATGGCACCAAAAACAGCAGTGTGCCAGACTAGGATTTTACCTAAATCTTGATAGTATTTTTTTTTGGAATGTACTATTTTACTATCAGCAAATAACTAATGAAACACATGAATAGTTTGGCAATCCCAAAAACTTCATGAATACGCTAATCTACATTTTAACCAGTTTTAACTATTTGCTTATTTGCACTAGGCTAAAGAACAATATTATATACATCTATATATTAATGCAGAGTACAAACTAATTTGATGTTTATAAACTGCTCTCTAAACTATTGAAATGCCATATTGAAAATTCTTGCATAAATCTGAAAATTGAAAATAAAATTGGTACTTACGTACTGCAGCCACAATGCCAACGTTTAAGATAACTCGCCAAGTTGACAATCCAGATTTTGCATGACTCATACAGGCCAAATTGGCATCTTGAAGCTTTTCTGCTGCCAATATGGTTGCAATAATAGGATAGTACCATAAAAAAAACTCTACTGTAATGAATATGTACAAAAATGAAACCAATTTGATACTATGCCAAATAAATTTTTGGCAGCTAGTTTTATATCATGCTAATTATATTGGTCTAAATTGGTAAAATTCAAATACTATTTGGTAAGATCATAGTGATATCTGAATGAATGTTACTAGGCAGTTTTAAAATCACTAACGATTTTGGCTTCCAGTACTTTTTAATTGGTTAAAGTGTAAAATAGATGGCTTCTTGGCAAAACCAATATTTTGGCTAACAGAATCAGTCGCTAAACTACCTATATGTAGCTATAAGTGTTCTAAGAGTAATGGACCAAGACTGAAATAATGAATGCTGAGTTTGTTCAGGCATCTACATAAACATCACCAAATCCAAGAGACCATGTATTCTACACTTCAACCTTTTAATCCAAAATGCATGCCCAACACTAACATGACATGAAAATAACATTAAAAAAGCTTATTCCTGAAAAAACATAAAAGAAAAATTTTATTTATCAGTAGTAATAGGTAAGTTTAGTAAATAGATATTAAAACATGCAAAAACATACGAACTTTTATAGGGGGAAAAAATTCTGAGAACCTGGAATCATAAAAAAATGGAATAAGAAACATTTAGGAATGATACAAAAAATAGATAGGAAATAAAAATAAAATTTTTAAAAAATCAAAAATTTTGGTCAAAGAAATTACTATTGCAAAATATGAAATAAAGATTGACTGTGGAATGTCCTCAATTCCTCAAATTAACCCTACCAAAACTAACTGCCAATCAACTGAACATATTACTTCAATGAATTTGAGGAAAGGATCCTTTTTCTAAACATATACAAAGCAATATAACTTTCAAATCTTCCTATTTTATGCAGGTAAGGAAACTTTGAAATGACATCAGGTAACTTCAAAAGTATTAATATGAGCGCTGCAGAAAGAGTCAACGAATTCGAGCGGTGATGATTGTAGGTATGGTGTTTTTTCATAGTCTCTTTGGCGAAAGCGGTAAAATCCTAGGAGAGCCCACACCCTTGGCGACAAACAGAAAAAAGCGCCAAGCCACAACAAGACGACGGCAAGAGAATATAGCGGGGTAAGGTGGATGCATAATGAAAATATATGTAAACAATACAGAAATTAAACATTTAAGATAAAAAAAAGTATAAAAACATCACTTCATTTCTTACTGCTGATATTTTCCGAGTGGAGCATACTGCGTAACATATTTTAAAAAAGCCTGAAAGGTCTTATCGCTAAGCGAATGATCGTGTGAGCACAGCCATATTTATTCTGCGAGGTAATGGTCGAATACATTTGGCGAGGCTGGTACGATTTCGAAGAAAGCGTTTTATTGCCGACCATGTTACATCATGCCGATCATTACATTTAGGACATTCATAACTCGAAGCAATCAATCCTTCCTTCGGTAAAATCCTAGTCTGGTACACTGCTGTTTTTTGGCGCCTTTTTTCGCCAAATGGCGCCAATTGATTGATTGAATATTAACGTCGCACTGTTCAGCTACACGAGGGCTTTTGGCGACGGACCACGTAATTTTGAACCATGGTCAAGTGACGTGGACGACACCTGAGCTGGCACCCCCTCTCCTAACTACCACACCACACCAACGGGAGAATGTTTCAGCTCTCGACAAATTTAACGTGCATCGCTGCCCTACACGAGCGGGTCTTTAGTGGTACTGGGCTCGAACCCGTGACAAAGCAAGCCACGGTCCGATACCTATACCACTCGGCTACCGCGGCCACCCAAATGGCGCCAAAAAGCCATGTTTCAAAAAATGACGCCATGGACGAAAACGAAGAAAAATCGGTCTTAGCTGATCAAAAACCTAAGCTCCTCTTTAAAAATCCTAAAGAACGGGGTTTCGTAATGGTGTCAGGGGCGCTGAAAACACTTGTATTCACACAAAAGCATAAAATAAAGAAAAGGGCAAAAGAGCATTTTACGAGATAAAAGCAGTAAAATAAAGGAAAACAAGCATTTTAAAAATTGTAAAAATTCACTTCATACTCTTGCCAAACCAATACCTGGTTAATCGCAAGATCACACAAATACTCAATCTACTGTCACTAAACCACGTACCTTTTCTTACACTCCGGCAAACAAAGTGGGGATTCTCTTTCGACTGTACTCGACAACGCCATTCAAAACCATCAATCGTACCCTTTCGTTCAACCAAACGCATATCCTTTTTACACTTTGGACACTCGTATCTGTGGAGGGAAATAATCCTTCTTTCATGACCAATCTAGAACAGCCTTATTTCCTTGTTGTCCAAGCAAAAGAAAAAATCCTGTGGTTGCCTCACTTTCATTGAATTTTCTTTCACATGCCATTCTAACAACCGGTGCAATCAAGCCTAAAATCGGAACACGTGGGGAAGAAAGTATGAGCAGGGTTGAACTCGACGTGTCGCAGCAGGGTCAAGGGCGAAAATGACCGATGTCCACTTTTCACCCGATTTTTTTGGTTGACCGGTTTTAGGGTTACCATATTTTAGCCACCGGACTTGACAATCCGGAAAGGTTGCCATATTGTAAACTTTATCGCCAAAAAATTTGGCGCCAATATTTTTGTCGCCAAGCAGTGTGCTTATCTAGGATCCACCCCTTCCTTCATACACCATTCAATCAATTTTTTCTTACCTTTCGCATTATAAAAAAAGTAAAAAATTCTAAAGTATATTCCCTCACACACGCAGCCAGCCTGAAGCCCAACAACAAAATGAAATTCGAAATGCGCCCACAAAATACGAAAATGCTAGAAATAGTTAGGGTTGCCATATGTAGTGTTTAAAAGTAGGACTATCAAGATGGAGCAATTATCGCCAATCAAAGTAATTCGCGCCAAGAGTGTGGGCTCTCCTAGGAGTGAACCGCGAAAGCTTACACCAATTCCAACAATTCACGATTACTGTTGCTCGTGGTTCGATCCATGATTCAATGAAATCAAAAACTATGTTTCTGTTTAGTCAAGTACTACAAACGTGAAACAATGGACTGTCTCTGTTCTACTTCACCAAAATGTCGACTTAAAATCGCCTGAAACTAACAGGCGATAAAAAAAAAGACAATAAAAATTTTATGTAATATACGTAATAACAAAGGCAACCACAGAACCAAACGAAACAAATCAAACTTGCAAGATTGTAATCGTATCGCCAAACGTGGGAAACATCAAAAACTTCGCACGTGGGGTGTACCAAACTACTAAAATATCAAATTAATTACACGATTAAGGCAAATATCACTCAAAATATTTTTTCTTAAGATAACACAGATAATACAATGCAGAGATGTCAAATAAAAATCAATTTAAAAATCAAATAAAAAGTAGCATACTTCTAAATATGATTCCCAGCTTTCCTCCGAACGACACGAAATCATCTAACAATTTCAAATCACCCGCGATGCCAGTTTCTAGAGTGCTCTAGAGAACACTTTTTCCTAAATTTTTTATTAGCCAATGACAGAAATGTTGTTGTTGAGGTTCATTCGCGACAATGTGTCGACTAGCCGAAGTCACGTGAGAAGGATAAAAACATTTACCGAGTGTTGATTTAATGTGTGTTATTGCCTATAAGTGAGCTGTTTACATCTTTTGTGTAAACATTTCCTCCAAGCAATTATTAGTTAGTATTATATTTTTGCTTTATCCTAGTTTAATAATTACGTAGGAAGTAATTTAAATAATTGTATTTAGTGTAATTTTTGTTGTAGTTCAGTATATTTGTGTTATTTAGTGTTAATGTGCCAAGCCTATTGATACTGGTTACTTGCAGTGTTTATATATTTATAAATATTTTAGGTTATTTTTTAGTATACTTATATTTAGTTCTTAGTTATTTTTTAGTTTGTTATCGTTTTTATTTGCACACAAGAATGGCTCATAGTATAGAACTGCGACCATTAAACTTGAAAAACTTTCAAAGTCGTCATATGTATGCTTACGCTGATACTTTTTCCCAAATCCCTGGAAATAATAGCGTGCTATTTAGAATTGGCAAAGGTCAAAAGTTATTTAATGACGGATTTGTGAGCAGTATATCGTTCACCGAGCCGGACGACGCTGCTAACGAAAATTTTGTTATTAGTTGCAAAGTCCGTGCGGAGATGAAAAAGCGAGTAACGTACCAACCTTCTGTGTGGAAATTCGAACAACTTCTCAGGTGAGCTATAAATTAATTTTTGTTCCTATTTATATAATCTGTAAAACTGCGTTTATTTGATAAACAGTTTGTCTTGATTTTACTCGCTATTTTTGAAATACAAATAAATTTTTAATAATATTAACATTTTTTTATCATTAAATCAAAAGAATGTTATGGATTACAAAGTTAAATCAGTAACTTCTGTAAACATCTAAAAAACGTAAATTACTAAATGAATATTTAGTATTTTGTAGTAATCTATGAAACATTATTTATCATAAATTCATAACTTGATAATTTTTTTACAACAGCATTGGATGTGAATAACATTATTTTCTATTTTAAAGAATATGCATTATCAAGCTTTAATCTTCTACAGTTTTATGGTTTGATTGAACACATTGTATTTCAAAATAACGTATGATTGTATAATTATTGCTTCTTCATAATTTAATTCTAAATTTATTGGAATGCATTAAAAGGAAATATTCCTTCTATAACTAATTCTTTTTAGCCATTGCATTAAATCTGAAATTGTTTTAATTTCATGAATGAAAAATTTTCAACAAATAATTGCAGCACAAATACGCAATAACAGAATAGTTACTCATTTTTGCTAAAATATAATAAAACAGATATTTATATGATGAAGTTTTTCAGTAAGAAAAATTATTGGAATACTGAATTTAAATTACTAATTTTCTTTCACTTGTCAAATCTCCTTGATCACGAAAAAAACCATTGAATCCAAGTATATTGTACAGTCGGTCGAAAAAATAGCTGAGCACCGTGACCCTTTCAAAAAATGATTGGAAATGGAAAACGACCATTTTTCGAAACCTTTTTTCCCTCTCACTTGAAATTTATCATGAACACTATCTCATTTGAAACCATCTCATTTGAAATTTATCATGAACACCATCTCATTTGAAACGAAAACCATCTCATTTGAAACGAAAAAAGTCTCATTTGAAATTCATCATGAAAACCGTCTCATTTGAAACCATTTCACTTGATCATGAACAATGTCTCCTTTGAAATTAATCATGAAAACCCTCTCATTTGAAACCATTTCCCTTGAAATTCATCATGAACACTGTCTCATTTGAAACCATCTCATTTGAATTGAAAATCATCTCCTTTGAAACAATTTCACTTGACATTCATCACTGTCTCGTTTGAAACCATCTCCTTTGAATCGAAACCCATCTCCTTTGAAACCCTCTCCTTTCAAACCTTCTCCTTTGAATCGACACCGTATTTTTGTTCCCCCCTTTTCGTTTTAAACGGCTCCTTTTACATGACTCTTGTCCCCCTCCTTTTTATCCAAACCCTGCCTTTCAGATCCCCAAGGAACGTTCCAAGGGCTCTTTTTGTATGACTCTTGTCTATTTTCACCCGTTTTTTTTTTTTTATACCCCAACGTTGTGTTTAGGGTCTCGATTCATGTATGAAGCAAAGTATGCAACAGAGCAATCATGTATGAACAAAACAAAATTTTTCAAATTTCCCACCAAAAGATTTTTCAGGGCCGAGAGAAAATTTTTCATTCCACCCCAGAGTGACGATTGAGACAGGGGTCATCCACAAATGAAAAATACGGGACAGGTCCAATGAAACAGAGGTCTCCCCAAAATAGTTTTAACACGGGGGTCCAATGACATGCTGGACATGTCAAATGAAATGGAGGTTTTGGTGAGAGGGCCACCCTCTCATTCAATCTTGGTGACGATTCACAGGTAATTTGATGCATTTAGGGGGACCACCTCATTCCAATCTTGGTGACGATTCACAGTGATGCATCTAGGTAACCACCTCATTCCAATCTTGGTGACGATTCACAGTGATGCATCTAGATGAAAAGGGGCGATTCACAGGTTCTAATCTTGGTGTATGAATGGACCCGAAAAAAGAGGGGGAACGGTCCCCTATTTTTCGGTCTTGAAGATTTTGCTAAAAACATTTACTGTTAAGACTGCCAGAATTTGAGATGGAAACAAGACTCCAAATCCTGACAGTCTTAACAAAAAACATTTAGCCATTCAAAAGCACTCCGAGGTATAACTGCTGGCCTTTTATACTCTAATAAGGTCACGTGAAACAATTTCTATTGGCTGGTCCTTCCAACGTTGTCCTGAAACACCGAGTCGACTCGATTGGCCAAGAAAGATTATTCAGCCTAAATGAGCGCACATTAGCTGAGCGATCCAAACTTGGTATACCCGAAAAAAGGGGGGCCGAGAGTCAACTCGACACGAACCCCCTTTCCAATTTTTTTACAAAATTGAAACGCCAAAGTTGGGTTAAAAAAAAGGTGTAAGGATACTCTGACTCGATCCGGCCCAGATTTCCCAATACGATAGTGGTGGACCAACAAGTGTTGTACCGAAATCATTCTGACAAAAAAAATGAGACTTATTCATTATTTATTGAAAACATATATACAATGAACTACAGGCAACTATTCACAGATCCATGGGTTGGATGGCTCCGATAGATTATTGACCGATAGAACTATTGACAGACAGATCCATGGGTTGGATGGGTTTAAATCCGATATTTTTGACACAAGAGTTTAGTCTGGGCATGGTCAAGTCCATAGGCTCCATTTCAAATTCATCCAGGAAAGAGAAGAGATCTCCATCAAAAATAGAGGGTACCGTGTGAAGAAGCTGGAGTTCTTGGGGTCCAAATACAAACGACATGAACTGGTCGAATGCATCTGTCGACTCCAAAGGGTCCAACATGTCGAGCTCTGGGAGAAGCTGCATAGGTTCTGGGAGACTCTGCACAGGTGACTGTGGGACTTGTGACACTGGAATTTGCACAGGTTCTGATACATGTAGACTCTGCACAGGTGACTGTGGGACTTGTGACACTGGAATCTGCACAGGTTCTGATACATGTAGACTCTGCATAGGTGACTGTGGGACTTGTGACACTGGAATCTGCACATGTTCTGGAACATCTGGAATCTGCACAAGTGGAATCTGCACAGGTGGTTCTGAGACTTGTGACACTGGAATCTGCACAGGTTCTGATACATGTAGAAGCTGCACAGGTGACTGTGGGACTTGTGACACTGGAATCTGCACAGGTTCTGATACATGTAGAATCTGCATAGGTGGCTGTGGGACTTGTGACACTGGAATCTGCACAGGTTCTGATACATGTAGAATGTTCATAGGTTCTGGGAGAATCTGCATAGGTGGCTGTGGGACTTGTGACACTGGAATCTGCACATGTTGTGGAACATGTAGAATGTTCATAGGTTCTGGGGAGAATCTGCATAG
This sequence comes from Trichonephila clavipes, assembly GCA_019973935.1. Lineage (NCBI taxonomy): Eukaryota > Metazoa > Arthropoda > Arachnida > Araneae > Nephilidae > Trichonephila > Trichonephila clavipes. Next base: position 88,603 of record BMAU01019817.1, on the reverse strand, counting down.
GTGGCTGTGGGACTTGTGAAACTGGAATCTGCACATGTTCTGGAACCTCTGGAATCGAAACAAGTGGAATCTGCACAGGTAATTGTTCGACTTGTGACACTGGAATCTGCACAGGTGGCTCTGAGACATAGGACACTGGAATCTGCACAGGATCTGGAACATCTGGAATCTGCACAGGTGGTTCTGGGACTTGTGACACTGGAATCTGCACAGGTGATGGTGGGACATCTGGAATCGGCACAGGTTCTAGGACATCTGGAATCTGCACAGGTGATAGTGGGACAAATGGAATCTGCACAGGTTCTAGGACATCTGGAATTTGAACATGTGATTGTGGAATCGGCACAGGGGCCATCGGTAGCTCAGATCGTCTGGACACACGTCTCATGACGGGAGTGATGCGCACTCGTTCTGTGGGTAGAGCTTTTTCCTCCAAAGGTCGCTTTTCGGTCGGTACATGAATCGGGGTAGGTGGAGGTAGCTTGTAAGGAGTTTGATTAAACTTTTTCATTTTCCGGAAATCTCCCACGTGGAATCCCTTCTGAATGAGCTGGGGGAGAAGGGATTCGGGGATAATGTCCAAACCAAAGGCAGTTTTTTGAACCGTCAACACAATGTAGTGATTTCCAGCCGGGATCGGATACGCTGTGTGGGGCTCCAAGATGGTTCGATGGTAGAGCATTTGGTCATGGGGTTCAAAACTTCTCCGAATCACATTGGGTTGGGCTCGGCACTTGAGACTGGAGGCTGGCAATTCATAGATAAACATGGGTACATGCGTCGTTTGAATCAAGTGAATCTCTCCGGATTTCACCGTTCGCAAGCCAAAGGTAAAGTCTTTTTTGGCAAAAAATATGTTGTTGTAAATGTAAACCATTCTCTTGTCGGTATTTTTGAGCAGTCGGTCTGGATTTTCAACAGGCCTTTGGATGTTTTTCCCACATCACGTCGTTGGGTCTAAATTCATTGACATGCTTTGCCTCCATGACGGCCCGTTTGAAATTGTCCAACCATGTCTTTTTTTGATGCCAATGGTCTTTACAAAACAGAATAAACACTCGTTTGTCGGTGGGCTCTTGGTAGATGATACCAGCTTGGACTTGGCCTTGCCGAGCAGCATATTCCAATGCATCGGGTTTATCGGGCAGCGTCACGGGCACCACCGTGGTAGAAAGGTGCTCAGGGAAGGCATGAATCGGGTCCATGACGAAGTGTTTAAAGCACCTCTCGCTTTTATACGTTTCAAACAGGATGCGATTCAACAAGAATTGCAAAAGGAAGCCGTGGCGTCTGTAAATGCGTCACAGTACCTCCATAGATGAGCGGTCAAACCTTGAGTGTGGAAAAAACTCTTGAGACAATCGTGAAGAGTAAAAAGTTTTAAACTATACTACGTCACAGTACCAACATGGATAAGCAGTCAAACCTAGAGTGCGGAAAAACTCTCAAGAGAATCGTGAAGAGTAAATGTTTTAAATTATACTAAAAAAAAATTTTTTTTTTAGTGAAACTTTTCATCTTTTCTGCCCGAGTCCTTTTTAAATTTTCTTACATTTCATTCTTTCCATTTTCGACCCTGATGGCGAGACAACTCTTGTGCTTCCCAATACGCTTTGGAAGCCAACCTTGGCGTCTAGAGCAGCCCCAAAAAATGGGAGAACTGGTCCAGAGCTATGCTCCTTTCCAGCTCTCCCATTTTCTGGGGACGGTCTCTAGGATGTTCTCAATGGGTTGGGTGCCCTGCAGAGAGGACAGGTATTACTCACATCCAAGTGTTGCAACAAACATTGCAAGTGAAACTCATGGCCACAGTGTGTCTTTTCTGGCCAGTGCATCGGACAGATGGAGCATACGTCGGGGACTTGAAACACGGTATCGGGCCCTTTCTCTGCATAACATCCATCCAACACTGCTTGAGCCAATAGAGTCCACGTGGTCAAGTTTTGCGGACCATTCCAAGCCTTATATGCCAAATTTTATCCTGGACACCTCTTTGATCATTTATCTTGACAATTTATCGTACCACCATGCCAGTCGTTTCGGTTCTATGCTCTTGTCAACCCGATTGCTTAGTGTGTGGTCGGGAAGATGTACCACCCCATGATTGTGCCATCCACGTTTTACTGGAATCGATGGTGTTTCAAGAACACATGTTGTACGGCGAGCCCACCGAAGCAAGATTGGAGGAAATTTTACAGAATGGAAAGGAATATTTACCTCGAGCCATGCATATGACGGACCAAAATAGCGTACGTTGGCAGATAATGTATCACTATGTCAAAAGTGGCTTTCCACGACACAACGGAAATTCTTCACAGAGATAAACTTTTTTTCACTGTAAAATAAAATCTGAAGGGAAAATAAAATTTGAACAAAAAATGAAATCTATGTATCATTTTGAATGCCTCCAATTTGTCGTCTTATAAACGAACCCCACCCATGCGGGCGTGAGCTACAAATTATCTCCCGTCCAATATTTTATCGATGGAATTTTTTTAGTGTATTCCACCCCTCGTGGTGATCCCCAACCTTGTCCCACACTATTATGCTAGCCAGGGTGCAGAATGGTTCAACCCTGCTGTCTTTCATAGCCCCTCCCTTTCTGCTTCTCTCTCGAGCCAATCAAAAGCCACTTTCTGCTTCTCTCTAGTATAAAAACAGGACTCGGAAGCCATTTGCCTCATAGACATGGAGGCCGAGCATGCCTTTCAAGTCTACCTGATCCAATACCAGGGAGTGCATCTCTCTGATTACATTACGTTTATGACGGAGTTTCGAATCATTGTCAACGGCTTGCAACCTCCCGAAATTATTGACCTCCACACTGAACAGCGTATTGGGGAGCTGCTGACCAAAGTGTTCCCTGATCATCATTCTCTGGACATTCTTCGCATCAGAGCCTTTGCTCGTTCAGAACCAAAGGACGTGTCCAGTGACTACGTGGAGCAAGAGGCTTCCAAAGGAAAAGAAGCCTTCATTCAAGCTCTGTGGATGCCAAATCCAGCTTATACCGTTTGGCATATAAGGCTTGGAAACGACAGGGTCCGCAAAACTTCACCACGTGGACTCTATTGGCTCAAGCGGTGGATGTTATGCAGAGAAATGGCCCGATACCGTGTTTCAAGTCCCCGACGTATGCTCCATCTGTCCGATGCACTGGCCAGAAAAGACACACTGTGGCCATGAGTTTTACTTGCAATGTTTGTTGCAACACTTGGATGTGAGTAATACCTGTCCTCTCTGCAGGGCACCCAACCCATTGAGAACATCCTAGAGACCGTCCCCAGAAAATGGGAGAGCTGGAAAGGAGCATAGCTCTGGACCAGTTCTCCCATTTTTTCGGGCTACTCTGGACGCCAAGGTTGGCTTCCAAAGCGTATTGGGAAGCACAAGAGTTGTCTCGCCATCAGGGTCGAAAATGGAAAGAATGAAATGTAAGAAAATTTAAAAAGGACTTGGGCAGAAAAGATGAAAGGTTTCACTAAAAAAAAAATTTTTTTTTAGTATAATTTAAAACATTTACTCTTCACGATTCTCTTGAGAGTTTTTCCGCACTCTAGGTTTGACTGCTTATCCATGTTGGTACTGTGACGTAGTATAGTTTAAAACTTTTTACTCTTCACGATTGTCTCAAGAGTTTTTTCCACACTCTAGATTTGACTGCTCATCCATGGTGATTGTCCATCCATGTTGGTACTGTGACGTAGTATAGTTTAAAACTTTTTACTCTTCACGATTGTCTCAAGACTTTTTCCACACTCAAGGTTTGACCGCTCATCCATGGTGATCGTGCATCCATGTTGGTACTCTGACGTAGTATAGTTTAAAACTTTTTACTCTTCACGATTGTCTCGAGAGATTTTCCACACTCTAGGTTTGACTGCTCATCCATGGTGATTGTCCATACATGTTGGTACTGTGACGTAGTATAGTTTAAAACTTTTTACTCTTCACGATTGTCTCAAGAGTTTTTTCCACACTCTAGATTTGACTGCTCATCCATGGTGATTGTCCATCCATGTTAGTACTGTGACGTAGTATAGTTTAAAACTTTTTACTTTTCACGATAGTCTCAAATTTATTCCACACTCAAAATTTAACCGCTCATCCTTGGTGATCGTGCATCCATGTTGGTACTGTGACGTAGTATGGTTTAAAACTTTTTTCTCTGCACGATTGTCTCGAGAGTTTTTCCACACTCTAGGTTTGACTGCTCATCCATGGTGATTGTCCATCCATGTTGGTACTGTGACGTAGTATAGTTTAAAACTTTTTACTCTTCACGATTGTCTCAAGAGTTTTTTCCACACTCAAGGTTTGACCGCTCATCCTTGGTGATCGTGCATCCATGTTGGTACTGTGACGTAGTATAGTTTAAAACTTTTTTCTCTGCACGATTGTCTCGAGAGTTTTTCCACACTCTAGGTTTGACTGCTCATCCATGGTGATTGTCCATCCATGTTGGTACTGTGACGTAGTATAGTTTAAAACTTTTTACTCTTCACGATTGTCTCAAGAGTTTTTTCCACACTCAAGGTTTGACCGCTCATCCATGGTGGTACTGTGACGCATTTACAGACGCCACGGCTTCCTTTTGCAATCCTTGTTGAATCGCATCCTGTTTGAAACGTATAAAAGCGAGAGGTGCTTTAAACACTTCGTCATGGACCCGATTGATGCCTTCCCCGAGCACCTTTCTACCACGGTGGTGCCCGTGACGCTGCCCGATAAACCCGATGCATTGGAATATGCTGCTCGGCAGGGCCAAGTCCGAGCTGGTATCATCTACCAAGAGTCCACCGACAAACGAGTGTTTATTCTGTTTTGTAAAGACCATTGGCATCAAAAAAAGACATGGTTGGACAATTTCAAACGGGCCGTCATGGAGGGAAAGCATGTCAATGAATTTAGACCCAACGACGTGATGTGGGAAAAAACATCCAAAGGCCTGTTGAAAATCCAGACCGACTGCTCAAAAATACCGACAAGAGAATGGTTTAAATTTACAACAACATATTTTTTGCCGAAAAAGACTTTACCTTTGGCTTGCGAACGATGAAATCCGGAGAGATTCACTTGATTCAAACGACGGATGTACCTATGTTGATCTATGAATTGCCAGCCTCCAGTCTCAAGTGCCGAGCCCAACCCAATGTGATTCGGAGAAGTTTTGAACCCCATGACGAAATGCTCTACCATCGAACCATCTTGGAGCCCCACACGGCATATCCGATCCCGTCTGGAACACACTACATTTTGTTGACGGTTAAAAAAATCGCCTTTGGTTTGGACATTATCCCCGAATCCCTTCTCCCCCAGCTCATTCAGAAGGGATTCCACGTGGGAGATTTCCGGAAAATGAAAAAGTTTAATCAAACTCCTTACAAGCTACCTCCACCTACCCCGATTCATGTACCGGCCGAAAAGCGACCTTTGTAGGAAAAAGCTCTACCCAAGAAACGAGTGCGCATCACTCCCGTCATGAGACGTGTGTCCAGACGATCTGAGCTACCGATGGCCCCTGTGCCGATTCCACAATCACCTGTTTAGATTCCAGATGTCCTAGAACCTGTGCAGATTCCACTTGTCCCACAATCACCTGTGCAGATTCCAGATGTCCTAGAACCTGTGCCGATTCCAGATGTCCCACCATCACCTGTGCTGATTCCAGTGTCACAAGTCCCAGAACCACCTGTGCAGATTCCCTTTGTGCAGATTCCAGATGTTCCAGATCCTGTGCAGATTCCAGTGTCCCATGTCTCAGAGCCACCTGTGCAGATTCCAGTGTCACAAGTCCAACAGTCACCTGTGCAGATTCCACTTGTTTCGATTCCAGAGGTTCCAGAACATGTGCAGATTCCAGTGTCACAAGTCCCACAGCCACATATGCAGATTCTCCCAGAACCTATGAACATTCTACATGTTCCACAACATGTGCAGATTCCAGTGTCACAAATCCCACAGCCACCTATGCAGATTCTCCCAGAACCTGTGAACATTCTACATGTATCAGAACCTGTGCAGATTCCAGTGTCACAAGTCCCACAGCCATCACCTGTATCAGAACCTGTGCAGATTCTGTCACAAGTGTCACCTGTGCAGATTCTATGTATCTCTGTGCAGATTCCAGTGTCACAAGTCTCAGAACCACCTGTGCAGATTCCACTTGTGCAGATTCCAGATGTTCCAGAACATGTGCAGATTCCAGTGTCACAAGTCCCACAGTCACCTATGCAGAGTCTACATGTATCAGAACCTGTGCAGATTCCAGTGTCACAAGTCCCACAGTCACCTGTGCAGAGTCTACATGTATCAGAACCTGTGCAAATTCCAGTGTCACAAGTCCCACAGTCACCTGTGCAGAGTCTCCCAGAACCTATGCAGATTCTCCCAGAGCTCGACATGTTGGACCCTTTGGAGTCGACAGATACATTCGACCAGCTCCTGTCGTTTGTATTTGGACCCTAAGAACTCCAGCTTCTTCACACGGTACCCTCTATTTTTGATGGAGATCTCTTCTCTTTCCTGGATGAATTTGAAATGGAGCCTATGGACTTGACCATGCCCAGACTAAACTCTTGTGTCAAAAATATAGGATTTAAGGTATCCGACTACGTTCGGAGACTTTTTTTTAAGTTTTCAAAAAATCCCTAATATTTTTACATTTTTAGTTTCACTTTTATACACAATAATAAAAAGTACAGTTAGAAATAATATATGTACATAAAATTTGCAAAAATAAAATTTTTAAAGAAATTTTAATCAAATTTTGGAATTTTTTCAAACATTCTATTTTTAAAAATATTTTATATTTTCCATAAAATATTGCTGCAATACATTTTTAAAACACATTTCTAGAGAATGACCTACAAGTATTAAATTACTTCTTTTGAATCAAAAGTTATGGCCAGTCGAGTCTGCGAACTAGGAAATTCAATCAAATTATCGTAACTTTCAGAAAGAAATACAACTATAAAATAACTAAAAATTGTTCAATTTCTTAGCTTGTAGGTCATTCTCTAGATAATACCCATAATAACATTTATGTAAAATCTCATACAAGTATCTCTAAAAGTTTTTAGATATCATGTTTGAAATATCATGAAATTTACAAAAAATGGTTTTGAGAAAAATGCATTTAAACTTTATAAAATCAATTTCAAAACAAAATATGACAAGTATATTACTAAAACTCTCCTGATTTATAAGTAACACTCCCACTCTTTGGAAGTTTGTTAAATTTTTTCTTTCTTTGGGCCTCCTTTTTTTTTTCTGGTTGATTTTATAAAAGGCAAAAAATGTTGTTTCGAGTCACCGACTCGAAAGATGTCAACAAATCTCTCATCACGCAGTATATAATTCCCTGCATTTATGCCAAATGCTTTCAAAATACCTAACACATCAATGAAAGCTTTTTTAAAAATAATGACGGTAATATATGGGTACCCAAAGAAAATGGTTTTAGCTCGATAAAAGTTTCTTTCAAAATGATTTGCCACAAACAGGCATTAAATGATACTTTTTTATTTTTGTCTTACCATGGAGGCAATTTTATAACAACTACTTATCACTCTGCTTTGTGTACACAGGTTTAACAATATTTTAAAGTTTCACAGAAATACATACAATTTTTTCTGTTTATTGTTTTCTGGTGTCGTTTCCTCGTTGATAGTCACACCAGTTCTCAGCTCAAATCGGGTACGGCCCATATATGGGTTTCTCCCTGCTAGAGCAACAGTGAAAAAATACTGCTATTGTAGCACTTAGCATAGCTTTGGCGTGATTGGTGTTAGTGCTAAAACAGTGTAGAATTTTATATTAAACATAACATTGATAAGGTTTTCCTTCTAACCGAGGTTTTTCTCGCCTTTTTTAAAAATTTTCTTTTCCGACTACTCAATCTTTCTTAGAAGTATCTTATGCACTCATATGATGACATTGTTGACACCATACACATCTTTAACAGAAAAGTATCCTTGGAATCACCATCACAAAGGAAATACATATTTTTAAGATTTCGTAGTGCAAAAACATACAAAGATTTTGTACGCACTATGTTTGAAGTAAATCCCAGATGATTGCAGGAACACGCATGTATGACTGGACTTATAGAATTCTAAAAAACTTTGATAACATTTCTAAATCTAGAATTTCCCAGTGTCAATGTATAAAGTTTCTATAGAAACCACATTTAGCGATGAATGTCCATGTGTCTCTGCCGTCAACGGATATTCCACATTCTTCAACTGACATTTTGAAACATTTTATAATGCTTTTCGCTTAAAAAGCAGTGTCGTTCATGGAATCTTTAGCCGTTGGTGTAGCAGCACAGACAAGACTTTCTTTCACAAAGTCTAAATGCTCCTTTTGTCATACAAGGCCAGTTCAGCTTAGAACATAGCTTTTTCACAGGTAAATATCATCTTTCAATCACTCACCTTCTAAAAATAGGTTGCAAATTAATAACACTTTGCTTTTTTAGCTTTTCAGTAGCTGAAAAAAGGACGATAAAACTTTAATCGGAGCATTTTTCAAGTCACATTAGAAGTCAGTCCAAACATGTAATCTTCATGCAGGTACAGATTGTTCTCAAAACAATTGGAGAAACACAAACTTGAAAACACACTTCCCAATTTAAATAAAATATTCTATTACCTCTTAATGTTCCACTAAAACATTCTTTGTTCTGTAAAAATACCTTTACTTATCCCAGTTTTCGTTCATTACAAATTTGAGCACTTCAAGTCAAGAACATTACAAGTCAACACTTTCACTGTTTTTGTAAATGTCTCACCAGCATAGTTGCGTTTTCAAGAGGTTAATTTGATTCATTTTTGATAATATCAAAAGCATAATGTTCAGAAACAATTAACAATTAAAAATTGTGCAATTAAAGCAAAAAAAAAATCAGGTTTTTGAAGAAATTTGCGAGCATTATTCGAAAGATTCAAATCAAAACAAAAACATATGAGGTCAGAAGAAACAGATGTTGCCAATCGCAAAAGTCCAATTAAAAGATTGAAATTGTTGCCTATCAATAAAATAGTTTTAAAAAATGCCAGAAATTGTTTTTAAAATTATAATGGGTTGAAATTGCAAAAATTATGGGTAAAAAGCATGTGAAGCAGTCAACTTCCGGTTTCGATTTCACCTCTTCCGGTTTCAATTTCACCACTGTAATAATATTTTAAACACCTGTAACTTTTTTTCTAATTATCGCACAGACAAAACAAAGGCAGATTTAGAAAGATAATTGTTTGAAATCTAAAAATATCAAATAAAAAGAAAATGTGAAGTGTAAACTCGTGAGTTCTTTTCTGATCGTGTTCGCATTGTGACAAGAAAATAATTGCAGACAGGATTTGGTCCCACTGTTTATTCCATACCTTCTATGGGACATTTCTTAAAATCAAGAATATATTACGATGTTACAGGATTACGATACAGCGTTCAGCCGTGTCTCCTTTTCACGACCCCGGCTTTTTCGTCACTCTCTCCTCCCTCGTTCCGACCTTTTTTCCTCTCGTTGCCAGATCCTCTCCTCTCTCTCCTCTCTCGTTCGACCTGTTGCCAGGTGCAGGCAGTAGTTCCTTACACGCCCCACCTAAGAGTAAAATTTGCCCCTTGTGGCTGATTTTACCATTTCAGACACCAGGAACAGAAAATTCACAAACCGTGAAACAGAAAATTCACAAACAGAACACACAATAATTGCAACAGTCAAAAGTCTTGATGATTGTTCTAGTTCCTTTAAAACAAACACATGAAATAATATTAATAGTTCACCCAATTGAAATAAGTGACTATGTTCCCAGAAAGATCTAAACTGTAATGGGATTGCAAACAGATACATGGAAAACACATTATACAAAAAAAAACACTAAATCAGTGTTTCTCAAATGTAAGGGCGCGCCTGGGGGCGCGATACACCTACAAAAGGGGCGCGAGCATATCGAAAATAAAAGTTTAAAAAAATTTATTTACTAGAATAAAGTAAAATAAAAAAAATTCTGACATAATAAAAACTATACACATTTACACGGAAATAATATATATATATTTATTATCTGCGATTTTACATCATCAAAAATAAAAGCTTTTACTTCAAAACCTCATTTTTTAGCTATTTTTGATACTATAACCAAATAAAAAAAAAACGTTTTATTCGATTTGCTGTAATCCCATGATGAGAGATTTTTTTATTACTTTTTCTTTTCAAAGCGAAAATGCTACTCTTTTAGAGGAAAGACAAAATCCAGAGCCATAATCAAATAACATTTTATGAAGATAAAAAGTTCATCACTGTTATATATTATTGCCATCAGCTGTAGGCAGCAGAATGTATTTGCTGCGGTTTGACCTTCGAACTCACTTGTACGGTAAGTTACGTCCCTGCTCTTATGTATTTGTTTTTTCATTTAGGGAAGTTTGAAGGATTACTAAAAGCATATTGAAAAAAAGTTTTACATAATTTTTTTAGAACATCCATATTGTAATAATTACACTTTTAATCCGGGAGCGGTCACGCCGAGCACACAGTGCACGAAATCGGTAATTCTGGCAAAATTGTTTAATTGTTACCAATGGCCCTGACACACACTACCCTCCTATTTCACAATCTTAACGTGAACTAAAATATATTTGTCACATATCTCCCTCTTACTTGGGACTACAGACGTTTTTTTTACGATCTTAAGGTACTTGTTTTGTCTGAGTTCCCGGTGTGATAACTTTTTTTTCGAAATGTTTTCTGTGTCCTTGAAAGCAAGTGTGAGTATACTTTTTCTTAATTAGTAAATTATTCACTGGAATTACGATATTTATTGTGTACTATAAAAATAATTATAAAAAAAAGGATTGGGGTGACCCAAATAACCCCGCTCGTCCATTAGTATCGAGTGCGCGCCTGCTCCAGGTTTAAAACATGTTGAAGTCTTTTCGCATTAAATATTAAAAATAATACAATTATTCTTCATCAGAATTTTTTTATTGTTCATTATTCAACATCAATTCTAAATGCTAATTCTTTGAGACTTAAAATTACAGTTCGCTTAAAACTAATTATAATTTGAGAAATCATTTTAAAAAAATCATTTTACATTTTTGTAAACATTGTCGCACACTTGGCTTTACTCTCCTTACAATTAAGAGATTATATCAATAATGTTTTATTTTCTTATAAATGAACTTGAGCAAACAGCGGGTACTTCGGCCGGTATACTTTTAATGTATTAGTGCTGCACAGAGTATTTTATAACTAATTAATTAATACTAAATTAAGAACAAGTTTAATAAGTATTAGTGACTTCCATGGGCTTGTCTTACAGAGCAAAGTTTTTCAAATGAATGCTTATATTAGAAATTGACCCTCTGAGTTTTTTCTACATTTAGCTGATATCTATATTTTGTCTTCTAAGCAACCACCGCATTTTGCAATATGTTCCAATTTAAAAATTAGAGAAAAGAAAATAACATAATATAATTATCCTATCACTTAATTTTTTTTTGCTCAAAAGTAACATGTACGAAATTTAATACTCATGTCATGAATTTGTACGATTTATAATAAAGATTGTTGCTTTAGCGTCAAAGTGCATTATTATTGCATTCAGTACATTATTAATGTATAAGGGGGCGATAAGAATTGTGATTGAAAAGGGGGGCGCCAGTATTGAAAGTTTGAGAAGCACTGCACTAAATATATACAATACAGTCCTTATCTTAATCTAGACAATGCATCTGCACTCCTATGTTGTATACCTGGCCTGTGAGTAATGGGGTGATTCCATCTCTGTAACGCCAGTGCCCAACGGGTTAGCTTGGGACTTTGGAGTGGTTTGATTTAGGTACTTAAGGGGATTATGATCAGAAATGATCTCCACCTTGGCACCATAAATCCATTTGTCGAATTTATTCAACCCGTATAACACTGCCCAGGCCTCTTTCTCGATGCTTGCCCAGTTCTTTTGCGTAGCATTGAATTTTTGACTAGCAAAAGCTATTGGCCTGTAAATTCCTTCGGTATCTTGCTGTATCAGACAGCAACCAACCCCATAATCTGATGCATCACAATGCACCTGGAAAGGTAAATTGGCATCAGGGGTAGCAAGACTAGTTACTTCACAAGGTAATTCTTTTAGCTTAACAAAAGCTTCACAAGCTACCTTCGCACTGAGACTAGTCAATGGCACAGCCTCGCCCCACCTAGTGTGCTGATCAACCAGACATAAAATATATTTATGTCCCTTTAAGCTTGGCGGATCAATTGGACCTATCAGATCCATATTCCCCATCTCAAATGGCAATTCAGGCCTTGCCACAGGTTTACTGGATGATTGGCCTTTAATCCTAACCGATCGTGTGAGCTGACATTCTTTACATGACTCACAAAATTTCTTCACATCGGCCCTCAGACCCTCCCAAAAGAAAGAATACTTTATTCGTTCAAGCGTCTTCTTGGGACCCATGTGACTACTGAACACGGAAGTATGCGCTAGTCTCAACACCTCCGTTCTTCTGCACTTCGGAATTACCAGTTGCCCAATACTCTCCCGAGTATTTTATCTCTATGAAATAGATATCCATCTACTTCATAGTAGTTTCCTTTGCCTTCCTTAGCCTGCTTCCAAACCAGTGCTAACTCGGCACAACCCTCCTGTTCGGAACGAAAACTATCAGCCACCATGATTCCTTTATCCATCTCAGCGGTCACCTCCTCATCCTTAGTACCCAATGTTCCCACTTCATTCCGACATGAAGTAATATTCATTTGAGAATCCTCAATGTGCTCCTGTGCTTTCTCTGGCAGAATACCCGATGAAATCTCGGTTTCATCTACATTTCCCTGAGTCAACCCTCAGGTCCTGAGAGCTTTGAGCCAGTGAATTCTTTCACTCTGGGCTCCTCCCAACATATCCAAAACATCTGGTGGAAGCAACACGTCTTCTACCAAAACTTCTGCCAAAGCACATAACACTTGCTGGTGCACCACATTAACCTGGCCACCGGTAGCAAGACCAATTGGAACATATACTAAAGGACATTTAACCGCTGGACCGAAAATACCTTTCAAATAAATCGTGGAAGCTCCTTCAACCGAGATTCCAGGAACTAAGTCTTTCTTGATAACAGTAATTTCCGTACCAGAATCCAATAAATCATGAACTAATTTCCCATCTACACTAATAGATGTTTTCACTAATTTACAATCTTCAATAGCCCGTCTAGGAATGACTTTACCTAGCACATCAACTCTAGCAGCTACCGTCCCATCTACCAATTCCGTCCCTTCTGTTGACACCTTATTCTCATTAAGTCTTTTATTATCTACCTCTTTGTTTTTCGGACAATCCCACTTAAAATGTTTATCTGATCCGCAGGTGAAACAAGCGAATTTTTTAATTTCAGTTACTTGACCCTTATCAAAGTTTTTCCTGGAAGAAAATTATCTGACTTTTTTTCTCCCCAAATGGCTGTTTACCCCAACTACCATTAAAACTTCTCTTTTCACTATCATTCCATTTAGCTCTCTCAGGTTCATCGTAGGATTTCCCTTTGAAGCATAAAATATATCACATTGTTTGCCCAAGTCCCTGGGTTTGTACCATTCTTCCCCTTGAGCACACCAATATGGGTCGCCGTCTCAGAATCCAACATTTCAAACATTTTATCTGCTACGATCAGTTGATTAACTGACTCAAAATCATTCGCTTCTCTTAACTTACAGTAGTATAACCACATCGATGTTAAACGGGAGGCGAACTGAGAGAAAGTTTCGTCAGAGTTACGTTTGGCCTTTCTAAAATTTTCTAAACATATTTTTGGTGAGGGTTCATACTCCTTGAGCACAACCTGTTTTAAAGATTCGTAATCTTTTAATTCTTCTTCGCCTAGGTTAACTAATAAGTTTGACACTTTGTCTCCTAACATGCATAACAAAAACCTTCGGTTTTAACTCGTCGCTAACCATTTCACTAGCGAAAGCCTTTTCAAGACTAGAAAAGAAATATTCCCACCCGTCTGATTTATTGGGTACCTTTACAGTTAAGAGCCTAACCATTTTAACTATTTCATCTAAAGATTTTACACTGTTTGACCATTATTTTGAGTAGCACTCTGATTAGCGTTCCTAGATAATTCTATTTCCAAGCGTAATTTTTCAATTGATAATTGTTCTTGTTGTTCTAGTTTTTGCTGCTGTTCTGTCTCTAACCTTTCAGCTGTAATAACTTCCAATAACTCTTTTGCCTCTTCCTCCTTGTAATATTTACTAGAGATTATTAAATTCTTTAAAACAATTTTAGACATAGACGGATCAGGTGACTCATCTAAGTCCCGCGCTAATTGAATTAAGTCAATTTTCTTACTTCTAATGAGAAATGCCATTTTTAATCAAGCTAAACCTAATGCCAAATTACCTTCTGACAAATTTAACTACAAACACTTAAATGACCTAGTACTATATATTTAACAAGCAAGAAAAAATTCTACTCGTTTTTTCTAAGAGTACTCAAATTCCAGAAACACAATACGAAATATGTTTACAATAAAACTTATATGAGACACAAAGTTATTTGTTACTAATCAGAACGCAGAACCTTTTTCAAAATAAAAAAAAACACAATTAAAAAAAAACATACTTTAGCTACATTACCATAGAATTATTTCTCAAATCATAAATCTACTCTTAGTTTCTGAAGAATCTTATGCAGGAAACAAAAAACCAATATATATATACATCATAAATTACGAGTAAAGGAAATAACATCAGATTGCATAAATTATCAACTAACTGACAAATTGCAACACTTTTGCTTAAAATGAAAAACTATCATATAATATTCAAAAAAAAACATGCCATATATTCTGAGTCATAAATAACCTACAAAATCTTATTTACAACATTTTAACAGAAAGTCCGTCTACTTGAAATACATATACACATTTTTTTAATGGATATTTTTCACCCACTCAAACATACATTTTTCGCAACCATTATTTCAAGATAAATTAATCTAATTCGTGAATTGTTATGCAAAAACACTTTCTATACCCAGATTTTAATTTTTGAGACAACTTCCAAACAGTAAAGAATGATGATAAAAAAAGAAATTATAGTTTAACACTAGAACTCTAAATACCATATTTTACAACATTTAAAATGATACCCTATCATTTCCAGGTAAAATAAGTACACAATTTTCTTATTTCATCTACACAATAATCCAACAACATAGAATATTGCAATAAACCAATGAAATTTTCTTTTTTCAGATATATCTGCTTTTTCTATTTTATTTTAAAAAAAAAAACAAATTAAACATGAATGCATCCCATTACTCTTTTAAATATTCACACAATATTTTAACTTAGGGGAACAATAGCCACTGACATGAAAGCTGTTTCTGTACTTGAACACTTTTCAGATCACGACTCCATTCATCAGAAACTGAAGAAAAATACGGCATCTGTTTATTCCATAGCCCAACTCGGCAGGTGATAGCAAATTTCTGTATGAAGATCATGATTTTTCACTTGAAACTGCTGCAAGAGAATTCCCGGGATCCACCTGGTCATCAACTTGAAAATACACCGCAGGATTCCATTTTCTTCTTAAAAATTTTCTTTCAAACTGTGAATGTCCACTAGCCCTTGTTCACAACTTTGTAGTACGAACACCGATCAATTTGAAATATTTTAATCCTTTAACTTTTGCTCCATTGCATCCCACTTCTGACACCAGTGTAAACTCGTGAGTTCTTTTCTGATCGTGTTCGCATTGTGACAAGAAAATAATTGCAGACAGGATTTGGTCCCACTGTTTATTCCATACCTTCTATGGGACATTTCTTAAAATCAAGAATATATTACGATGTTACAGGATTACGATACATCGTTCAGCCGTGTCTCCTTTTCACGACCCCGGCTTTTTCGTCACTCTCTCCTCCCTCGTTCCGACCTTTTTTCCTCTCGTTGCCAGATCCTCTCCTCTCTCTCGTCTCTCGTTCGACCTGTTGCCAGGTGCAGGCAGTAGTTCCTTACAGTGATTTTTGACCGAAAATGACGTTTTCAACGTAGTCGGATACCTTAAACCCATCCAACCCATGGATCTGTCTGTCAATAGTTCTATCGGTCAATAATCTATCGGAGCCATCCAACCCATGGATCTGTGAATAGTTGCCTGTAGTTCATTGTATATATGTTTTCCATAAATAATGAATAAGTCTCATTTTTTTGTCAGAATGATTTCGGTACAACACTTGTTGGACCACCACTATCGTATTTGGAAATCTGGGCCGGATCGAGTCAGAGTATCCTTACACCCTTTTTGAACCCAACTTTGGCGTTTCAAAAAGGGGTTCGTGTCGAGTTGACTCTCGGCCCCCCTTTTTTCGGGTATACCAAGTTTGGATCGCTCAGCTAATGTGCGCTCATTTAGGCTGAATAATCTTTCTTGGCCAATCGAGTCGACTCGGTGTTTCAGGACAACGTTGGAAGGACCAGCCAATAGAAATTGTTTCACGTGACCTTATTAGAGTATAAAAGGCCAGCAGTTATACCTCGGAGTGCTTTTGAATGGCTAAATGTTTTTTGTTAAGACTGTCAGGATTTGGAGTCTTGTTTCCATCTCAAATTCTGGCAGTCTTAACAGTAAATGTTTTTTAGCAAAAATCTTCAAGACCGAAAATAGGGGGACCGTTCCCCCTCTTTTTTCGGGTCCATTCATACACCAAGATTGGAACCTGTGAATCGCCCCTTTTCATCTAGATGCATCACTGTGAATCGTCACCAAGATTGGAATGAGGTGGTCACCTAGATGCATCACTGTGAATCGTCACGAAGATTGGAATGAGGTGGTCCCCCTAAATGCATCAAATTACCTGTGAATCGTCACCAAGATTGGAATGAGGTGGCCCTCTCACCAAAACCTCCATTTCATTTGACATGTCCAGCATGTCATTTGACCTGTCCAGCATGTCATTGGACCCCCGTGTTAAAACTATTTTGGGGAGACCTCTGTTTCATTGGACCTGTCCCGTATTTTTCATTTGTGGATGACCCCTGTCTCAATCGTCACTCTGGGGTGGAATGAAAAATTTTCTCTCGGCCCTGAAAAATCTTTTGGTGGGAAATTTGAAAAATTTTGTTTTGTTCATACATGATTGCTCTGTTGCATACTTTGCTTCATACATGAATCGAGACCCTAAACACAACGTTGGGGTATAAAAACGGGTGAAAGTAGACAAGAGTCATACAAAAAGAGCCCTTGGAACGTTCCTTGAGGATCTGAAAGGCAGGGTTTGGATAAATAGGAGGGGGACAAGAGTCATGTAAAAGGAGCCGTTTAAAAAGAAAAGGGGGAACAAAAATACGGTGTCGATTCAAAGGAGAAGGTTTGAAAGGAGAGGGTTTCAAAGGAGATGGGTTTCGATTCAAAGGAGATGGTTTCAAACGAGACAGTGATGAATGTCAAGTGAAATTGTTTCAAAGGAGATGATTTTCAATTCAAATGAGATGGTTTCAAATGAGACAGTGTTCATGATGAATTTCAAGGGAAATGGTTTCAAATGAGAGGGTTTTCATGATTAATTTCAAAGGAGACATTGTTCATGATCAAGTGAAATGGTTTCAAATGAGACGGTTTTCATGATGAATTTCAAATGAGACTTTTTTCGTTTCAAATGAGAGGATTTCAAATGAGATGGTGTTCATGATAAATTTCAAATGAGAGGGTTTTAACAAAGGTCGTTTCGAAAAAAGGTCGTTTTCCATTTCCAATCATTTTTTGAAAGGGTCACGGTGCTCAGCTATTTTTTCGACCGACTGTACCTTATACTTTCTGTATGTCATTAGATGGCAGATGCACCTGCAGTGATACAGTCTACATCAGTGCTTCTCAAACTTTCAATACTGGCACCCCCTTTTCGATCACAATTTTTATAGCGCCCCCCTTATACATTAATAATGTAGTGAATGCAATAATAATGCACTTTGACGCTAAAGCTACAATAGGCGATCTTAATTATAAACCATACAAATTAGTAACATAAGTATTAAAATTTTGTATACTACTTTTAAGCAATAAATAAATAAATAAAATAATAGGAAAATTATTATGTTATTTTTCCTTTCTCTAATTTTTAAATTGAACATATTGCAAAATGCGGTGGCTGCTTAGAAGACAAAATACAGATATCTGCTAAATATAGAAAAAGAACTCAGAGGGTCAATTTCTAATCAGATGCATTTTTCCTTATAAATATTTTGCTTTGCAAGACAAGCCCATGGAAGTCGTTAATACTTATTAAACTTGTTCTTAATTTAGTATTAATTAATTAGTTACAAAATACTCTGTGCAGCATACCGGCTAAGGGCCCGCTCTTTGCACGAGTCCATTTATAAGAATTAAACATTATTGATATAGTAGCTGAATTCTAAGGAGTGCAAAGCCAAATGCTCGACAATGTTTACAAAAATGTAAAATGATTTTTTTAAAATGGTTGCTCAAATTATAATTAGTTTTAAGCAAATGGTAATTTAAGTCTCACAGAATTAGCATCTATATTTGATGTTAAGGGGACACATTACCCTAAAAATGACGATTTTAACAAATTTTTTTATTGCCTTATTTTAGTTGTGTGACTTTTTTAAATATGTTTATAAAATTTGGTAGCTGTAGCTGCATTATTTTGCGAGTTATTTAAATTTTTTTGACAGTATGTTGAAGCGAAACCGAAACTAAAAGACATGCCGTCTGCTTCTTATGCAGACGCTATCGTCCTAGCCTAAACAATTTCGATTGATTTACTTTTACACGCGATTCTAAAGCTTTATACTTTAATTAGAAGAGAAGTGAATTAATTCGTTTGTTTTTATGCAAGATAGAAACATTATTCCATTTTGCTTTGCATCCTTTTTTTCTTATTCTAAAACCATTAGTATCAAAACTAAAGGCGTATTTCAAAGCCAATTATATAATCAATTTATTTCTTTATAATTTTAAATATTCGTTTGAATATCTTTTTATTAATAAGTACACTTTAATTCATCATGTCTAGACAAAAGCAATCGATTCTTGTTAGCAAACAAAAAGCTAACAAGAGATGGTGCAGTGAACACTACAGTCATGAAACTGATGTTTTCTGAAAAGATGAAACTTCTATTTCCTCAGCATTACCAGAAAGAAATATGAGATGCCAAACTTTAGAAGACAGCTGCTTGAATGATTTAAATTATTGTGAAAATTCTGAAGCCCCTCATTATGTGATAATGGATGTACAGTTTTTAAAAGGACTTTTAAAAACTTGTTGTGTGATGTTTGCAAATCGTATTCATTAAAAATTGACATTGGTGGAAAGCTTGGGGGGATTTTCCAGAAAAATCTCTGTATTTTGCACTTCTTGTGATATAATTAAATCAAGTAACTTTACATCCAGACGAATTTCTGACAGTGAAGGTACTGAAAACCAACCATTCGACATAAACATGCGCATGGTGCAATCATTTTTAAGTTTTGGGAAAGGCTATTTAGCTATGGAAAAATTTTGTATGTTAATGAATATGGATTTACCCTCAAACAGAACATTCAATATATATAAAAAAAGTTATGTAAATCTTTGGTTAGATCTACAGTAAAAAGCTTGAATGATGTTCGAAGTCAGGTGAAAAGTGCTTATCAAAGTAATAGTGCCATTACTGATATAGATGTTACTTTTGATGGTACTTGGTTGATTCGGGGACATTCATCTCAAATAGGTGTAGGTTGCGTGATTGACCTTCTTACTGGATTTGTAATGGTTTTTTTGAAATTATGTCGAAACGCTGCATTAAATGTGAACACGCAAAATCTGGTTTGGGGGAAAATTCAGCAGAATTTCATGTGTGGTATGAAGGACATATATCTTCATGTGCTATCAATCACGTAGAATCATCTTGTGCCGTGGAACAAGAGGCTGCTCTTAAATTATGGCAAATATCTTAAGATAGTGGTTTTCGATACACGACACTATTGTCAGATGGTGATGCAAAAACATATCAATATTTAAATACTAAGGAAGTTTATGGTCCTGAAATAAAAAGAAAAAAGAAAGAAAGAAGAGTGCATAAACCATGTTAGCAAGAGGCTAGGTACATCTTTACGAAAAGCTGTTAAAGAATTGCGGGCAAGAGGTGTTTCCTTGGGAGAGAAATCCCGTGGTAGTTTAAAGGAAGAGACAATTAAAAAATTGTCACGTTACTATCAAAATGCGATTCGCTCGAACAGAGGTGACGTAGAAGCAATGAAAACTGCAATTTATTCAACATTGTTTCATAGTATATCAACGGACTAAAAACCTCAACATTTTAAATGTCCGACTGGAAAAGATTCTTGGTGCTTTTTCCAGGCTGCTCTTGCTCATGGTGAAGTACCGGGTCCTCACGTGAAGCATGTGAAGACACCCTTGAAGGAAACTTATTTAGCCAAAATTATGCCAATATATCAAAGATTAGCTTCGAATGAACTCCTTCAAAGATACATAAGATGTGTGACACAAAATGCAAACGAGAGCCTTCACAGCATCATATGGGGTAAATGTTCAAAAGAAACGTCAGCGACACTGCGTCGAGTAACTATTGCTGTTTGTGATGCAGTTTGTGAATTCAATTTTGGTACAAAAATCATTAGAAAATTTGCAAAAAGAAAATGGGTTTGCTTCAAATAAACAGTCAAAAATGTTGGCTGTTTGGCGAGACTACCGTAGAGTTTATCAGAGGAAAAGAAAAAGATTGGCGGTAAACGCAATTGCTCGGAAAAAATTGCGTTAGCAAAAAGCGGCGAAATGCTTCAATCATTAAAAAGAAGGAATCACATATGAACGGGGTGGTTTTTAATAATATTTATTTACAATTATCATATGAACATAAAATGAATGTTTTATAATTTCAAAACAATTGATTAGTGCATTTGATATATATTGTAATATTTTAATACATTTAATTTTAATATATTTATTTAATAATATGTAATAACTTAGAATATATTACTGTCTTAAACTATTGACTATGACCTAAATTGCAATATATGTAAGAATGAAGGCCAAGGTTTAGTTCTTTCATGTATTTTATTGGCTTTCAAAAGTTTAAACGTTTTTCACGACTTTATATTTTTCATCGTGATCATATATATAAATGCTAAGGCTTTTTTTGAATTCATTATAAATCTTTGAAACTTTTCCTGGTTGTTTTGCATAAAATGTGTGATAATTCTGTGCATAGCTTAAGGATTTATATGAAGAGCTATTTTTTAAAAGATCCATAAAGTTAGATATATGTTTTTTTTACTGGTTTGTATCACTTCATTCCATTTAATCTTAATTTATTTCCTTTTTAATATGTGCTAATTCAGCGTGAATTTTGCATTAAAAATACTTAGTACAACTTGAATTTTAATATATATTAGAATGGATACTGTATTTTAGCTCTTTCAATTATTTTTGTTATTTCAAAAACTTTAAACTGCTTCTTCTCAGCTTCTTATTTTTCATGATGATCATGTGTTTGAAATGCTAAAGCTTTTTTTTATATTCACTATAAAATGTTGAAACTTTTTCTGGTTGTTTTAAATAATATGTTTGATAATTCTGTGCATGGAATAAGTATTTAGAGGAACAGTTATTTTTTTAGAAATCTATAAAGTTAGATATAGCTGTTTTTTACTGTTTTTTATAGTGTAAGAGAAAAAAAATTCTAAAAATAAAAATATTACTTGTAATACTAATCCCATGCACATAATTGTGGGAAATACTTCCAGGAATATCAGGAAAAAAATGGATCAAAAATACTCAAATTTGTAAAAGTAGTAGGAATTTTAATAACTTTAAATAATTTTAAAAATTTAAAAATTTAAAATTATTGTTTGCTTAAAAATAGTATTTTGCTTATGAAATGTTTATTACAGATGTGTTCGAATACAGTGCATGTAATTTTATTCTTATAACTATTTAAGTAAAAAAAAAATTGTGTACAGGGTACCGTGTCCCCTTAAGTAATGAACAATAATATAAAATTCCGATGAAGAATAACTGTATTATTTTTAATATTTAAAGCGAAAAGACTTCAACATGTTTTAACACGGGAGCAGGCACGCACTCGATACAGTCGAGCAGGGTTATTGAGTCACCCCAATCCTTTTTTTTATAATTATTTTATTGTACACGATACAAATCGTGATTCCAGTGAATAGTTTAATGAAGAAAAAGTTTACTTACCTACTTTGAAGGACTTTTCAATTTTTCTTTGGTAACAATTAAACAGTTTTGCCAGAATTAACGATTTCGTAATCTGTGCGTCCCACGCGACCACTTCCGGGTAAAAAGTGTATTCATTATGATTATATGAAATTGTATAAAACGTTTTTCGCGTTATGCTTTATATGTATGGAATACTCGTAAAAATAAGTCTTGGCCAAGTAATTCTTCAAAGTGTGCTCTCCGTGGTTTTCCAAATATAATAAAACTCTTTTGCATGGAAAAAAGCGTAACAGAGAAATGCATTACTTGCAACTTCCCTAAATGAGAAACAAACACATAAGAGAGGGGTCATAACTAACTGTACCAATAACTTAGAAGGTTAAACAGATTACAGCTATAATGTGCAGTATTTCAAAAATAAAGACAGTGATGATTTTTTTAAGTTCCTAAATTTTTTCGATTCTGCGTCTGGTATCTGTTTTTTCTCTGAAAGAGTTGTATGTTAGGCTTAAACAGAAAGCGTAGTAAAAAAATCTCTCATCATGGGATTACAGCAAATCAAATAAAAGTTTTTTTATTAGATTATAGGATCAAAGATAGATAATTAGGTATTGTAGAAGTTTTTATTTTTGTTGATTTAATATCGCGCGCGTGCGCCTATAAATTATATCAGAGTAAAAGTGCATTTTTTATTATGTCTGAAAGTATTTTGTTTTAATTCATTCCAGTAAATTAATTATACTTAAATATTTTATTTTCGATATGCTCGCGCCCCCCTCGTAGGGTTATCGCGCCCCCCAGTTTGAGAAACACTGGTCTACATCATATTTTTTGAATTTGTAATGTAAAAGAAATTTTAAAAAACAATGCACACACAATATTTCATCATTTTCTCAACTTCTTGGTTTATGGAGTCAATCGATTTGGTAAAGGAAGTATTCATTTTGTTAATAAACTTTGGCACAAATTCTAAAACATATTTGCCAGTTCATTGTTCAGCGGAATGGTATATTAGGTGCTTGTTTCATAGCACTCTAATAAATACTCAATAGTGTTGTGTTTTCATTAAATTCATTATTCAGACCTTATCAGTATCTACTGGAATTTTATTCTGCATGTTCATTCAACACCGTCAGCAAAGCTATCTCTACACGTTGTACAGAAAATGCCACGTTTTCAGTATTTTATACAATTATGTTGCAGTTAAGCATATGTATAATCGATACAAGTACACAAGTAAAAATATAAAAACTAAAATATAAATTATGAGGATCATTTTAAAAATAAACAGAAATTAAGTGCATTTATATAAAATAAGTTTAACAATTATTATTTAAGTTTAACATTTATTTGAATAGAATTAATTGGGACTATCTTGCACCATACCACGTTTCGTCGATTCGGAAACAGCTGACAGGTGCAGCCATCTAGTGAAAGAAAATCTCTACAAAAACTGTCCTTTACATTACTCCCTTGCCAGTAACAAAGTTACGATACATAGAAAAAAATATATGGCAGGGACAGTTTCAGACTTATTGAACAGATTACAATTACAATCTTATTTCTTACAATAACATTTTTAACGTTGATCATTTATCTAAACTTCTTAGACATTCCTAAGTCAACATACACTGAATATATATATTTTAACATTTGCAATACGCACATTTACTTATTTATGCATGCCACTCCAATTATACCTTTTTAAAATTCAACTTTTGAAAGAGTAAGTAGGAACAAATAATTTCATTTTTAACATAGTACTTTTACAAGTTACCAAAACTTCCTATGCAGTACACATGATTTTCACATTTAGTATACTATATACATGGAGAAATCATACACACACAAATAAAAAAATACTATATGTACCAATTATATTCAATGATGATAAGTTATTATAGTATGGTCCTTTAACAAATATATTAAAAAAATTAAGTCATCAATACATATTTAAGAAACAAAACAGTAATTTTCAGCTATACTTTTAACAACAATATTGCATATTTACATTAGAATTCAAGTAATCAGTTACTCTGTAATGACAACACCTTAATTTTTTTTGTGGACTATTATGAAACGTATCAAATCCAATAGTGTTAAAAAAATCAATTTTCATATTTACATACACAATGGATAATTTTATAATATATAACATACAGAAAACTTCCTATTTACAAGAAAGAATACCAGAAAACTTTAGTTTCAATTCACCACATAATTATAACTCAGTTAAGCACTAATACAATCCATTTACCACAATTGAGCATTTTTTATGCAAAACAGTATCTATTTATACACATTTTATTTGATGCTAACACATATTTATTTATACTATAGAATTTGATGCTAACACATATCTATTTATAAACATAGATTTTTATGCTATTACATCTATTTATATTGATATCCTGAAAACTTTATGTTCATTATTAAATACATAATAGATAATTTTGTTAAAATACATACTTTCCAATGAAAAAAATACATTCTTTAACACATTTATAAGAGATGAGATGCCCACAAATTGTAATACTAATGATGTAATACTAACAATGTAAAAAAACAGTAGCAATGAATAATTATTTGTGACATAAAGTTTAACTTTGTATAACATATATTAATTTGAATGCGAGAATATATATGGAACATTTTACATCATGCTCTTGAATGTCTTTTTATTTACAAAGCTATTAGACATTTAAAAAGTAAAACCATTCGAAATATTTTTCGGATCCAAATTCTTATGATCTCCTTGTGTTGTTTTTCCAATCCCGTTCCATAATCTCAATGAAAGTAAACAAACCGATCTTTTTGCAAGTTTCGTGATTTGTGGTTGGCAGCAACTGCAATGCAAATCGAGCGACTATTTAAACTCGGCTCGTGTTATTTTTTCAGGCGGGGAGGAGAAAAAGAAATATAAGAAGTGTGTGAGTGTTTTAGCTCTTAGAGGGAGCGGCTGGTTGGCAATGCAACTGTATGTTGCATCACCATTTTCAGATTATAAATTCGTTTTCAATACTAGACTGTAAGAAGACGGTTCGAATCGGATGTCTGGTAATGTTGATTTTTGAACTAAGATTTTATTAGTCAACTTATTCTTTTTTTGATCGCTCCAGTAACGAGCACATTGACTTTATCCTTGATTATTATTAAAAGCCATTTTTAAGAAACTGCTTTCATCTTCATGCCTCCTTGACACAAAAATTTCACTGCTTGCTTTGCCAAAATTTGGGTTAGTTTACCAGTAAGTGTAACAGTAAGTTTGTTTGATTTAGATTCTCGCTGTTATGAAATTACAAACAATTCTACTCTCTTTTGCTTACAAACTTACTGATGAGGTTATATCAGGATAGTGGAAGAATAATTATTTAAATTTCACAATACTAGCATAAAAATCATACATGTATATATAACCAATTAAGAGTCAATTTTAAATTCTAAAATCCAGTAATAAACATACATTGTCATTTTATAAGAATATCTACAACATTTAAAGCAGTGTTTACTATAACTTTTTCACTATATGTACATGAATTGCATTACCAAAAGAAATATATTTAATCAATTAGATACATTTTTATAAATGGTGATTTTCAAATTTACTAATTTTTAATAACTGTTTACTAGTAATAAGTGAAAGGAATTTCAAACTTTAACACTTACATACATAATAGTTGCTATTTTGTTTATTCTCTAAATCTTACTGGGTTTTTTTATCTTTCTGCCACAGCTGGTAGTAGGTTGTTCATCAGGCAATGGGGAAAGTTCTTTCCAATTTGAAGTCTCATTGTTTTCCAACACTAGTTTGTTCATTTTGATTGTCCACTGTTAACAAATAGGCAGGTTTCAGTCTACCTACAGAGATATTATATATATATATATATATATATATATATATATATATATATATATATATATATATATATATATATATATATATATAACTGCTTTATCTTTAATTAAGATTGTGAAATACTTATCATACTTTTTTTTGTACAGCATATATATGGTCCTTCATATGGTGGTTCTAATGCTTTTTAACTCTGTCGATACGAATAAACACACGGGAACAGGATTTCAAATCTTTATGCACAAAGATATTTTTGCTTCCTGTTGCTAGAGACTTCAGTGGCTTTAGCTCTGCCATGTGTTGCTGTAATTTGGCAACCAAATTCTGTGGATCCATGTTAATAGTAGGGGATCAAAAAATTCACCAGGTAATTTAATGGAAGCACCATAGACCACATTCAGCAATTGTGTAACTACGTCAGGTCTTATGGCAGCTCTAATATTTTGAGGATGGCTGGCCGATATAAAGGCCAAAAGGAAATGAGATCTTTAAAAGACGGCTCTGGCCAATGATGGCTACGCAATGCTTTCCCTCTTAAGAGCTTTCGAAACAGCATGAAGCCTATTATAGCCCTGGAAAATCATTTGCTTGACTGGTTTCTTTTGTATTTAAAAAGAAGGGGAATACAGTTCCCTCTTTCACCCTTATCTAGAAATCCCTCTTTTTCCCCTTATGCTTAAATTCTCACTAGCGGGGAGAGCATAGTTATTTTTTCAAGCGATTTTGTCATCTCGATTACCTAATCATTAAACTAATTTAAACTAATTTGATTTTAAAAGAAATGCCTAAACGTAAAAGGGGACTTACCACTGATGAGATTCAGAAAATTTTAGCAGATTTAGAAGTTGAAATTTTTGATGGTTCTGATTCCGATTGTGAGTTAGAAAATGAGGAAGATGATCTGTGATCTCTGTGCTCAGCAAAAGTAACACATTGTTAAAAGTTTTGTATAATAAACGCTTAAAATAGTGTAAATAATTTATGTCTGAAAGTGTAATATTACTTTCTGTTGTGTTTATTTTATGTTAAAATTGTAATATTCGCAAGCAACGCCGTTTCTTAAATTATAATGGCAATTAAACGAAAAACGTAGTGAAATGTTAACGGTAGAGTCAAGTTGGCAAATGTCTATAGCTACTGTCATAGCTCGAGCGTTATTGGAACTTTGTAAGACTCGCCGTGTAGGGGGTGATGCACGTTAATACTTTATCCACCGCATTAGGATTTACAGCAGGTTTTTTCATACAATATTTTTTTTTGGATCACTACATTGAAAATTAAGGGATATACATAAACAAAATACTCCACTTTGGGAAATTTAATCCGTTAGAGCTAATAAATTAATTAAAGATATTCCACTGTAAAATTAATTGTATACACCGTTCACTTAAAATAAATAGTCAAATCATTTTCAAAGAATATTCCTGCTAAGTATTGGCAGAATATTCCTTCTCTAAATTGGAGCGGTGTGGTAGTTGCGAGAAGGGGGTGCCAGCTCAGGTGTCATCCACGTCACTTGACCATGGTTTAAAATTACGTGGTCCTTTGCCAAAAGCTTAACAGTGCGACGTTAATATTAACTACAAAAAATACAGTATATTAATTATAATTATTTTTATACTTAAAAATGCAATATCCGACTATTCAATTAAAATTACAGGGTTATAATTAATTACTAACCACAAACAAATTTTAAGAACTTGTCTAAATGATGTAGTGTGAAAGAGAAAGTTTATTTACTTTAAGTACCATAACAGATAAAAGCATTTATTGTGAAAAAAGATCAATTTTTTAATTCCAAATGTGCATAACAAAATCATAAAAAAGGCATTCAAATAAAGAGAGATTTATAACAACCTCTCCCTTCAAAACTTAGTTTTGTTCTGAAATAAAAACAATTAAGGATTATGCTGATCGCAGGAATTAATTAGAAGCGAGCGCCATGCGTAGCCAAATCAAAAAGGGTTTCTTCACAAACAAAAGATAGATATATGCTGTCGGGGGCTTTTTTGCAGAGCACGCCAGAATTGCTTGGAGATGGCAGAATTTTTTCCTACTTACTTGAAAAATATCGTTATATTTTGGACACTTCACACAATATCTTTATAAATTATAGTCTATGCTATAAATTATAGCCTATGTGTTCTTCTGATGTATAAGCTATATTACTGTAATGTTTCATTAAAATCCATTCAGTTGTTTTTGCGCGAAAGACGGCCAAACATCCTCACAAACTTTCAGATTTATAGTACATATCTAGATTACACAATCTATTACTGTACAGAAACGTATTTTTACTGTTATCTTACGTTATGCTTAATGGAAAATATTTTTTTAAAAAGTTTATATTGAAGAATAAAAAAAGCCTATATATTTTTAATCGTGTATAAACAACAACAAAAAAGATATTTACAACAAGAAATTACAGAAATATTCGTTACAGATTCTTAAAATTATCCATTTTAGTCCTTCGACTTTATTTATAAAATGCACATGAAACTAACTTCGACATTTTTATTATAACAATTGATGTATAAATAAGTTGAGTGTTTGAACCAGAAACTCTTAAATCCGATATCATTTCTTTGAAATTTGTAGAAAACATATATTACAAGCTCTTCAGCATAAGAAAAATGCCCCGATTTATACAAAAATCTTAAAAGCAAAAATGAAATCCTTACTTTTGTTATACTGTTATTCTTTGAAAGTTCTACAGTGTTGGATTTGATGATTAAAAAAATTAAAGTAAGTTTCCTTTATAATAATAATTACAATAAAATTTGCAAAATGCTCTAAAATCTATCTGAAGAATAAATATAATAAGAACGTAGTCTAATAGATAGTTATATTGAAGTAAAAAAAATGTGTTTGTTCTCTTTTTTTTTCGCCCAGTTATTCGTGAGTCACACTTTTTAGGTATGATAGTACAAAGATAAAAGTGTTCGGGTGCGCTCTAAGGTTATTGAACTTTTGAAACTCTGAATACAGAATCAGATGGTTCTTGTAAATGAGCATGAAAGCAGGTTGTAAAATCTTTTATATCGATAAAGAATGCTTGTCCCTCTTGATTACTGTTGATGCTTTAGTTTTTGGTCATTGTTGATTATCCTATGCCTTTTTTTGGTGTAATAAAACCTAGAAGTGCATATTTGCCTTCTTGTAAATCTTCCAAGGTTGCTTTCAAGTAGCCGGAAAACTATTCTTCCTCTAGTTGCCGTAATAAATCTTTAGAGAGTACATTTCTTTTTCAATGAAATGATCGTACATAGAATAAATAGAAACTATGCCGACCAAGCCCTTCTTCAAGACTGTCCTCTTCTACTTTGCGAACGTTATTAGGAGAATGAAAATAACCCTCTTCGGGGAACTGATATTGTGTTAGATTTTAAGAGATAAGGTAAAAAGCACCCAATCACTTAGGGCAGTGATCCGCAACCCCCGGTCCGCGGATCAAATGGTACCGGGCCATCTAAAGAACATTAAACTATTGCCATTTTATTTAAAGTGGTGCATTTCTCTCGGATTTGCGCAACTTTCCACAGAAATCACTTTTATTCATTTTTGGTGTAACGAGGGCCGCGGCAAAATTATCAAACGTTGACCGGTCCGCAGCAATAAAAAGGTTGCGGAGCACTGACTTAGGGGACTGTCCAAACGAAAATTGTCCAAAGAAAAATTGTTGTCAGTTATCTGTAACCTGACTGTGGAGTGTGCGTTGAGAGTGATTGAGCGAATATTAACGTCGCACTGTTCAGCTACACGAGGGCTTTTGGCGAAGGACCACGTAATTTTGAACCATGGTCAAGTGACGTGGACGACACCTGAGCTGGCACCCCCTCTCCAAACAACCACACTACGGGGAGGGCATTTCAGCTCTCAACAGATTTAACGTGCTTCGCGGCCCTACACGGTGGTCTTTGGTGGTACTGGGGCTCGAACTCATGACATGCCTGCCTGTGCGTTGAGAAGGAAACGTTTTTGTAATTGTTTTGATGTTGATCGAAAGAGTTGGCTTCGTAGGAATGTATTGGCTCTATCTTAAGCACAAAATCACACACAAAAGTCAGTTCATTACCACACAAAAATCAGAGCTGTAATCTTTAGAATTTAAGCAATAATATGCAATTATTTTGAAATTTTAAATAAAAAGTAAGGATTATTCAAAGGCTAAGAATATCACTTTTTTGTACAAAAGTGAAAAAAAAATTAAGAAGTCCCAATATGTTGCCCTTTACTCGCAAAAGAAACAATTAATTATAAATAAGAATAATATAATCCTTTGAATAAACAAGTTTGTCTAGATGCATGAAGCTCCTCGGTAACTTAAATATGTTTGTAGTCATAATATTTAGTCTTTGATATCAGCTTATTGTTTGCGTTTTACTATCAAGTATTCTAAGAATTCAAAGAATTTTCTTTTTTTTACTAATGAAAACAATTTATTAATGTTGGAAAAATATAATGTTAAATTTCTAATGTATATTTAAAGAATTTATTTTTAGGGATACGATGTATATATAAATTGATAAATTATTAATATTTCATTTACGAGTTCTTTTAGGGTCAAAGTAATAAGACGGACTTCGTAATTTAAATGACGATCAAGTAACGAGAACGATAGTCGAGCTAGAGCCCCCACTTTTTATTTTCACACCACGGCAACGTAAGGACTTTGATTTTATGCGTATCAGCTCTACTACACAATGGAACCTCTAATCGTGACCATTTTTCAATAAAAACATGTAGTGACTACAATGTCGCAATATCCAACAAGGGCCAACACTTATATAGGCTTAGGATATTTATATTTTATAGCATAATGCGGAACACTTAACTGATATTCATCTTATATATTTGCTACAGTAAATGTTTTATCATAGTTTTCTGTATATATAAGAAGAATTAGATCAAAATAAAAGATCTTAATTTTTGAAAGATGCTTGCTATAGTAAAATGTAGATTTAATCTTAGGATTCGTTGAGTACTATGAATTCTAATGTATCATAATATAATGGATTATGGAAAAATAAAAATGACAATTATATACATCAAATCTATCATTCCTTTATGGAAGATATATACGAAAATTCTTAAGAGGATTTAAATTTTTAAGATTTTTCTGGCATGTTCTAAAAAAGAAAAACAATTATATATTGAATAACAATGAAGTTTCCAAAAAGGATCTATGGCAATATGTTTATTGATATGCAGATGCTTGTAAGAGCTTTTAAACTCACTTTATTGTCGATTTGAGAAAGTCTGAACTTTACATAATAACATAGAGACATGGTCAGCAATTGGGCTTTTTATTTTATTTTGTACTTTTTGCTTATAATTATGTGCAAGTTATGAAGAATCATATTATTTACTTCTTATTTCTAATTTGACTATTTTAAATTTTAACACCAAGTGTGTACCAAATTCCTGCATTTATATATATGAATAAAAAAATAAATTTAAAACATTTTATAACTATTTTAATAAATTTAATTGAAAATCAAAATCAAAATATTTTTTTCTTAAATAAAATCAATTAAATTTGGATTAGTTTATTGTACCTTTTCCTACAATGATATAAGCGTTTAATTTTTTTATGAAATGCTTTATAATATCACTACCTCTGTTTTGTGCTAAAATTTCTTGAATTTTCTTGAACTGAAAACATTAGTAATTACTACATTGGATTCTTCCAGAAAACAGATTTCCCTAAGAAAGGGAGACCATTTGTGTTTAGGACTTCCTAAACTGAACAACCCCACTATTCAGCGGGTATCAACGACTCCCCTGCTTCTTTTATCCGCCGATGTATGGTGTCATTAATCAGCTACGAAAAAAAAGGAAGTAAGTCTTTAAGGGCATTTTTCTCACAAAAACCGCCGTCTCCAAAAGGTTAAACCTAACAACACAGTGGGTAATGAGTCGGTCCACCTAATATTATTAGAGCTTTCATAGCACCTTCAAGGTCCTATGCAAACGTTCTACTTTCCCATTACATTGAGGGTGGTAAGATGTTGTGTGGGCTACTTTAGCACCACATATTGCAGCTATGCTTCTAAATAGTTCTGCCTCAAACTGTCGACCTTGGTCTGTGACTAATTTGGCAGGTACTTCACAAACCTGCAATCCATTTCTCATAAAATGCTCTCCCAACTATTTCAGCTGTTATTTCAGGTATAGGAATTGCTTCCATCCAGCAAGAGAATCGGTCAATGCAGGTTAAGCAATACTGCATCCCTTCTGAAGGTAGTAGTTTTCCAATGAGATCTAAAGGGTGTTTTCTTGAGAGGCATAGAACTTTAAATTGCAATAAAACAACGATGTATTATTCGATTGACATGATTTTTTTATTCGAAAGATAATCTTGTGGCATTACATTTTAAATATGATTTCTGGCATAGGACTGCCATGGCTGGCTCGGATGTAGTCAAATCTGGACGTCCAATTTTCGATGACTTTTTCCAACATTTGTGGCCGTATATCGGCAATAACACGGCGAATGTTGTCTTCCAAATGGTCAAGCGTTTGTGGCTTATCCGCATAGACCAATGACTTTACATAGCCTCACAGAAAATAGTCTAGCGGTGTTAAATCACAAGATCTTGGAGGCCAATTCACAGGTCCAAAACGTGAAATTAGGGCGGTCACCAAACGTGTCTTTCAATCAATCGATTGTGGCACGAGCTGTGTGACATGTTGCGCCGTCTTGTTGGAACCACAGCTCCTGGACATCATGATTGTTCAATTCAGGAATGAAAAAGTTAGTAATCATGGCTCTATACCGATCACCATTGACTGTAACGTTGTGGCCTTCATCGTTTTTGAAGAAGGATTCCACCAGCCCATGAAGCGCACCAAACAGTCAGTTTTTCTGGATGTAACGGTGTTTCGACATACACTTGTGGATTAGCTTCACTCCAAATGCGGCAGTTTTGTTTGTTGACGTAGCCATTCAACCAGAAGTGCGCTTCATCGCTAAACAAAATTCGCTTATGAAAATCGGGAACAACGGCAATCTCGTTTTGGGCCCATTCACCGAATCTACGCCTTGCTTGATGATCGTTTTGATGAATTGCCAAACCAAACTGAGAATAAATCACTTGGCCGCTGTTAAATCGGTTGCCATCTTGGAAAGTAATGCCAACTTAAGCTTCTATACCTGGAAAAAAACACTCTATATATGAACTAAACTAAACCTTTCATCTGGTTGTTCGAATTCTCCTAATTTAGATTTTGTATGTCTGCTGACTTTACATTTTTGGCATCTAATGCAAGCCTTTGCCAATTCTCTGATTTGCTTTTTAATATCTGACCAGACATATTTTTCAGTCATCAGTTTTACTGCAGTTTTAATACCAGGGTGAGCTAAGCCATGAATTAGTTGGAACATTTGAAACCTAAATTTCTGTGGAATGTAAGGCCTAATTTTTTGCGTTGAGATGTCACACCAAAGTTCTTTCCCAGATGGTAATGTCGAAGGTTTAAATTTTCGAGAATTGTCTTGCAATAATTGTTGCAACTCTTCGTCAATAGTTTGCTCTTCTGCAATTGCATCAAAGTTGATTTCTAGAAATTGATTCAATTCTGGATAAGGCATCTGCAACAACATTATCTTTACCCATTACATGTTGAATGTTACAACTAAATTCTGAAATGTATTGAAGTTGTCGTTGTTGTCTTGGTGATGCTTTTTCATTTTTTTGCTTAAATGCAAAAGTCAGAGGCTTGTGGTCAGTATATATAACAAAATCATTCCCTTCCAGCAGGTGTTTGAAATGTTTCACTAAAAGGTATATTCCCAATAGTTCTCGGTCATAGGTGCCTATACCTTGTTTGTGTTTCGTTTCGCTGCTTTTTGAGTAAAAAGCTATTCGCTTCCCAACCCTCGTTTTCCACTGCTGGAGTACTATGCCCACAGAAAATCTGATGCATCTGTGCAAAGTGATAGGGGTAGTCCAGATCTTGGAAAGGATAAAAGAGCAGCTTCGGCAAGGTCAGTTTTGCATTTTTCGAAGCTTCTCCTGGTGTCATCAGTCTAATGCACTTTTCTGCGGTCTTTCTTCTTTCGCTCCTTTTAACAGTTCATGTATAGGTGCTTAAGTCTTAGCAGCATCCTTTTAGGTATCTTCGGTAAAAATTTATCATGCCCAGAAACGTCCGCAGGTCATGAATAGTTTCTGGTAGTTTGTAGTTTAAGGTATCCGACTACCCTAAAACCCATGATTTTTTCAAAAATTGGCAAATTTTTTTTATGACTTTATGTTATAGACCATTTTATTAACTTAATAACAATACCAAGTACTTCATTTTTCCCTCCACTAGAACAAAACTACAAGCTTTTTAGTAAAAGCAAATGCCATAACTTTACACAAGATGTCAAACTTTAAAATGCGTTTTACTCGAAATGTGTTTTTTTCGAAAAACTCAAACGGGGACCACGATTGCTCAAAAAGTTTTGAAAATAATTAGCTGAAATTTTTGCTTATGTTCTGCATAACAGTAGAAGTGTTTTGATCTTCAGATTTATCAATAACAGTTTTATTTCAAAATTTGCAGTTCTTTATGTGAATAAAGTCAATGTTTTTTTAAGCAATTTCGTATAATGACTTAGATAAAGTGCTCTAGTTTTTGTAAAAATTAAAATATCTCTTATCGTGAAGATCACTTCAAACAGGAATAACAACGTAACACATCAAAATTGAAAAATTGAGAATTTGTTCATAAAATCTTTGTAGAGAGAGCGGGCCCCGTTTATAATTTTTGTTCATTTTTACTAGTTTTTTCCCATTTTAATAATAATAAATTTTTTTCTTTTACCAATTTTAGGATTTTTTTCTTAAAATATACTAAATAAATATAAAAATCTCAAAAAGATCTCCATATCTCCTTTTTTTTCAAAAAAAGTTGTCGCAAGTAGTCGGATACCTTAAGATAGCTTGAACTTTTTCTGGCAGTAGCCGAGAACCTTCTGCCGTGATCGAAATCCCAAATATTCAACTGGGCAGCTCCCGTCACTGATTTGGAAACATTTATTCTAATTCCATATTGCTGGAATCTTTCAAATACCATTTTTAGGTGTTCACTGTGTTCCTCTTCAGTAGATAAGGCAACAAGTACATCATCAAGATACGGCAAAACAAAGTCGAGTCCATACAGTACTTCAGTAATGAAGCGTTGGAAGGGTGAAGAGCATTCCTCAGTCCAAAACTCATAGTACTGAACTTGTACAAGCCAAATGGGGTAGAGATGGCAGTTTTTTTCTTTGTCTTCCTCAGCAATAGGTATCTGATAATATGCCATTACAAGATCTATCTTTGAAAATATTTTTTATCCTTCAGGATGTGATTAAAGTCCTCAATTCTAGGAATTGGATACCGATCTTGTATTGTCTGTGCGTTGAGTCGCCTGTAATCGCCACATGGTCTTAATGTGCCATCCTTCTTATTAACCAAGTGCAATGGACTTGCCCATTGAGATTTTGAGGGTCTAATAATGTAGTTGTTCAGCATAAACTGGAACTCCTGCTTCGCCAGCTTCAACTTATCAGGGGCTAGTTGTCTTGCCTTCGAATAAACCGGTTGGCCAGTTGTTAGGATGTGGTGCTTTACTCCATGTTTGACAACTCTGTTAACCAAGTTTGGCTTGGTTAAATCAGGATACGAGTTAAGCAGGTTGAAATACTTGGAGGCTCTATTGACAGTGCTGAGATCATTATTCTCTTGGATGGTAGCAACTTCTCCTTTAATTGAAAGATTTGTTACTCCATCGATTAATTTCCTGTTGTGAAGATCTATCAGCAACTGGAATTTTTGAAGGAAATCAGCACCTATGATTCCTCGCTAAACTTTGGCAATAATAAACGGCCACTGAAATGGGCGTCTTAGGCCTAGATCCAGCGTGAGAATTTTTAGACCATATGTTGGAATTTCAGTGCCATTAGCAGCATACAGTTTATACTGAGAGGCTTGGCACTCACCTTTCGTTTTTGTCCAAGGGAGGATCGAGACGTCTGCTCCGCTATCCACAAGGAATCGACATCCGGTTTCTCTGTCCTGACAAATAACCGGGCTTTGCGGCCTAAAATGTCGGCAGCAGGACTCGCCGTGGCGTCTACTGCTGGGATTCATTTCCCGGCTCATTGAAGCTGCACGGCTGTACGCATTTACCAGGAGGCACTTCTTCCCGAATCGGAAATAGTAATAGCAATATTTTTCCTCGGGATTGTAGTGGCGCCTTGATTTGCTGCGATTTCTACTTCTCTGATTCTGATGAGGACTAGAGCCCTGGACTTTTCGTTGTAGCTTCAAAGAGGCAAGTTGTTCTTCAAGACTTACTAATTTATACAGGAGTTCATCCACTCCTAAGTAATCTTTCACCGCTGCGATATCTACTGTTCTCGGCGCCATCTCTACGATCTTGTCTGCCATCGCCGCTATTTTGTCGAGGTGTTCTTCACTGACAATTACAATGCAAAAAAGAGAGTCTGGCATTTTTATCCAGCCATAGTGCACAACGCCTTTTCCGAGACATCGGTACCAGCGAGGGCGCGCATTTTCCTTAGCAGTTGACTAGGCAACATGTCATTTAACTCAATCCCCGTGAGAAGACGCTTGATTTTTTTTTTTGTTTTCGCTTTCGACGAATATCTTCAAAAGACGTTCCTTCGTAGCTGAATATTTGTTGGGAAGAATCTTTTTACAATGTCCCAGATATCTTCCAACACCCTCGGTTCAAGATGAGCCACGAGGTGACTAAGCATCGTCTCTCTGAAGTAATCCGGCAAATCCTGAACTGCGTTTCGATCTGATAAAAAAATATCTCAGGTTTGTCGAACCAGAACGGCGGTATTTTGATGCTGACACCACTTGCTTCGAACTTTTCAGCTTCTGTCATATTGAATAATCCAGTTAACAGTCAATAAATCTAGGGTCACCAGTTATTAGGTGCTTGTTTCATGGCACTCTAATAAATACTTGAATAGTGTTGAGTTTTCATTAAATTCATTATTCAGACTTTATCAATATCTACTGGAATTTTATTCTGCGTGTTCATTCAACACCGTCAGCAAAGCTATATCTCTACACGTTGTACAGAAAATGCCACGTTTTCAGTATTTTATACAGTTATGGTTGCAGTTAAGCATATATATAATCGATACAAATACACAAGTAAAATATAAAAACTGAAATATAAATTATGAGGATCATTTTAAAAATTAACAGAAATTAAGTGCATTTATATAAAATAAGTTTAACAATTATTATTTAAGTTTAACATTTATTTGAATAGAATTAATTGGGACTATCTTACACCATACCAAGTTTCTCCTCGATTTGAAACAGCTGACAGGTGCAGCCATCTATTGAGAGAAAAACACTACAAAAACTGTCCTTTACAGGTATGTAAATATGAAACAACCATAATGCTTAAAATTTTTAATTTTACAATTTATTTGTTTAAAATATAATGCTCTTTCTTTTCTAGTTTCAGATAATC
Organism: Trichonephila clavipes; assembly: GCA_019973935.1. Taxonomy (NCBI): domain Eukaryota; kingdom Metazoa; phylum Arthropoda; class Arachnida; order Araneae; family Nephilidae; genus Trichonephila; species Trichonephila clavipes. The sequence goes on along the minus strand of BMAU01019817.1, from coordinate 51,028 downwards.
ACTGCAAAATGCACTTGTCCTGCAGGGATTGCTCCTGCATATTGTAAACATGTTTTTGCTTTGCTTCATGCAATTGAAGATTACGTCAGAAATGAGTTATTTTATGCATTGACTGAACGGCTGCAAACTTGGCACCATCCAAAGCCTTCTAAAACTGTTCCACAGGAAACTAGCAAAATTTTTAAAAGCGAATCTTCGAAACGAAGTCTTTTAATTCAAACTTTGACTACAATGAAATAAATTTTTGCCCTTTATGGAGGTAAAGAGGAATGAAAGTGAAGTTATTTAGGAAAAAACTCTATCCTTTTACTAGCTGCTGTAAAGCAGTCAAAAGTGTGTAGAAATTTACCTGCATTAGATATTGATGCAACACTTTTTTTCCATAAAAATTACTATAGGAACATGGATGAAATATTAGCATTAGAAAGAAGGACAATGGGACAAAATTGCAGTGAATGGCATCTAGAAAGAAAGATATGCCTCACTGGTTAGCGACACCAAATTAATTATTTCGGGAGTAGCTGATTTTCAAACATTAGCCTCTCAAATTTTGAAAAAAGAATGGTTCGTTGATTTTATACCGGCTGTAAAGTACGGGTTGGAACATGAAGATTACATTCGGTATATTGTCCAACAACGGAATCCACAAAATGTAGTCCGACAAACTGGTCTAGTTATACATCCTTTAGAGCAGTATATTGCTGCCTCTCCGGATGGATTAATTCGATCAGGTTAGACTACATGTTAATGGAGATCAAATGCATTTTTAATCCAAAGGGTCATTCTGTACAAGAATTAATACATAATAGACATGATTTTTGTTTAATGAATTCCAATGGTATCATTGCCTTGAAAAAAACTCACAAATATAATTATCAAATTCAATGCCAATTAGAAGCTGTCAGTAATTTAACAAGTTGTCTGTTTGTAGTTCTGTTAAATAAAACTGTGAGTTTGCAATAGAAAATTATTATACTGAAATTATACAATTTCATGCTAAATTGTGGGAGAAATGCTTAAAAAATATAAAATTTTTCTTGATTTTTACCTTCCACAAATTATTAATTTATAAATTATGAATTTTAAAAAAAAGTCATTCTTTAAGTAAAATATTTTTCAGGGGGATGATATCATTGGGAAGGTAATTTTCAGAACTTTAATTTGGTTATCCATTCTTACAAAAGTAATTTTTAAAACTAAATGAATTTCATAAATAGATAAGCATTTCTAAGTGCTTTTCTTGAGGCCACTGAATATAAATTTTTTTATTAATGGCCAGAAGGAATCTTTGGTGAACGTGCATTTTTTCTTTAACAATTCATAATTGCTATTTTTTCCTTTTGTTTTTATTTTGAATTTAAAATATGAAACATTTTGTATATTTTTTAGTGAAAGAAACATTTTTAGCTTACCTCTTGCCAAAAGCAAAATGCCTAGAACAATTATCACAAAGTTTATTTCTATACATATCAATTCTTTTTAAAAAAATTGTTAACTAATACTGATACAATCAATCAAGTATTTCGGTTAAACTTTTAGATTCAACTTAGTTTTTCATAAATTTTTCTTAGTTTATCAATAATACTTAAATAGTTTCAGATTACATTTAAATTTACAGATATAATCCTTGAAAATTGCTCCTAAAACCAAAGAAATTTCTTTAGATATAGAAAACATATTACATAGCTCCACAAGAGGGAAAATCTTTCCGGGAATAGGAAAAATTTAAACTGTCATTTACAACCGTTGGTTACATCGTAAAAGTTTTTAGAGATTGGCAGTGTTGAAAATAAGCTTAGACCTGGTTGTCCGAGTAATGATTCAAGAGCTAAACGAATATTGTAAGTCAGCAAAAATAAAACCAATGCCATCAGCTCAAAATATTGTCAATGAACTTCTGTCATCATGTAACGTTTCAAACATTGTCTGCTCAGACAGTCAGAAATGGACTGCAAGCGCTGGTCTGAAAGCCAGAACTCCCAGAAAGAAACCTTATATTAGTGAAGTAAAACCAGGAAAAGATGTCTAGAGTTTGCCATTGTCAGGGTTACACACAGTAATGTTATTAAATTACTCGTTTTTGCGATCACGAGATAATATTTTGAACGAGCTACTTTTGTATTATTGTCTTTTGGCAACAAGCCAAAAAAATAGTTGATGGAATTCGCTTGAATAAAATGTGGAATTTTGTGCTGTTCTTTATGAAATTTTCGTTTTGAGTATAAACTGGGTTCACGACTGACATTTGTGCGGGGAAATCTCAATGAATTTCGAATTGTTTCCAAGATTAAGGATTTAGAACTGTTTTGAAGAAAAAGATTTTGAATTGTTCTCAAGATTAAGAATCGTGAACTGTTTTGAAACTTGGCGACATCGAAACTGTGCTGAAGTGAGGGAATTTCAATTATATCCAACATTTAGTAGTAAGTGAACAATTGTGAATCTCACAGTAAATTGTTAATAAATTGTACAGTTGGAGGAAGTTTATTTTAAAAGTGGATGAGAAATGGCGTTTTTAGGAAGAGCATTGAAGGTAGATTTGAAGTGTTTGGCGGAAGAATTAGGAGAAACTGTAACGGAAGAAATGAAAGTTCCTGCTTTAAAAAAAGTTGATAGTAGCAAGTAAGAAGTATGAAGAGGTATTCGCGAAAGTATTATTACACAGAATAGTAAGTGAAAGAGAAAAATGAAATTAAACGCCAAGAGAGAGAAGATGAAATAAAGTGCCAAGAAAGAGAATATGAATTAGAGAAGTTGAAGATAGAAGCCTCGATCATGAGTAAGGGTTTTAGGAGAGAGAGGAATTCTCAGAATGAAGGAATATAAGAACACGTACCAGTTGGATTGCAAAAATTAATGCGTACTTTGATCCCAAAGAAGGTGATATAAGTTTTTACCTAATACTGTTTGAAAGACAAGCACGAAGAGTCCGTATTAAGGAAGAAGATTGGGTAACGAATCTTGTTGACTATTGCCGTTAGAAATGGCAAATTTGATTGCCAGAGAACCAGAAGAAAAGGCAAAATGATTATGAACATATAAAAGGTATGTTATTAAAAAAGATTTAAATTGAGCCCAGAAGCATTTAAAGTAAAATTTAAGAGGCATTGTAAATTGCCGAGAACACTTGGCGAGATTTTGGATTTGAGTTGGCGAACTATTTTAATGAGTGGATTTCGGGACTAAAAAATCTACGATTTTGACAGGCTGAAACAACTTGTCATTTGTAGAGCAGATGAAGGAACAGGTTTCCAGGGATATACAGCAACATTTTATTGATGACTGAGAAGAATTGTTACAGTTGACGACCTTACTGGAGAAGTTAGATGATTATGAAAACGCTAGGCAAAAATAACCAGGCGACTAAAACTACTTTGTCTCAACCGTATAGAAATTCCTATCGGGAAAAAACCTAGCATGTGCAATAGAAAATGTCATACATTTGGTGAAGGATATAGACAAGAATTAAACAACCGCAGTGGATATGATAAGCGAAATTCTTTTCCAAAAACCAGTTACATGTTTCAATTGTGGACGAGTAGGATATTTTGCGAGATTTTGAAGGGATAAGAAAGACGGGAGAGGAAAGACCGAGGTAAAGCTGCTGAGGTAAGGTGTGATGACTTCCTGGGGCACACCTTGAACACCAAGATTAATTTGAGGCAAAGAACCACCAAGAGCCATTTTGAATAATAATATTATTTATTTGTTATAATTTCTCAAAAAATCTCTGATAACATATAATACAATAATGTTACGTCACTTAAAGGGATTTGCATTTATATTAAATTAAATTATTAAGAATACAATTAATAAATAATCTAGCTCAAACTCAAGTAAGGTTAACTGAAATAGGAGATCCGAGAAACACACGTATTCGAATTCTTAACTGTCATTAACTTTAACTAAGTCGTTCAAACTGACGCTTACTTTAAGCGTACGTGAATTATATTTACCGCTGGCTTATATCAGCTTTCTGGTACGTCTAGTAGCACGACGTCTTCACGAATCTAATCTCTTTGAATCTTCTAGTTATGCGTTTAACGTTACTGGCTCAGCCTACCATCATCTCTCTTGCTATATCGCAAATCCTCGACTTAAATACCTTATCTAATTTAAATATCCCATACCTCTTTTTGGAGTTGATTGAAATAAAAGGCGAATTTATATTCTGCCCAGAAAGACGCCTAAGAAGATTAGTGGAAAGGTTCCGTACAGATTCGTCACAAACCCCTCCAAAAAAGAAAACGGGATTTATTCGGTCACAAACGGCCTGAAAATCAATTACGTAACCAAATTCCTTTGTCTTGATTTATAGTCCTGACGACTTTAAAATATATATATCTACCAATCGGATACTAAAAATTCTCCTTCCTTAAGGGAAAGAAAAAATTACGACCTAAAAACTACTCTTTAAAGGACGTAACATTTACAGAATTAAATATCCCTACACACACCCATTTGGCAAAGAGGCGAGGGAAAACCACCTAAGTGAAAAACTGCCTGCGTGGTTTCCTAACTACTTAAATATTTACTTAGATATTATAACACATATTCGATTTGCATCTTGCTTTTTGTGGAATATACAATTCTCAGGGTCAGCTACCCTGAAAATGAGAATTTCTTTGTGTGAAAAACAAACATCTATAGTACATACAGATTCCTTCATTTTTTACATAACATTTTCATATACATCAATTGAAGCATCTGGTTCCTTAACATTCTCATTCCATCATGCTGCGCTTGTTAGTATTAAATGTTAGTTCTACCTAATTACGCCGCGTCCCAAGTCACCAGATGTAAGATAAAACATACACATATATATGCGTACAATTTCAAACATTTTTCAAAACACAATAATACAAACAACCAAACGAATTGTCGCATCTTAGCGAAGTCACATACATAGAAGTAAACAAATGTATTCTTACAAATGTTTTTCTCCATATTTATACAAAAAAAAATTAATACAAAAAAGCTGATTTTTTCTCATCAAGAAAAACACTCATTGTAATGTCCACTTTGCTTGGCTTCTTAAATTAAAATCCGCCCGTGACTTGCTTCAATGCAATAATTCTTCCGACCACTTGTTCGAAAGGAGAAAAAGAAAGAAACGATGCAACCTGATATTTTTCTTTGCCCTTTATTCGCTCCTATCCACTGGATCACCGTCTAAGGCTTCCATACTGAGGCTCCTTCTCCGATGTTGTTCTGTGGAATACATCCGATTCCGCTGTTCCTCCGCTCCTCTGAAATCCTTCGGGTTGTCTTACTCGGCTGCGTAGGTAGTACGGACAAGGTCTCACTGATGTCGTCTGTTTAGACCGGACAGTTCTCCTCTCAGCTGCCCTGTTGGTTCCGTTTTTAGTTGTCTTTTGTCTCTCGGGCCTTGTTGTACTGTCCGCTTCCTTCGTGCCTGCTCGTTACCATAGGTCACTTGTCCTGTTTGGAATCTTGTTGATGAGAAGGACCTGCAATGGACTGTGATCCCTGGGAGGGGTTATTAGGTCTTCTATATTTATAATTACGAGATGAAACCCAGGACGGAACTGCTCTTTTTATCCCCTGTTTTGGTTCAGGGGTTGGTCATTTCTGATTCCTACGTTCGAACCCCTGCAGAGAACGTTTTCTGCAAATTTGGACCTCTTGAAAAATTTTCCTGTTCCTGATCCATTTGACTCTACTTTACGTTACAATCTCGGATCCTCCCATCCGGCATTACCCTTACTTGATTTATGACCGTTACTCTGCTCACTCGAGGTTTTCCTAGATCCTTTGAATTTTCCTGGTTGGCGATCTACTTGACCTATCACTCGACCTCTGTCCTTCATATAGTGTCTCAACATGACTGTCCGAACTAATCGTGTCGGATTGTCGTGGACGGTACACACGCACACCTGGTCAATATTAACTGTTATCTTTACTCCTCTTTAAAATAATTAAATTGTTATTCAGAACCTCCAACACTCTATATGGTCTTTCAAACTTAGGCCTAAACATTCTAACCACTCTCCTATCCGCAGCACTTATAAATGAGTTTGTACCAACACCAAATCAATTTACTTTGATGTTAACTTCCCTCCTTTTCCGATTATAATATTTTCCCCAATGTTTGTGTTGTTTCCGCATATTCTGCCTTGCTTCATCGAATAATTTCTCAATGTTTCATCCTACAAATTCAGCACCCTCTGTGACATTTATTAATTTGCTTAAAGGTGTTATAATCTTTTCTACCTAAGAATAACTCAGCCGGAGTTTTATTTGTTGTTTCGTTCACTGAAGTGCGCAGCGCGAAAGTGAATTCATGAAGAAATCGGTCCCAGTTTTCGTGATTTTCTTTTATAAAACAGGCTATCATCTGACTAAATTGCGATTAACTCTTTTCCGTTAAATTCCTTCGTCTGTGGCCTGTATGTTACCGTTTTCATATGTTTTATGTCCAACCTGTGACTTAAGTGTTCAAATACCTGTGATATAAATTGGTGGCCGTTATCACTAATTAAAGAAATCGGAGCTCCGTAACGTGAAATATAATTCTCAAAAAGGGCGTTAGCTATGGCCTGGGCCGAAGCTTTTCGTAAAGGAATAAGCTCACTCCACTTAGTGAAATGACTGATCAGTTATTACTAATAAAAATCTATATCTTTCGGGTCGGAATGCGGGGTAGGGCCTAATAGGTATAACGTTACAATTTCATTGGGGTAATTCGATACTATCGGCATTAAACGACCAGCTGGTAGCACGTTTTTGTTATTAAGTTTTTGACACCGGTCACAGGTTGATACATATTCAAATATATATTTCTCATATATGTGTCTCGTAATTTTAAATAGGTCTTCCCTTTTTCTAGATGACCTGCTAATGACAGATCATGAAATTCTTTAATTATTGTTTCGCGAAGCGATCTAGGAATATACACTCTTAGATCTCCAAGAGTTGTATAATATTTCACGTTAAAGAGTAGACCATATATAAGTTTAAAATCCTGGGACCAACCCTCGCATATAGTCGCATTAACGGAACTGTCGTCTGGGTTTTCAAAATAACGATAGATGTGTCCTAAATAAGGATCTTTCCTTTGCTCTCGAATGAGTTGTTCTCGGAGTTTAAGGCTAGGGCGCAAAAGCTGCGCACGAAATTTGTGATCCATCCAGATTGCCTACTGGATTCCTAGACAAAATGTCCGCGACAACGTTTTGGATCCCCGGTCGATGTTCCCATTCTATATTGAACTCGGATAACTTGAGTGCCCATCTAATCATTCGACTAGATAAGTTTTTCCCGTTCGTTAGCTTTGTTAATGCCGCGTGATCTGTGATTACCTTCACCGACAGGGATCCGAAATAAGTTTTAAGCTTATTTAAGGCCCATATCACCGCCAAGCATTCGGGTTCAGTATTAGTATAATTTCGTTCCGCCTTATTGAGGGTTCTAGACTCGAATGCAATATTTCTGTGATTTTGATTAAGCACAACACGAATTCCGACCTCACTAGCATCAGTAAATAAGTTAAACTGTTCTGTAAAATTCGGCAATTGCAAAACTGGTGCCTCTGTTAATGCTCGTTTTATCTTATCAAAAGAATCATGTGCTTCTGTCGACCAATTAAATTTAGCACCCTTTTTCTTCAACCGATATAATCGTTCAAATCAAGTAAGTCAACTCAAGTAAGGCTTACCGAAACTAGGGAGATCCGAGAAACACACGTATTCGAATTCTTAACAGTCATTGACTTTAACTAAGTAGCTCAAACTGACGCTTACTTTAAGCGTACGTGAATCATATTTACCGCTGGCTTATATCAGCTTTCTGGTACGTCTAGCAGCACGATGTCTTCACGAATCTAATCTCTTTGAATCTTCTAGTTATGCGTTTAACGTTACTGGCTCAATAGCCTACTATTATCTTTCTTGCTATCTCGCAACTCTCGACTTAAATATCTTACCTAAATCAAATATCCCAAACCTCTTTTGAGTTGATTGAAATAAACGCGAGTTTATATTCCGCAGAAAGACGCCTAAGAAGATTAGTGGAAAGGTTCCGTACAGATTCGTCACAAAGTTATCTGAGGTGCAAGTGGCAGAAGTAAAAGTAGTTGAATCATTTAAATACGAAGGTAAATTACATTATTTTTACAAATACTTAACATAAATATCATCAGTTCATATTAATTAAGAGCGAAAAAAATATAGAAATTAGAAACATTTGCGAATATGAACACCCTTTTATTTTTGTTCAAAACTAAAGATAAAAAATCAAGGTTCCAGAATATGGGAGTGTCAAGAATTTGAGGTTTCCTTTGTCAAGAATACGGGAGTGTTTCACAAATACTAGAAAAAGTATCCTATTCAACTAAGGATTTATTTTTTTTTATTTTTTGCTGCTTCGCTACTAAATTTCACTTCTTGTCTTGAATTGAGAATCATCAGTTTTGAAATCTTTTTTTTTTTACCAATCCTTTCATTGTAAAAGATCTACGTTTTTAATTATATACCTTCAACGAGTACGAAATAAGAAATATTACGACTTTTGTTCAGTGATTAATATATAAAAATATAATGTGACGCTATATTAGTTTATTTACTTTTAAGACTTTATCCCAAAATTCTAATTTCTTTAAAACCCAGTTTCTTAATTTAACATCGCATCATGACTTAAGTTAAAATTAATTCTAAATAAAAATAAATTAATGAAACTCATCTCACAATAAATTATACACTGATCGTATAGTCGTAAACAATTATATTTAATGATTAACATATTGAAACAACGTTAAAATTTACAAGGATGGTACTTATCTGAGAGGAAAGGAGTGGACGAAGGGTGACCCCGGGCAGCGAGTTCGCTTTCAAACGGAGGTTTTTCTGGCAGACGTAAGAGGGAAAAAGCCCCGAGAAATGGCTTGCGTGCGTTTTAAAAACTGACCGCACCACTTCAAAAAGAATCCGCTACGGATCATTACCGTCAAATCTACCACTCTGCATGGACTCAACAGTCCGCGCAAGAACACAACCTTGCCGGCCATAAGGTCCGTTGAACCTAGACGCACCCACATTCCTGTAATTCCTATTTCCTGTAAACAGGGCAAATGCAAAAATTAAAACTGTATCTCAGGGGCCGGCGGCCTCCCATCACTACTCCCCTCTTTCAAATTAACAAAAACTAGAAATAAAGAAACACAAAAATTCATTGTAGTAAATGTAAATACAAAAATGCAACAGCGTCATTAGTTCCAATACAAGAAAAATTCATTGAGGAAAATGTCCATATCGAAGTACAAAATATATATATATATATATATATATATATATATATATATATATATGGTCATGAACGGCTGTCCACGTCCTGACGGGAGAGAAAAAACGATGTCTGGAGCGTCCTAATCTTGTTGAAACTTTTAGCGTAACAGTTCATCGGCCTTGTAGTAGTAACCCGGTGCTGTTTGAATCTTGTAGGGGTTCTTCTCATGGTGCAAGGGGGTACATCCAGAGATCTGACTCTCGACGGGGTTCATCTCGTGATACAACTAGACCCAATGCACCTAAAACAACCATGTCCTGATGTCCTGAAAGAGAGAAAAACACGAACACTCTCCTAGGAGAGTCAGAATCAGTAAAAAGTGTATGAAATAGGGAGAATAAAATTTCCCACTCTTCCACAGGGATTTCTGATACCCGAGGTCGCCATCTCGTCCACCAATCACTCAAACGTAAAAAAAATTCAAGAAGCATTGGCTAAAAATTTTTAAACAAATTTTTTTAAAAAAACAAAAAAATTGCACACACAAAAAACAACCAACAAGAAAACTGCATGTTAATCCTAATTCCTTAAATGTTAACAGAGATGAGAGAGAAAAAAAGAAAAAAATTCAACTACTAACAACTACAATTAAATTCATGTTCCGAACAAATAATTATCGAATGAGATGAGACATGGGTCACCAAACAATTCACAAGGGCAACATATATAAATAACAAATAGAAATTATTGAATAAATCAGCAAAGAATCATGTGCCACCAAAAATAAAAAAATAAGACGAGTAACACATAGTAAATTCAAAAATGCATATATATAACAGCTTTCGATACTCACAATAACCACACATACGAGCATCGAACAAAAAAACTTTGTGATAAGAAATAAGTACAAGTGAAAACGTATATAATCCATACAACCGTGGAACTAAGAAACAGACACCTCATAATCGTATAACATCAAAATGTGCATGTATCAGACAACCAAAAAAAAATTATAATTTTAACCTTTAACAGTACTCAAAGCATAAGAAATTGCAATGGTTCACAAAGAGCAACGATAACAATCTTTCGTAAAATAAAAAAACTAAAAAAAATTATTATAAAATAAAAAAATTAGAAATTCAAGCGAATAGTGCGTAGGTGAAGAAAAAAATAAAAAATTCTCCGAGAATGCTTAATAGCCTAAGAAACTTTAGAAAATTCACTACAAGCATTGGTTACAATTTAAAATTAAAAATAATGTAATTAAAGTGTGATTTGCAAATTAAAATTTATCAATTGAAGCGAATGGTGTAAACGGTAAAAATTTATAACCTCTAAAAAATGCTTAATAGCCTAAGAAATTAAAAAAAAAATCACTACAAGCATTGGTTACAATTTGAAATTAAGAAGAAAAATTAATTACAATTTGAAATTAAGAAGAAAATTAATGCGATTAAATTCTAGAATTGCAAACTATGAGTGTGCATTTGATCAGGATGCACCCCCAATGTTTACAAAGGCAGAAAAAAAAAATTGCACATGCCATTCCCTGCGCAAATGATTTGCTGCATGCCGCAAACGCCAGCACAAGAAACAGAATGAAAATCAAGAAAAAACAATGGGAATCCGATTGTTAAAAAAATTACTATATCGATTAATACTTAAAAGAAAATTTAGAGAGAAAAAAAAAAATTTTTTACATTCAATACATTCGAATTTCCATATTGAGAAATGAATTCCAGAAATCACAAATGCAGTTGAAAATTTCAGAAAAAAATATAAACATAAATTGATAATGCAACCCATGACATATGAGGCGACAAATACAGAGTAAAGTAATTTTAACTAAAACAAAAAAGCAAAAAAAAAAAAATTATTACAAATGCTACACATAATTAAACATAATTCCAAAATATCACTTCACTAATCAACATACTTTTTAACATTCTATGCCATGCCAATGTATCAATTCTAAATAATAATAAAAAAAAGAACTCATCAAAAATTTCACTATACTCGCAACAAATAAAAAACAACAACAAAGATCATCAATTTTCAACAATACCGCTAACTCAATTCATCGATAATCATTGAATTAATTACTCAAGTATCATTCTATAACATTAACCCAAAATTCTCAGTAACCTTAAATGATTCCTCAATCATTCAAAAAATGCCTTTTACCTCAGATCGTTCAAATCCTGTACCTCAATAACACTAACTAAACTTATCTGCAACTTCCAAATAATTCATCGACTCATCCACAATACCATTAACTAAAACCCATGTATGTCCATCAACTTATTTACACAAAATCTCACATAATCCTCAACTCGAACTTTCCTAGATTCATCTCAAAACATTCTTAAATATACCACACAATCATTAATTCAACTTATCTATATTCATTAACTTATTTACTCGAAATGGCCCAAAATTCTTAACTCAAAATTACCTTCTCTACATCAAACAACTATCTCAAATATACCGTACAATTATTACAACTAAATTTTCCATTGCCCAAAATCCTTAACTCAAAATAACCTTCTCTACATCAAAACAACTTTCTCAAATATACCGTATAATTATTACAACTCAATTTTCCATTTCCATAAAAAAAAACACTCGAGAATTTACCACATACTTTGACGCAAACTTATCTATCTCCATAAAAAAACTTTCCCAATTATTCATCAATTTTAAAATTTATCTATCTCCTTCGAATAACTCTCAAATATTCCACAAAATCCCTAACTTAAACTTATCTAACTCCTTTAACAATTAATAAGACAAAAAATCCACACCTAATCATCTTCAACATTTTCAAAACCAAAAAAAATTATCAAACTCAATATCTAAAAACAAACAATACTAAATCAAAATTCTCCTCTTCGCCAAAACCAAACTCAAAAAGCTAACACAACTACGCGTACACAAAAACATAAAATTTAACAATATCATTATCTGACCAAAAACTTATATTCGAATAACAATGCAAAACTACAATTAGAATCCAAAACCATAAAAAATTCTATTAATATCAATACTCAATTCAATAATCTACCGAAGCGCGACCATGAATAAAACAAGTTAACCTAAATCAACAAAAATACTATATCAACATCAACCAATACACAGTACCATCAGTAATACACAGGCACTTAAAATTAATACACCAGCACAACTTATCAATAAAATTGCTTCTAACAAAATGCCGCCACCAAAAAAATTAATCTTTTATGCAAACTCAAAATTTAACAAGAAAAGTACACAGTTATACACAATCAAGTCAGCATGAACTAACTTATTCAAGCAAAGAACCATTTGTATAAAAATTTAAAATACTAGATAATAACCGCAACACAAAATTATTCGATAAATGAAAAATGTCAAATATGTATATATAGTAACAACATTCAAATTTCGTGACAGGTATCCAAAAGACCCCAAAGTTTGATTTCTGTTGCAAACATGAATTAAAGCTTAAAATTAATAAAATTAAAATTGACGTGCATACATGAATCCCATAGCAAAAATTAAATATCAATCCTCTTACAAACAACAAAACTTATATATTGTCATAAAAACACATAGCATCAAAAATATTTTATCTAGAGCTAAAATTAATTAAATAATCAGGTACAACAATGTCTCACTTAAACATCAAAACATGCCATGAAACAAGGTGCATAAAAATTCTGAGCTAAAAATTCATCAAATAACTAATTACAACAATGTCTCACTTAAACATCAGAAAACGACATGACACAAGTTGCATAGTTATAAAAAATTCCAGCGGAAAGTATGGGAATTAAATGTAAGAGGAAAACCAAAATTTCCATTTTTTTTTATAAAAAAACGAGCGCTAAGTAAAGTTTAGCTAAGTTTCATACAAATTTGAAAAAAGCAATATAAATAACCAAGTTGTAATTAATCATGATGCAAGATAGAAGATTTCCACAAAATTCGACAAAACAAAAACAAAATATTACGAAAGAAAGGCTATTGCGTCGAGAGAAAAAAAATAAAAAATTTAGCATCGAGCGCCTACGAGAGAAAAGTAACAAACAAGAAGCAACAAGGGGGGCACGAAGACCCTATAGAGGAAAAGAGAGGCTGAGTTTCTGATCTCGCTTGCGACATCAGGGGGCGAGGGGAGGATATTCCTCCTAAAGCGCCAGAGAGAAAAAACATCCCAAGTTCCACCCTGGACCGTGGCACCCGCGGGGGTGGGAGTGCCGACGAAAATGCTCCAAGAGGGGTTCACCCGAATGAAATGGACAGCGGCTAGCGTGAGATGGGTTGTTTTCCTTTTATCGCTCAAGCACACCAAGAATTAAATCATAAACAAAACGTCCAAGCAACAAAATGACCCCAAAAATATAATTTGCATGACAAATCCAAATCAAAATTTGAACAGAAACAAGGAGAGGGAGAAAAAATTACAACAACAAATCAAGCGCATTTACGAAGTCCAATGCTCTAACATGCTCTGCATGTCCACAGAAAAAAATCGATGTAACCAATACTTATTCCCCAAACACAACGTTTTATGATTGTGATGATTTACTATAATTGAAATGATAATTTCAGCTAAGCCTTTGTCTTAGCTATTTATTTTGATCTTGCACATAGTAATCTATAATTAACATAGATCTGTTGCATCTCTATTTATATAATATCTTTTGTTTTTATAAATTTAGTTTTCATGATCTGGCAACAAAAAATTGCTGATATATTGTAGCGCGAAGTAAAAACGAGAATAAAAGTTCTAACGATCTAAAAGAGTTTTCTTCTAAAAACAGGATGACCCCAACTCATGTGTTATATTCAGTAACTGGGATACGTCCCTGCATTTTTTTATATAAACTGTAAGGGTCTAAATCTATTGCAATTATCTGCAATTCCATGTCATATTCAGTGTATCTTTTTAAATTTTGGGGTTTTTTTGCCCGCAGATACATTGAGAAAATGTTTTTCACTTACATGCACAGTTCTGGAGGGCATTAAAATCTTTAAACTGTGAAACAAATCCCGTGTATTTAGCAACCGAAAATTTAGGAGCTATTCTTTGCGTAAATTTAGATTTTAATGCTGAATTTGTTGATCTATCGAAAAGTAGTTCCTTCTCTTTTCATTATAGGTATTATTAAGATTGGCCATGATCTCTGAAAATTCTAAATTGTGTTGATTAAAACGCTTATTTTTGCTTTGAAAAGTGAAAAGTGATTTTTAAACATTCTTTTTTACATTCAAAATTTTACTGTTAGTATAAAATTTTCAACCTTAATAGTAATAAAATACTTTTAAAATCCAATTCTGAGTTTTTGATAGTTGCATATTTTTTTTAATTATGCAATAACTTTTTAGAAAATTGTGGGTTAATAAACACATGAATTTAAATATCTTTCCAAAGTAAGTATGCAAATTTTGTTTTAATATTTACATCGATACTCAAACTAAGTAAATGGTAATTTTGTCTTTAATTGCAGTTGAAATTGGTTAAATTACTGAAATATTGTTAACTCTTGCATGGACACTAAACAAAGTACCAGCTTTAAGATCAGCCAATTCTTTATTGAAGTTATTTGAAAATTTACGGAAAAATACGTAGAACGCGCAAAGCGAATCATTCCCTCACTCTCTTTGGGCGGGGGAGGGGAAGAAAAGAGAAACGGACATGGGATGGTTTTTTATTTTATTACGTGCCAGCTGCAAAGATCGTTGCTTGTCGGAAGGATCATACAGGTCTGAAGGAATTCATACAGTGACCGGATGGAATGGCCAACAAAAGATCCTTATCAGAAACAGGGGTCCTATTGAACTTTCACGGCGAACAGTTTTTGCTCGAACAATACAGATGGGGCGTTTTACCTTTGAGGTCAAACACGATGCAGTACCCGTTTTCAATTTAGGGACAGAGGCAGCTAATTGTTTAACCTCTCCCCAACGGCTTTTCGTCGTGTTTTTAACAGCAACAATAATAAATTAAGAATAGGGAATACTTGACAACTTAAAAACTACCCTTCATGTTATATTATGAATTTCTTTTTCTTCTTGTCTTAAATCATGGGGTGTAAATTATTGTCACCTTCACATCAAATGACTCTATTTCTTCACCATCAAACTTGTCTGATCGACCAGGATTCGGCTTCGTGATTTCCCGCTCAAATAAACTAAGATTCGTTTCCCGCCTTCACACCAGACAAAACCGGTTAAATCCGTCGTCATTCTCCCTTCTCGCGTGATTCGACAGGTCAGAATTTCAACCGTCATTCAACAGTCATGAAACCCGCGATGAATGTGAAATTGCTGATCAGAAAAAGTTGCCGAAAACAAAGCCATTTATGATTCTAGCGATATTAAACATAGTAATAGAAATTTTGTATCCCGTTTATGGAGGAAAATTGGAGAAGAAATGAGCATGCCAGGTAAGTTTATATTTTTTCACCGTTTTTTAATTTATATTTTTATCATTAAAAAATTCGGTGTTCTGTTATTCCAAATGTGTACATTTATGTTTAAACTTAACCCAAGTAAAAACATACTTAGTGACAAAATCTATTGTTTTTGTAGATATGTCTAAAAATATACCCACATGCCAACGACGAAAATTATTCCAAGTTTTCTCAAAACAGCTCATTTTTAAAAAATGTGTTTTGTTGTCATTTGGCACAAAACAATCTCAAGAAAATTTGTACAAAATTACATGCATTATTTTACATAATTCGATCAAATATTTTTACATTTTGATGTTTTTTCAGCTGTAAGGTACATATTAAAATATGAAAAATTTCAAATTACAGTTTTAAGACTTCAAAGCTATAACAGCTTTTAAATATTTCCAATTTAATCATTTATTAAGCATTTTGTTTATTTTGTGAAACAAAGCTTATTTTATTCCTTGCATGTTTTCATATCTTTTTGCTGTAAACACATATTAAAATATGAAAAATTTACAATTATTATAAGATTTGAAGTCAAAAGAGCATTGTATGTTTTTAATCCTACGTATTATTTTATTTACTTTTAATGTTAAACAAAAATGAATGTTCTGAAGCATAAAACCATTTTAAAAATTTAGGCGCATCAATAAGTATATACAGTCGAGTATATACATTTCGGTACACTCAATATTTCGAAGTAAAATCTGCAAATGGCCAGAGTACATACGTGATAATTCGAAGATCTAATAAAACCTCGACAATTCAAACACTATCATGTAGCAAACAGACTGAAGCTTACCTTTTTTGTGTTGTATTGTCTCCCCTGTTATGTAGCCTTTGTTGACAATCAGAGTTGACTCCGTTAATTCTGACAGAAGCAGAAATGTCACTAAACAAACTATGTAACTTTTACTTCAAAATCATGTTGATGCAGACATTTTTCAAGCTTCATTTATTCTAGAAAAATCTACTGACAAAGTTAGATTGAATGGCATAAAACAAAAAATAGATCTTTTGTCAAAGAACAAGTAATATAAAAAAATTTTTAGTCAATTCCTATATCAACAAAGAAAATTTTATTTTAGCTTTTATTAAATAGTTACAATTAATATAAATATGTATATATATACATATGACAGAATTGCAACATTAAGTGGTAATTAATTTGTATTAATTATCATTTAAGAATCGTATTTTCATCCAAAATAATCATGTATATAAAATTTCTGTTCAACTGAATGCTTTAAAACGTGAGAAAAAACCTTTTTTCAAGTTTTGACGCAAGTCACCAAAAGGGTCGCTAAGTCGCCAAAAATGATGCCAACGTGGCTGTATTTGTAGTTCTATAAATAATTAGTTTTAATCAATTAATTTTTATTAATTATAATTAAATTATTTTATTGTCATCCAAAATAATCCTATATATAAAATTTCAGCTCAATTGAGCGCTTTAAAATGTATTTTATTAACGATTGAAAATTCCACGAAGATAAATAAATAAATATATAGAGAGTATAACGTCGTGTATAGCTAGTATAAAAATGTTACAGCCTAATATAAAATAAAAGCATTGTTTATTTGCTAAACAATTTGTTAATGAAGCAATAGAATTCAGTTCATATGTATGCCGGTGCCGTCAGTTCATATTCTATTCTCAACACCACCGGCGCTCATCGTCTTTCCGCTCCAATCTCGGACTAAGCCATTTTCTCTAGCGCTCTCTTCCCGTCCGTTCCAACCAGGGCTCTCCTCTCATGCTTTCTCCATCCAGTCCGGGCTCCTCCCTCTCTCTCGTCTCTTTCCTCTCTTTTTCTCCAAAAGAACCCTTTTAAACACCAGGGGTGTGTTCACAACACGCCCCTCGTCCCTTCTATTAGCAGGTCACAAAAGTCTCTTGGCCTCCCTAGTCTCCTCCCTCTGTTCTCTAAGCTCTTCTCTCTGCTAAAAAAGACCCTTTTTAAACAACAGGGGTGGGTCCACAACATGCCCCTCGTCACTTATTATTGACAGGCCACAAAATTCTGCCTACGGCATCATTAGAGTCCTATTCGCACGGAACTCACAATCATACTCTCTGCCCCGTCTGAATGTACTGGTGCCAGATTTCTCGTTCGAAATCTGGACATTTTGTTCATCGCACTGTCTTTATTCCTTAGAGCCATTCTCTAATCATCTGCCTAGGTGACCAGTGTTCTCCGTTAGATAGGCTTCGTCTATTATCAATGTATGCAGGAACTCTATGTCCATCATGACTTTCAGTCAGAGTGTCGTCACGGATCCGAGGACAAACAATAAACAATGACCCTTAGCCACGTGCACTGGTCATTTTACAGCTGGTGGATCTTAAGAATTCAGGGACAATCGATGGGTGTGAGTTCACAACAATCGAAGACGTCGTACTTGTCCCTTAACAGCTGGTGAAACCATTAAAAACTTATCGTGAATCGAAAGATGGGGATTCACAACAATCGACGATGTCACAACTCCTTCCCCCTGAAAAGGTCCATTTCACTGGACTGCTCTGGCCTCAGTTTGGTTCAGTTCGTAACATTTCACACCGAAAGGTTGCCTTATCAATGAGACCGATCAGGACAGCAATCCAAGTAACATATACAATCACAAGTAAAATAAACAAATAAATCCAAAATTCTATAAGACGTAAACTTTACAATAAAAACTTGAATTCCGAATCCTGGATTATATTTTTCCATTTCTTAAAGTTACCTCACATTTTAAAATTTAGGGTTTTAAAGAAATTAAATCAAATTATAATATTTCTATAATTCTAATACATCAAATCGCTCATTCAATTGTATTAAACATCTGTGAGCGTACACAGTACTAAGAGACACAAAAGATTTACCATAACACATAATTTCCTTCCACCTTACACCCATACCAACACTCATACTCATACAAATATTAATTCACACCTAGCACAAATCCTAAGAATTGCTCATTTCCATCTACTTATTCTAACGGAATTTCCAACGATATTAAATAAACAAAATAAACATTTATAAATTCCAAGCTTTGCAAAAACATTAAAAACCAAATTTTTAAATTAAGAAGTTTAAAAACCAAGACTTTTTAAATTTAATTAAATTATGGATATCAACAAGCATTATCACAACCATTATAACAATTTATTCACAATTCATGGGATTGCCTTACATTACGTTAGTTATTGAGGAAACACTTTAATTGGGAATATAATTAATATACCTCGTTAGTTCATGAAATGATTTCACTATATCTACATTATGTACACGGAACAAACTTGCCCATGGCTCTAATTTACCTTTGGTCGGTCCGACTTCGACCCAACCCCTACTCAACCATTTTAATACGAAGTAAATTTGTTGATCCACGATGCCGCGTTGTTCTTTCCTACAAAACTTTCCCTTTTAACGAAAGATAAATCTCTGGTCGCGTCACCTGGTTCATATTCCTATACTTAATACATTTAATACGAGGGTACGGGTATCGGTTCACTCTTCCTAACCAAACAACGGGCAGAGTATGGTTTGACTGCCCCATCCCGTTTACACCTAAATCTAAAAGATACTCTGTATCCTCTCGTAGTGAATTAATTAACTTCTGGGATAAATAACAAGTTTTGATTCTAAACGGCTTTCCCCGTAATTAAATTAATATCCTTCTGCCTTAAAACAATCGTCCCAGGATCTGGTGAAACCCCTTCTTTCTTTTTAGCGTTAATCATTCTCAAGTAGCTACTTCGATCAGGCGGTAATTTAAAATACAATTGACTTTCCCTTAAATTACCCTGAAAACCAAAATCCATAAATAGCTTTACCGAATAGAGAGTTTTGGAATCTATTCCTTCTGAGTTAATCTCCATAACCAAATTTGCCAATTCCGGCTTTCTACGGTACAATTTTATTAAATTAAGACGATAAATGGTACTGCGATATCTTTTCCGGGTAAATCTATCTCGAAATTAAATTCTGAACTGATGTTAGACCTATTAGCCATCTCTAAATTATTCTTATAAATCTCCCTTGGTTCTGAGAGAGGCAATCGCATTGCTAACCCGTCTCCCAAGCCTTTTCGCACATCTGCTTTACACATGTTTTCTTTTTCCCCATTTAACTGCCCTGCTATCTTAGCCATTGTATGATTTCGAAAACTTTTCCTGAACCACTGTTAATTGCTTTTCACAACCCATTAACGTCCCAATGGTATATTTTCCTCGCAGATATTCTCACAAATCAATCCTTCAGGGTTCGTCACTCCCTTATCTCCTTTCAATTCAAAAGAGACAACTCCAATGTTATCCAGATTTATTACCCGCTGCGCACCCATCGCCACAGTTCTGACCCTTCCTTCACATACCCCTACTTTCATTTTCACTTCATAATCACTACTCCTATACACATTGATTTCTTTCCCTTCCTCAACCTTAAATATATTATTCTTTTCTGTTCCTCTCCCCTCTTACTTCAGACGGGGGAGGAAACGTTCGTCCCTTTCACTGGGGGTCACAATTCTCATTTTCAAAATCACAAGGCGTAGCGTTCTCCGCGCTTTTATTAACTACCGGGTTAATTAATGGCCTACACTTATTAACCGGTTCACTAAGTTCTCCGGTACGATTTTCTGACAAAATACAAACATTTGCGAGATTGTTAATCCTATTCCATACCTTCAATTCATTTTCATTTAACTTATTACTGAGATGAGCTCTCAGACTTTTAACTCAAATTCCCTAGCTAGTCTACGTTCCTCGAATTTCTTAATTTCCCGTTTTTCACGTTCTTCCGTTTTTTCTCCAAAATACCCTCCAACAAACATTTAGCTACTTCCTCAGTATAGTATTTACTTTGACAGATTCTCTTCTTAAATTCCATCTTGGATAGAGTAATATCAACTTCTACCTCTAATTCTTTTGCAACTTCTAACAATGCGTCTTTTTCTTTCTCTTAACAGAAATGCCATGATGCACTAATGCACACAAAAACCCAAATCTAAACTTAATCATTACAAAAATTATACAAAGACTCAAGGTAACCTAACAATACACTAGACCTAGACTTAACTATATTTTACCCATATGCGCAAATCTAAACAACACAATAAGCTACACATCAGTGTTCTCCAATTCAACAAGTATAACTACCGTATACTAAAAATTGCACAAATCTATAACCACAACAATACCCTTCACAATACTGTGCCAACAAAACAAGTATAACTACTGTATACTAAATTTTACAAATCTAAAACCACAACAATACTCTACACAATACTGTGCCAACAAAACAAGTATAACTACTGTATACTCAATTTCACAAATCTAAAACCACAACACTAATTGTTACTAACTCAAGGTTCTGCAAATAATATTTTGCGACGTTTATTGGAACAAAGATCTTTATTAACAGCACAGAGACACACAAAATAGCCCACAGTTTCCAAGAAGAGAGCTACATATATATACACTTGATTCTACATCTGACATCATCTTGTGATGTAATCAAGAACCAATCCGTGACCGGCGTGCATGACATCACTTTAATCCTTACGTCATAATTATGATACCACGAGCATGATCAGGGAAGGTTCAAGAATGAATCAATGGCGTCGCAACATCCTCCCCATCCTTTTGAGTGTATTGATATCACTCAAAAGCATATAAAACTTCATTAAATAATCAGGTATTTTAGGGTATTTTAACTAATCTACCTGATCTAGTGACTTTATTTTTTATGACAGCATTACTGGTTAATTTATCTTCATTAACACTAGATGTCGGAACGCCATCAATTTTTACAATTTCATTTATTTATAAATGGCACTTCGAGTGGATAAACTCTTTGAATTGGACGAATCAGTTCAGAGTTCTTACATTTTAATTTCTAGGTACGAACTTTACCATCTCTACCTGGAAGCAGACTTATTACTTTTCCTAAAGGCCAATACACGCGCTTCTTGGATGGCTCTTCAATCATCACGACATCACCAACTTTGACATCATGACCTGGCTTTCCTGGTCGTTTTTGACGTAGTTGACCAAGATATTCTTTCCTAAAACGTGATCTAAAATCATGGATCAGTTTTCTACGATACTTTATTCTTTTCTGAAACTTGGAGAATTCACTTAAATCTAAATCTATGGTGTCATATGAAGACTTCCCGTTTAAAAACAAACTAGGTGTCAATGGTATTAAATCATTCGGATCTTCCGAGACATAGGTTAATGGACGAAAATTAACCACCGCTTCACAATCACATAGAACAGTTAAAAGTTCTTCATATGTTAAAATTGCCTTACCTAAAGTACGCTTCAATAATTCTTTAATTACTCGTACTAATCTCTCCCACCAACCTCCCCCACCAAGCGGCAGTTGGGGATTGAACTTCCATTTAAGGTATCCGACTACTTGCGACAACTTTTTTTTTTAAAAAAAGAAGATATGGAAATTTTTTTGTGATTTTTATGTTTATTTAGTATATTTTAAGGAAAAATCCTAAAATTGGAAAAAGAAAAAAATTATTATTAAAATGGGAAAAAACTAGTAAAAATGTACGAAAAATTACATAAACGGGGCCCGCTATGTACAAAGATTTTATGTACAAATTCTCAATTTTTCAATTTTGATGTGTTACTTTGTTATTCCTGTTTGAAGTGACCTTCAGATAAGAGATATTTTAATTTTTACAAAAACTAGAGCACTTTATCTTAGTGATTATACGAAATTGCTTAAAAAAACATTGACTATATTCACATAAAGGACTGCAAATTTTGAAATAAAATAGTTATTGATAAATCTGAAGATCAAAACACTTCTACTATTATGCAGAACATAAGCAAAAATTCAGCTAATTATTTTCAAAACTTTTTGAGCAATCACTGTCCCCGTTTGAGTTTTCGAAAAAAACACATTTCGAGTAAACGCATTTTAGATTGACATCTTGTGTAAAGTTATGGCATTTGCTTTTACTAAAACACTTGTAGTTTTTGTTCTAGTGGAGGGAAAATAAAATACTTGGTATTGTTATTAAGCTAATAAAATGGTTTATAAAATAAAGTCAGAAAACAAATTGTCAATTTTGAAAAAATCATGGTTTTAGGGTAGTCGGATACCTTAATAGGTTTAATATCGGTCTCTTGCATTATATTATCCCAATCTAGATTTTTTTTCAATTCACTATTGGTGCCGACAAAAATTAGTTCCGTTATCTGTATATATAGTTTCTGGTCCTGAGTACGACGTGCAATAAACCGTCTTAAAGCATGAAACACTCGGTAGACAATGAACTCACTAGCTCTAGATGTATCGCTCGATAAATGGCACAAGTGTAAGGGCACTATCCACACCTTACCTCCATCTCTAGTAAAAAGAGGTCAGCCAAATCAATACCTGTAATGTCGAACGCGTTGCATCTTTTAACGATCCGCTGGCAGACTCACAGGTTCACTCATAGGAGAGTTAGAGCTATATCGACGACAGGGCACACACTTCAACTACTTCCCTGACCGTTTTTCGTGTTTTCATTATCCAGAATTTTCACGCAGTATGACATAAGAATTTGAACCCCAGCGTGGCAATGTTTTAGATGGTAATACTCAATTAATCTTGTGGTTAAAAGGCATTTACTAGGCATCAAAATAGGGCAATAAAATTTGGATCATCTTTTCTCTCAGTTATTTTTAGTTTTAACTCTAATGATTTACTCATTATCTTTAAAGACATTTACAATGGGTATTGATTTCAAATTAGGAAACATCTTATCTTGTACTAACCGAATTAACACCCTTTCAGCATTTTCTCTATCATCCGACGATATAGTTCGGAAAGTTTTCTTTCCTCAACATGAACCCTAGAATTATTAATAAATCTTAAAATCCAGCCCATTAAACGAACTATTGAATTGTATTTAGAAAAATCGTACAGTATACCACGGGACCAATTCCTCAGAAATATTTACATTAACTAATTCAGACTTCCTTTTTTCCAAAATAACATCCTTAGGTTCACAATTAATTTCATTGGCAGGCCATTGTTCCCTATTGTTTTTTAACCATCGAGGTCCCTCCCACCATTTAGAATCTAACATCTTTTGGGGGGTGCATCCTCGAGATAACAAATCTGCCATATTCATATTACTTGGAACATGCCTCCATGACTGAAATTGGGTAAGTTCTCTTATTCCTTTTACCCGATTGGCCACAAACACGGACCAATTTCCTTGTTCTCTTATCCAAAGAGCCACTTCTGAATCAGACCACCGTAAATTACCTTTATTCCTGGTAGATTTAAAGCACGTATAATTGAATTTGCAAGCCTAGCTCCGAGGCAACATGACATTAATTCTAATCTAGAATGGTAAGATTTCAAGGGGGCTACTCTAGCCTTAGAACGTAAAAGTGTAACTTTTACATTATTTTTTATAACAGTTCGAACAACACACATGCACCATATGAGGCTTTTTAGATGCATCAACAAAAATATGGAGAGTTCAGAGGTTTCATTTATGGCAATATATCGAGCACAGTAACTTCTTTTAACAGATATATTTCATTTGCCCATTTCATAAATTTATTAACAATATTTTTAGGTAATTCTGAATCCCAAGGCAGTTCTAACTTCAAGTTTCTTGCAATAATAATTTCGGAGGCAATGTAGCTGGAGATAACAACCCGTTTGCGTCAAAACCTTTTGCACTGTTGATAAAATGAACCTTTTAGTAATTTTTGTTTCACACGTTCAGATTTCAAAATTTATATTACATCTCAGGGTATCTTTTGTCTAAATTCCATAACATGCCTAAAACTGACGCCTCTCCTGTATGCTGAGAAACATATTTACATGCTACATTGCTTTGCCAACCTCATAAATTAAAACAGCCGTTTGACAATAATTTTGAAGCTATATCAATAAAATTTTCTTGTTCCTTTACATTATTTACACTAGATAAACAATTGTCAACATAAATGAACATTTTAATTTCTCTACAACATTACAGTATTCAAGAGGTGCGTTATCTAATAGATGTTTTTATGGATGCGTTTAATAGGAAAGGGGAAGAATTTAAACCAAAAACAATTTGACAATGCCTATACACTAATTCTTCTTTACTAGGATAAAAAGAATCGAAGATAGTCTCTATCTTTTGGATGAACTGATAACATTAAAACGCTTTCTCTATATCTGCACTTAATCCTATAGGGTAGAGTCCAAAACTACTCAAATTTCCGGGTATTACTTCTAAAAGATTTATGCCCTATACTTAAGCATTGGTTTAATGAAAATTACCATTTTCACAAGCCGACCCGTCAAAACAGGGACGGTGCTTTTGTGGTTTCACTTTGCAGTTTTATTACAGGCCTATGCGCCAAATAATGACATTTAACCGCTTTTACTTCCTCTTCCGGTACAGTTTCAATAATCCCCCAAAGTGCCAATCCTCAAAAACTTTTTTGATACTCTCTGAGAAAGCCATTACTTTCAGCCCTTTTGATAACTTTCATGTCTAGCCCAAGTTAAACCTTTATTATCAGGTAAATTAACTGGATCATGTTTCCACGGAAGCTGTAACTCATACCTTCCGTTAGGAAGAATCGTTAGTTTCTGCTGAAAATCATCTAAAGCGTCTTCGCAAGAATTTTGTTTGCTTTCCTCTAGTGTTGGATTTGAAATGCCTAAATTTTCCCGAGACTCCAGAGATCAGTTAATTTAAAATTTCTTGCATACATTGAAAGTGTTGTCATAACATGTCTATCAATATGGCATACATCATCCTGCATTCCTATAACTGTATTTCGAGTTTAGTCTCGACCACGCTAAACCGGAATCTAACTCACAACATTTCTTCATTAAAATGCGACCTAACACATTCGAACCCACTAACAAATCAATTTCTAAATCTTCGCTAAATGAATCTGAAAACTCTATGTTCAGTTCTCTTAAATTTTTTAGAATTTTGCTTATCTGTTATTTTCGGGACACTGTCGCATATTTTCCTCTGAGATAACTTCTAAACAACAAGAGTCATCTCCATTCAAAGCCGTCAGCTCGATAGAATGACTCCATGTTTTTCTTAGGCTTCGTTTGCGTTCACTCAAACGGGGAGTGAATTATGTTTTCATATCTATGTAGTATTAATCCCAAGTGCGCAATTAATCTTTCACTCGTGAGAATACTGGCTAGCTGAATCTAAAGAATCCTTATGCGCCTTTCTCGACCTCGCTCAGTACACAGAGTCTGCGATAAACCGTTCGATCTCTGCTACATTGATTAGAAAGGTAATAGTGGAAGGGAGAATTTTTTAACACTTAAATGCTTATCAAGTTTTTACTACACATAATATTATAATGAGATAAAGAGCAGAAATTTGCTTGATTTGGTTAAACATGAATAACAAGCTCCCTTTTTTTTTTTTTAGACAATATTTTTAACTTCTCATCTAAAGACATTTTCTTTGCTGAAAAACATTTATAGCTGGGATGGGGTTTATCACAAAAAATACAAGCAACTTTATTGTCAATGGATTTGAAACACCAGGGCTGCAGTCGCCCGGATCTCCACTAATCTCGTTTAGGGGGGTACAAACATATTCCTTTTACGGGTAACTTTATTCGATGCAAAATCTAGTTCTTGATAACACAACCATCTCTTCACCCTGCACTTCTTGACGGAGAAAGTCATTAGATTCTCTAAGGAGAGCGAATGTTCTTTTCCGGCAGTGTTGTCAGATAGTTCGTTGGTGATTTTCTGTTCCGTTCCCACGTCATTAGCACTTCTTCGGGGCAGGCGGCTCTCAACCAGGGGGCTAGGAAATCTCCAAACTTTCCTGCGTTCGTTCTGGAGCTCTCAGGGCTCTCAGTTTTCCTCTCAACTCGTCATAGAGTCTTGAAAGGTCCATTTTGCTCTACCGGACGTGCATTCTTCATAACCATTGTCAAGAAGATCCCGAACATAAATTTGGACAAGTAGATCTTCTCTTCCAAATCGCTCTTTCAATTGTTCCACTGCCTTCGGGTGATTCGCTGCAGTAGCCGGGAAAACTA
Organism: Trichonephila clavipes; assembly: GCA_019973935.1. NCBI lineage: Eukaryota > Metazoa > Arthropoda > Arachnida > Araneae > Nephilidae > Trichonephila > Trichonephila clavipes. The sequence goes on along the minus strand of BMAU01019817.1, from coordinate 24,304 downwards.
AGAATGAGTCTTTCTGCTTTCGATTTGGGTTCAACTGAAGCCCCAAGATACCATCTTGTCTTCATCTGGGATGCTCCCGTCGTCATGAATTTTTTGGAACTGACTCCAAAACGAAAGGAACTCCTTCGGGGCTCCACCGAAGATTTTCTCAGTTCAGTTTCGGTAGCTTAAACTTTCTTGGGTGTGCCTGGAACTTCAGAAATAACAGTCTCTCCCAACTTCTGATTAATGTGAGTGTAATATTCTAAATATTTTTCACGGTAGCTTTCCGCATCAGTGAAATCAGTCTCAGATTCTTCTCCATTATCTTCTAAATGTAACCAAGGTTCCAAAGTGGGCCGCTTCTAATCTCAAATATTTATCTTTCAATTGCACTTGTAGCAACGAAATCTTCTTTCAAAATCCTACTACATCATTCTTTAGCTCACTTTCTATCTTATTTGCACTTAAGGTAAATGCAATTCTAAGTACTCGTCTCTGTGCCTTTTTTTGTGCTTTAAGATCCATATCTAATTCTATTTATCTACTTCTATTTCCAATAACACGTCCTGTCGCGGACTTTTCAAATATTTACTAACTCAAGGTTCTGCAAATAATATTTTGAGACGTTTATTGGAACAAAAGATCTTTTATTTTACAGCACAGTACAGAGACACACAAAAAAGCCTACCGTTTCAAAAGAGAGCTACATACATATACACTTGATTCTACATCTGACATCATCTTGTGATGTAATCAAGAACAATCCGTGACCGGCGCATGACATCACTTTGAATCGCGTCATAGTTATGATGCCATGGCGTGATCAGGAAAGGTTCAAGGAGTGAATCAATAGCACGTCGCAACACTAATATTGCACATTTATACACTTCATACAAAACTTAAAATCTTTCTAGTCTCTTATTGTTTACTAACTTTACCTAGTCTTTATATTCCTTATTTAAAACATTTTACATACAAAATCAATACTCAGTTGCTGCCTGAAAATAATCTCAATGAAAGACTCACCTTCTAATTTGTAAGAGGACACACAGGAACACTCAGGAATTCTCATACTTGACATGGAAATCTGGGAAAACGGCCCTCCTAACGCAGGCAGGAACGGGGAACGCTTGAATCCTATACTTCTCACAGCTGAAAACACCAGGAAAACATCTCATAGCAAGCAATTCCAAAATACAGGCGGGCACACTTCTTCACTAGCAACGGGAGACGCGGCCATCCAGTACATCTCCCAGCTAGAACTCCAAGAAAGAAGCATCTCATAGCAAGCACTTCTAAAATACGGAATTGGGCACACTTCATCACTAGCAAGAACGGGAACACTTGTATCAGTACATCTCACAGCTGGGAACTCAAGAAAACATCTCATAGCAAGCAATTCAAAATACAGGCGGGCACACTTCATGACTAGCAAGAACGCGGGAGACATTTGTATCCAGCACTTCTCACAGCTGGGAACTCAGGAATTAGCCGTCATTCAACTCGTCTCATCACACGCACATAGCTGGCATTTTCTCTTTAGTAAAACTAAGTTCCGGGCATCTATTTACTTAAATGCCGCATTAACACCACTGCCACCAATTTCATATATATATTATATTATGGCTGTAACGTCGTGTATTAGCTAGTATAAAAAATATTTCAGCCCTAATATAAAATAAAAGCATTGTTTATTTGCTAAACAATTTGTTAATGAAGCAATAGAATTCAATTCATATGCCAAGCCGGTGCAGTCAGTTCATATTCTATTCTCAACGCCACCGGCGCTCATCGTCCGCTCCAATCTCGGACTAAGCCCCTTTCTCTAGCGCTCTCTTTCCGTCCCGTTCCAACCAGGGCTCTCCTCTCATGCTTTCTCCATCCAGTCTGGAAGATCACTCCCTCTCTCGTCTCTTTCCTCTCTTTTCTCCAAAAAGAACCCTTTTAAACACCAGGGGTGTGTCACAACACGCCCCTCGTCCCTTCTATTGGCAGATCACAAAAGTCTCTTTCGCTCAGTCTCCTCCCTCTGTTCTCTAAGCTCTTCTTTGCTAAAAAGACCCTTTAAACAACAGGGTGGGTCCACAACATGTCCCCTCGTCACTTATCATTGACAGGCCACAAAAAATTCTGCCCACTGCCTCATTAGAGTCCTATTCGCCTAGGGAACTCACAATCACACTCTCTCTGCCCCGTCTGGAATGTACTGGCGCCAGTTTCTCGTTCGACATCTGGACATTTTGTTCATAGCACTGTCTTTGTTCCTTAGAGCCATTCTCTAATCATCTGCCTGAATGCGACAGTGTTCTCCGTTAGATAGGCTTCGTCTATTATCAATGTGTATGCAGGAACTCCTATGTCATCATGACTTTCAGTCAGTGTCGTCACGGATACGAGGACAAACAATAAACAATGACCCTTAGCCACGTGCACTGGTCATTTTACAGCTGAGTGGATCTTAAAAATTCAGGGACAATCGATGGGTGTGAGTTCACAACAATCGAAGACGTCGTACTTGTCCCTTTAACAGCTGGTGAAACCATTAAACTTATCGTGAATCGAAAAGATGGGGATTCACAAAATCGACGATGTCACAAGACTGTGAGTTAATAGTAGAAATTGAAAAAAAAAATGAAGTTTAGTAATGTATTCTTTAATATAGTTGTTTTAACACATACATAATGTTAAAGTATATAAAAAATTTTGTACTTTTAATACAGGACTTTTAACTTTTGAATATTTATACTGTATAATATACTCTTTTAAAACTACTTTTATATACGTGTACAATTGTTGTTTTATTTCATAATTTCAAATTTAAATGTTAGAGAAAAATTTCTTTTCGTGTATTTTGGGAATTCTTCCCTACCTTCTTGATAATTCGAAGTTTTCCATTGGTCCCTTTAACTTCGAATTATCGAGAGTCGACTGTATGTATATAAATACTTTTAAGAAACTGTATTACTTAACAAAATTCTATAATTTATCACATTTTTTTAAGGAATAATAAAAATGTGTTTATCAAAATAAAGCGTAAATTTTCAGTTATGCAAAAAAGAAGAAAAATGGTACCATTTCATTAAAACTAGAAAGGCGCTGAACATATTGAAAGCAATGGTATGATGCGTTATTATAAAACAAAAAGAAACATCACTTTGTTTGAATAAAAATTAGGCATAACACAAATAATATGTAAGAATTCTTTATTATAGTACCCACATTTGGCTTTGCTAGGTTAAACCCATCGGGAGCCAAAAAATATAATCTTCAAAAAATGTTCCCTTACATGCATTGCCTCATTGGTTTTCTCTGAGAGGTAAATGGAAGAGATTGGCTAGTTTCTCTTTCCTAAGGGAACAATCTTGCTCTAAAATTGCATCCCTCTGGCTTTGCTGTTTTCTGACAAAATTGTGCAATGCACAAATACATTTTAAAGATGAATCTGTTGGTTGTATATCAGTTTTTATGCACGACTGCAGAATTTCAAATTTTTTTGCCAAAATCCCAATGGCACACTCGATGACTTTCGAGCGCGAGACTGTGTAAAATTAAAATTTCTTTTGCTAAAATCTAAATTTCTTCTGGGAAATGGTCGCCTCAAATTCTTTTGCAGGGGAAATGCTTCATCACCTACTATATACATTTCTGTTCTGTGTGCAGAACCAGGCAATGAAAATCCCCTTTGCGGTATATTTAGTTGCTTTGCATTGTATGCTTTTCCCATTTCAGATTGGGTGAATATGGAACTGTCGTTATCCTTCCCATAAGCACCCACTTCTATCATGGTGAAGCACGCATAAGCATCAGCATCAGCAAGCAACACAATTGAATGGAAATCTTTATAATTATAAAAAAGAGATCCAGCATTGGGTGGGCGCTGTATGCGACAGTGTTTCCCATCTGCACAGCCAATGCAGTTTGGCATGTTCGATTTGTCTTTGTAATCTTGGGCAATTTTTGACCATTCATCTGGACTAGGAATTGCCATGTAGTGTGGCTGTAGTGCCTTCCATAATACTTGGGTTGTTTTTTTCACTATTTCGTGGATAGTCGACAGTCCCACACGATAATAGAAAGTTAAAGCTGTATAGGAATGGCCTGTGATGAGATACCTGTAAATAAAGGAAAAACATGTATGAATAAAAAGTAGTATATAATCAGTCCATAAAGATTTTTTTATTCTCTTAAATTTGTTGATTATCAAATGAACTAAGAGTTTGTTAATCTTTTTTTTTCTGACATGACATATGACATTTTTTAATTATACACTTTCTCTTTGCAGGAGAGCAACTGAAGGAAAAGTGGCATCAGTTGCGCTCCAATTATTTGAGGGCAAGGTGAAATGACAAGAATAAACCTCTCGTGGCTCCAATAAAAATATTAACAACATGGCCCTATTATGAAATAATGTACTCTTGATCCATGCTTAAATCAGGAGTACCTCTGAAATGCCACATTTGAGATAGCAGACGTGTTTTGGCGCAGATCATGCTTGAAACATGCATGATGTATGCATGCAAGAAAGCATGCTTGAAGGCAGTACTCCCCTGAAGTCCTATGGACTCCAGAAAATTCTCAAATGATAAGGAGTCGGAAACCCCATATGGAGTTTTAAAAGAAAAAAGGAAATTCCTGAAAACGATGTTGATCGGGAGTACTTAGAAGAATTTGAAAATTAAGTCATCGAGGGTCGATTTGATATGGACCCAGATAGGATGTTTTTGGCTAAGTATGGTACCATACTTAAAGAATTATCTCCATCTGAAAATTTAGACTTTAAATTTAAAATGCTTGAAATGTTGAAAACCACAAAGTTGATTCAAATAAATAGTGTTTTCACTTTTTTGTGTGTTTTTATAATTTACTTTGATTATATCACAAAAAGTTTCACCGTTATTTTATTCAGTTTGAAAACTATTTTCTTCATTTAATAATATTTTAATGAAATGTGGGGTGTTTTTTTTTCTGAAGGATGTTTTGAAACAGCTTCAGACATCAATTTCATAAGAATTTGTTAAATTTTGGGGAAGAATTTTTTTTTTAATTTTTGAATGCAAAAATACAATAACACTCAATATTGTTGATAAATTATTTTTAATAAAGTTTTGAATTCCAAATTTTGTTATATTGCTTTTAAAACGAAAAAAAGAACAAAGTAATTGGCAAATATGTGAGGAGTAAAATTTTTTGATTAATGCATTAAAATCCAGAGTACAACTGTATTTTTTAAAGAATAGTTTGTCATATACGTAATTAATGGGAATACCTTTAAAACATTAGATATATATGCTATTTTTTATAAGTAATTTTATTTACCCAATTAAAACACATTTATAGTTGCTGCTCTTTCTAGACTTATTACACTTTGATAATAACAAGGAAAATATAAAAAACAAAGCCATGCTTTTATATTTGTCCCATTTGAAACAATAAATAAGAATACAGTTGGGAGAGAAAAATTTAATAGCTTGATATCTTAGAACATTAAACTTCTACTGAAATAAACAAAAAGTATTTAGTCATTAGAAAAGATAATTAAAACAAAGCAGTTACATTTAAGTTATAATTTTAAAAAGCAGTTGTGTACTACAATTAATAAGTGCCCTTAAAACATTAGATATGTTTTTTTACTCAAGTAATTGTATTTTCATAGTTACAATACATATCTTTAACTTGTTACTTTTGTCAGACTAAAATAAAGCCATGCTTATATTCTTTGTTTCACGCCTTAAGAAATAAATGAATAAAAATACGCAATAGGATATTAATTACAGTGTTTCTCAACTCAATACTGGCGCCCCCTTTTCAATCACAATTTTTATCACACACACCTCCCCTTATACATTAATAATGCACTAAATGCAATAATAATGCACTTAGACGCTAAAAGCTACAATACGAGATCTTAATTATAAACCATACAAATTAATAACATAAGTATTAAATTTTGAATACTACTTTTAAGCAAAAATAAATTAATTAAGTAATAGGATAATTATTACGTTATTTTCCTTTCTCTAATTTTTAAATTGAACATATTGCAAAATGTGGTAAATGCTTAGAAGACAAAATATTGATATCTGCGAAATATAGAAAAATAACTCAGAGGGTCAATTTCTAATCATAAGCATTCCTTATAAAAACTTTGCTCTTCGCAAGACAAGCCCATGGAACTCGATTAATACTTATTAAACTTGTTCTTAATTTAGTATTAATTAATTAGTTATAAAATACGCTGTGCAGCACTGATACATTAAAAGTATATCGGCCTAGAAGTACTCGCTCTTTTAGCAGAGTTCATTTAAAAGAAGAAACATTCTTGATATAATATCTGTATTCTAAGGAGAGTAAAGCCAAGTGCGCGACAATGTTTACAAAAATGTAAAATGTTTTTTTTAAATGATTGCTCAAATTATAATTAGTTTTAAGTGAATTTTAATTTTAAGCCTCACAGAATTAGCATTTATAGTTGATGGTAAATAATGAACAATAATATAAAATTCCGATGAAGAATAATTGTATTATTTTTAATGTTTAAAGCAAAAAGACTTCAACATGTTTTAACCTGGGAGCAGGCGCGCACTCGATACGATCTAGCGGGGTTATTGAGTCACCCCAATCCTTTTTTTTATGATTATTTTTATTGTACACGATACAATCTCGTTATTCTAGTGAATGATCTAATTCAAGAGAAAGTTTACTTACCTACTTTCAAAGGACTTTTCAATTTTTCCTTTGGTAACAAATAAACAGCTTTGCCAGAATTAACGATTTCTGTAATCTATGTGTCCCGCGTGACAACTTCCAGGTAAAAAGTGTATTCATTATGATAATAAGTGTATGTTACTGTTAAACATAATTGTTATGCTTATATATATATATATATATATATATGTGTGTGTGTGTGTGTGTGTGTGTGTTTGTGTGTGTGTGTGTAGGGAAATGCACTAATTAATTTCGAACAATTAGAATGTTTTAAATTTTCAATATGCCTCGAGTGAGAGATGTGGGCAGCTGGCGCCCAAACAACCAAATGAATCAGGCGCCTTCAGTGCCCAATGAAAAAATTCTGAGCGATGACGTCAGACGCATAGTCCCGAGCGCGAGATCATTCTTTGGGACTAGCACACCGGACACGAACGAAGTAAGGCTCATCGCCCCTTTAGCAACTTTGCCTTCGTAAACAACGCTTCTTTAAACCTAGCGATGTTTCCTTTCAGTGAAAATCAACTTGCAGCGTTCAAGAATTTCTTCGTGATCCATTCTCGTCATCATCGAAAATCAGCGAATCACCAGGTCGGTGTAGGTACTTCTCCCTATCAAATAACGATTGCAGAAATAATGTACGAAATGATCCTCTGTCCATGTTATTTTTAAAATTTAGTTTTCATGTGATTAATAACTAAGAATCATAAATATTTTATTTCTCTTCTCGTATCAATTCGTCTCATGAAAGTATTTTACAATAAGAGTATTATATTTAATTAGCGGTAGTTGGCGACTAATGTGAATGATTTAGTTATGAATAAGAATGATTTGTAAAAAATAATGTTTTCTTTTATTTGATTTTCTCTAATAGGTAGAAAATTGTCTTTTATTCTTTTTTGATTCCTCGAAAAATAAGATTTAAACATTGGTAAAATATCTTTATCTCTTGTGTACAAACATTGTTTTAAATAATATTTCTAGCAATTAAGGAAATAGATATTTTGTTTAATCTTTTTTAAATACTTTTTACGAATATTTTTGTGGTTTTATTTTTAGTTTGTGATATATTATTATTAGTTTTAAAAAAAATACTGCTCTGCTATAAGTCTCTTCCAATATATTTTTATTGATTATATTTCAAAGAAATTAAGATATTACTCTGTCATAACTTTTCAATTTCGTTTGTATCGAACTATTTTTAGCGTCGATTTCAGAGTTTCCTTCAGTATTTATTCATTTTATTCATATATCTCTGTTATAATTGTACTTTTTATTTACATTTTATCTTTCCTCTTGTTTAAGTAAGGGAGACTTTTTCTGCGTTATTGGATAAATTTTTCACATCCGGATTAAGTATTTTAAAAAAAATTAAACTTAGTTTAAAATTTTTTAAATTTGTTCTCTGAACCACCACTCTTGATCTTTTGTTGCAAAAAATGGCATTTTCTTCTCTAGAAGAAAAAAGAGTGACCTAATAGAACTCGCCGAAGAGTTAGGGTTGATCGTCGAAGCAGGCTTGACTAAACCCAAACTAAAGGGATCTCATCCGTGAAAAACGCAGATTACGTCGGAAGAGGATGTTAAAAAGTAATACTTCGATAGCATCGTGAAGGATCACATACGTACAGAAGAAAAGAGGAGAAAATTGCAGGACGAGAAGAGCGAGAATAAGTGAACTAGAGAAATTGCGAATACAGGCTGAAAAGAATGTCAATACTATGGATGACCCGAAAACGCGCAAGCACCGAAACTGATTCACGAAACTCTTCATAAGTTTAATATGAAGGACGATATTAGCTTGAACCTGACTTTATTTGAACGACATGCGGAACTTCACATTCCGGGTTGCTCGAAGATTAGGATCGGGGTAACAAAAGCTTATGGGACTCATGGATCTCCTATCGACATTGCTCCATTTGACGCCGCAGAAAGAGCCAGCGGATAAATGCAACGATTACAACTAACGTGTGTTAAGAGTTTTGCTGCTACAAAAGGTTCCAAGTTATCCCCGGAGAAACTTCTCGTCAATCCTTCTTTATTTCTCACCGAAAACGCTAATGAACGAACTTGGCAAGATTTTTTCCACGCGAAATACAAACGTACTTCCCCGATGGATGGATTTCCGGTTCAAGTCGGAAACTTTCGGACCGGCTGCGAGAACTAATTATAGCCGACCAAATAAAGAAGTGAACGCACCGTAAAGCAGTTTGCAGTGAACACTTTTTAGATGAATGGCCTTACTATTAGTTCACTCCTGCCGAGATAGCGGAAAAAATTTGAAGAGTATGCAAAGTATCCCCTAAGAACATTAAGATCGAAATTCTTACAGCTCCATTTGCCAGCGGAAGATTACGCAGCCAGCCCGGATCAAGCGATACTTACTTTCAAAGAACTCAACATCTCCAAGGTGGAAGTAATGGGCGTGATGCATACCAAAGAAAAACCTCATGTTGAGTGAGATATGCAACAAAGGTTTTCCACACGGTAGTTCCTTAAATGAAAATACGTAAACATACAAAGGTAAAGCTTCATGTTTGTGAAATAAATGTAATAAGGCTTTTATAGAGGGATGTGATTTAAAAACACATTTTCATAGTAATACCAAGGAAAAGCCGTATGTTACACTTTTTTGGTAGTTAGCCGTAAGGCATCAAGACAAAGAAAAGGCAATTCCTTACTCAGAAAACGAAAAAAAAAAAAACAACGTTTAGCAGGGCCAAGAAATACAGATCTGGGACTGTTAACGACTAGAAGAAAGTAATTTTAAGCGATAAAATGCATTTATTTGTGCAGGTATGAAAATCAAGTTTAGGTAGATGAAGTGAAGTTGAAACTCTGCTGCCAGATCATATCCAACAGACTGTAAAACACCCTTCTAAACAAATGTTTTTGGTGTTTTTCACAACAAATGGTACTGAAGCTGAGTTAATTTTAAACGCATTATGAATTATGTTAAATACAGAAAATAGTATGCAGTAGGTGTTCCATCCATGGAAACATTTCAACATGTTTGGCTTCTTGTCACAATTCAGTATTTGTCAGACATTTTTATGCGGGAAAATAAAATAGATTTGCTTAATTGACATATTAATTCACCAGACCTAAATCCTATTGAGAATTCATGACATTCTCAAGAATCGTTTAACTAAGATGAGTTGCACGACAACAGAACAAGTAATGAAAATGCTATACAAGTGTTGTTCCACAAAGTTAGCTAAGATGAATTGCACAAGTTAAGAACATGTACGCTGCACCAGTGGAGTCAATACCAGTGTGAGTTGAAGAGGTCATTTCTGCTATATAAGGACATACTTCTCATACTTATATAGAGATTTTTCTGGCTACTTAAGGCAGGGGTGGCCAACCTTTTTGCAAGGAATGCCACTATTTGATTAAAAAAAACATGCATACCCCTTTGAACTTTTCTAACAAATAAAAACTATTAAAAGTTTTAAAAATGTTACTTATAATGGGATTTATACGCAAATAGTTCACTTTTATGCAAGTCTAAGTAATGGATATTTCAAAATAATATAATTAAACAAAAGTGCAATTTTAGGTTTTATTATTAAACTTTTTACTCGTTCACTATCAGCTAGGATAGTTATAAAATAAAAATAAATAACTTGGAACATTCAATTCTAAATATTTATTATAAACAGTCAAAACTTGCTTAATGTGGCTTTTATATATGTAGTTTTTACCTAGTCATCTAATAATAAATAACAGTGCTTGCAAATATATATTGATCAAAACCTACAACAATATCTGGCAGCCAAATTGCATAAATTTGGAAAATTGCTTGTTGGTAGAAATTTCCAAAAGTCAGTGTAATTCGTATCCCTTGGAGTTGAAATAAGTTTCCTGTATTTGCTTTTTAGTAGAGTATGGCGCTGTAGATCAATAATTTTGGTTTGCATTTTGTGGGTAAAAATAAATGTTTTGCAGATAAATTGAAAAAGAATTTGCTAAAAGATAAATATTTTTTTATCATCTTGAAAGTCATCAAACATAGTGTTCAATGAATCCTTTAAAATTGTTTCTAAATTTTTAAGTATATAAATAGCTCGGAGTGTTTTTAACTTTGGTCCTACATTATTGGAAAATCTGTTATTTTTTTTCTCCCCCAAAAATCGAGACAAAAAAACGCATAGTTTGTTTGCAAAAGAAGATACACAACTACTAAAAATAGGAAAAACACAATCCTTTGATTGTATTCTTAAGTTTAAATGTCCCATGATATCGGTTAGAAAAGCTAAATCCCATAGCCAATTTTCATTTTTGAGTAGCAAGCATTCAATGGACAGAGTTCCTTGTTTTCCTCCAGATATTTTAAGGCTGTTTTCGCCATATGTACGACAACGTAAACTCGACGCGGAGCACATTTTCAGACAGAAAAATTGCCTCAATTTTTATAAAAATTTGTGTTTTTAAAATTTCAAAATATTTCATAAAAAATTAGTTTTTCCTTTTAACATGTGAAGGGATAGCAAGCTTATGGAAAGGATAGCTCATTTAGCATTACGGTGTAGGAAAAAAAATCAAAACACATTTTATAAAAGAAAAAATGTGTCAACTCGGATAAAAATGAGTAGTATGATAAAATAAGCGGTTCTCTACAATATAGCGTAGCCAGAATATAATATTAATGTTTGAGTACTTTTATATCTGAAAAAATATTCCGAATTCGGTCCCTATTTTTTAACATTAGCCGAAGATAGTCTTAAAACATGCTCTCTCAAATGTCGAAATCTCAGAGTGCACTTTCTTCGAAATGCCAGCGCTCACAATAAAAAAGTATTATCTACACAATAATTTTTTATTGTAATTCAATTAATTATAAGCATTCAAAATAATTTTTAAATTGTTTTTCTTGTCCAAACAAACCATATTCCAATAAAATTGAAAAGAAAAATGTTAATTTATAATAATTTTTTTCAGGTTTCTTAATTTTTAATTAAATTAGTTTTCGTGTGCCACTTTCACAACACTGCCGTGCTACACTGTAGCATGCGTGCCACGGGTTGGTCACCCCTGTATTAAGTTATGTGATTAAAAGCTGGGATTTTAGAAAAAATCTTTTTTACGATTTGTCCCAATTGATTCGAACAATGTAGTAGATATTTGTTAGCATAAATGCGTGTGAAATATCAGCATATTTCAGTTCATCTACAGTTCTGAACAAAATTTTTGTGATTTTAGTCTTAAAAATCTTGCGGAATATTTTGAATGGGATGATATATGAACAAGTAATATATAAAAGAAAAAAAATTAAGTCAATTCCTATTTAGGTCAACAAAAAAAATTTATATTTTAGTTATTTTTTATTAAATAGTTACAATTAATATAAATATGTATAAATATGACAATGAATATAAATATGACAGAATCACAATATTAAGTGGCAAAATAGAAAGCGATTTTCCTTACAATTTTCTTTTCTTTATATGGTGTTGGACTATTTTTGTTTGTTTGTTATTTATCCATTCATTAAATTTAATTATTCTAATAAAATAGTAAATAGTATAGTTAAAAAGAAAGCACACATTCTCGGAAATTAGGCCATCTTAGGTTGGATTCGAACCCCCGACTTTTGGATTAGAAGTACAACGCGCTATCCAATGTGCTTCAGGGACACAACGAACGATTTTCCTTTCTATATGATGTTGGACTATTATTTTTCTTTGTTACTATTTATTAATTTTTTAATTTAATTAATGAATTAATATTTGAAAAAATTGCATTAACGTCAAGTGTTAAGTTATTAACGATTGAAAATTTGAACAATATACGTATATAAACTGCTGCTTGTAAAAATGCGATACAACGATGGAATCATCAAAATTAATTGAAATTTTATATACAAACAACTTGTATTAGTACAAATAAATGACGAATTTTCAAAGGAAAAAAATATTAAGTGTCTGAAATCAGTATTTGGTGTAGCCAGCACGCGTTGCAATAAGTGGTGCTATGTATCGTGGCATAGAAAACAGATTTTGAATGTCTGCTTGATGAAGATAATTCCATATTGTTTGTATGCACAGCAAAAGTTCGTCTTTTGAAGCTGCAGACGAGCGAGATGCCGACCAACCAAATCCCACATGTGCTCAATAGGCAATATATCCAGCGAATAAGTAGGCCAAGGAAGAAGTTGCATGTGTTGCTCTGAACAGAAGTCTCGAACAGTCTTTGCAACATGTGGGCGTGCATTATCCTGCTGATAGATAGCTCCAAGGATGCCTTAAAGGAAGGAAACGACTTCGGGCTGTAGCCAGAACTGAGGATGCTTACGACGAATGGAATCCCTCAAACGACGACTTCGAGAAGCGCGTAGTTTTAACGATTTGTGCAAGTGTCTGGCGATGATCTATTCGAGCACATTCAGATACCGACACAACATTTTCCGCGTTCCGTGAAGTCGAAGGTCCTCTAGCGCGCTCATTGTCTTCGATGGACTCTTTAAAATGCCAATGCTATTCGTATACCTTTGATCTCGCCATGGTAGATTCAGCATGCACCTTACGTAGCATTTCCAAAGTCTACATTGGTGTGTTTCCTAAGCGTCGACATAATTTAATGTTCAACGCTGCTCAAGAAAAGCCATCTTTCTTACATTACGGAGTAAGGCTAACTAGATTCGGAAGATAACAGCTGCGCGTGTGGTTCGGTCACATGACATGGACTAAACCCACCTACCCATGTAGGAGAGAGTTGGCAGAATCCATTTCAAATGGTTTGAACATAGGTATTTGCTTTCGTCGTCAGAAATAGCCGCAGTACCCTAAATTTTGGATCGTACTACGTATATATATATATATATAAACTAGACGTTACTCATCCGCTTAGCTGGGTATTTCATGATGATGGGAAATATATACTGTTTATATATGTATGTATAAATTAATACTATCTAAGTCCCAGGGTTCAGAATTCGATTGTATTGAGAAATATACTTATTCCTGTAACTCTCATATCTTGATATAAAGAGAGAGAGAGAGCTGAACTTCTAATCAATAATTTCTAACGATCCCTAAAATTGACGTAAGACTTTTTGCACTCTCGTAACACAGTTACAGAGTAGATTTCCTTGAAACCAATTTTCTGTGGCTCTCTGCTCCAAAAATAGACATTCGTGACAAATTTCTTGTCAAAATCTAATTGAGCAAAAACGGAATTTTTATAATAAATACGCCCCGTAACCCCGTTGAGAGTCGATTTGCAAAAGAACCGTTCTTGTCGGATTTCAATTAAACAAAAGAAACATACAAACCGAATTTCATTATTATAGACCTAGTAATTCGAAACGGGAATTTTTTGTCAATACGTCCCAGTAAACCCCAGATTTCCCAAGGAGTCGATTTCCTTAAAATCCATTCTCAGTAGATCTATATTCAACAAAAGAAACATGCTTAACTAATTTTAAGTACATCTCCAAGTTTGGCGCCATCTCCAAGAAATATGGTTTATTTCAACAGAGATACGGTCGTAAAATAGTTAATAGATTTGAAGTATGAGAAAACGAGCCTTGTGATTCCCATGAGTTTAAGCCCAATCCCCCCAACATTTTGCTTGAATAAAAAAAATTCTTAGATCATACTCTTGTTATGAGAAAGTGTTGAAATTTCGCATCGCTTAAAAGTCAATCTACATGAATTTTTAGGAATTACTTGCTAAATTCGAGGGAACTAATTTGATACCACTGCGTTACGCGCCCATCTGGGCAACATTACCATATGGCTGAATTAATCTTCATGGTTTCTTGCTGTGGTTGCCACCGTTACTACGTATATTAATTCCTTTTTGGGTTATTATTATAGAATTAATTTCAGACGTTTTTAATTCGATATTTTTACAAATTTTACCATTTCCATATTTTACGCTGTTTAGATTGCAGCTTTCGTCTTCAGTCATTTAATCGGATATGGATATTTCATTCATTATTGGTGAGCATCATTTAAAAAAGAAACGAACATCAAAACTCCACTTTTTTCAATTTTTATGGGGTCGCTTTGTTTTCAAAGGGTGGTCATTCTTTTCTTTTCATTCTTTTGCTCATCTCAGCCGCTATGTTATGGCAGGCGAAATAAAAATTATTAACAGGATATGAAATGAGATCGCTGTACGTTTTAAAGTGGATCGTATGATTAAAATTCCTTTTGCCACAATAGAAAATCTATCGGGCATAATTCTATTTTCAAAAGAGTAACATTCTGCGTGATCCTCCCTTTTTACTTTTAATTATTAAACTTTTTAAAGGTTTCTCCATCGATGAAATTCATAGGAGACTGACAATTTTGATTACTAGCTATTGTTGATTCGCACAGCCATGTGCCCTTTGTATTAATCAATTGTATTAAAGTTAACCGGAGATGACGAAGGAAGAGTAAATCTGTCGAAATTGACGAGAGAAAAAATAAATCATTGAAATAATACTTTTTATTGCTTGGCCTGATTGACTTATTATTCTGAGAGGGGGAGTCGAGAAATCTGATCCATAATTCACAAACAATTTTTCCTAGTAGTACATCCGAACTATTGGATTCTGTTGCCCAGAATAAAGAAGGAATATTTTACTTTTATCATGTGGTCGTAAGCACACACACAAATGTTTTTCTGTCTGAAATTATTAATTTTTGTAGATCTTTATCTTTTCATTTTTTTACATTCCATTTGCTGTATTTTTATCTTTTCTTTCCCATCATTTCCAAATTCCTCGTATTTTAATTTTAAATCATAGTACTCATGTTTTCATGCTGTTTTCCGCAAAATAGGTAAACATTTGTTTATTTTAATTTTTCTTATGTCTCTTAAAATATATGTTACTTTTCCGTTACACTTTCATCAGAGAGATAAGCTATTCTTAATTATTTTCATTTCGAACTGTTAGTACTGAGCAGCTATCTTGAATTGAAATGTACTGGTGCCCAGATCTTATTTGGCAAGATTTCAAAACCACGCAAAAAAGACGTTCGGTGCGTAAAGTGCTAGTAACAAAATAGCTCCGTTTTTTTTAAAAAAGTTATTGCGTATAAAAAGACTATATGTGGCCAAAGCCATACACAGCGTATTACAACTTAACTTTTAAAAACATTTTTGATTCAGTTGTAAGCACACAGTTTGGAACTAATGCATTTAAAATAATACAGACAATAGGCTTTTAGTGTATAGAATGGACGTTATTTCTACAAAACTGAAATCAGCTCTCTGTAAAAATAAATTAAGAAGCTCAAACTTCAGTCAAACGAGACGCGTTCATTTTAAGCTTCTAAATTAGGAAAAGTCGGAAGTTAGATGATATTTAAATTAATTTTCATTAGGAGGTTTGAAAGAGTAACAGGTATCATACGTGATATCAGAAGGACTGTTCAAACTGTAAGGGGAACGCGTATTTTAAATAATACTATAAATGTTCAATGAACTATTTTTTTAATATAACCACTCTTTTATTAGAAACTGTTTTACAAAATGTAAGTGTCGGTTATTAACTAGTTAACGTACTGTCGCATATTTTCTAAAAGTATTCAATTATTAAAGTTGTTTTCTCTCGTCCCTGTATAGGACCCATTACTTCTTCAAGTAACAAAGTACACTACTGGCCATTAAAATTGCTACACCAAGAAAGCAGCATGCTACAGACCAAGGGGCATAGCTACTACCATATCAGTTGTATCGATGATACGGGGCCCTCAAGCTATAGGGCCCAGGACAAAAAAGCAAAAAATCTTAAAATCTTATCAATAGTCTTATTAACAAAGTTCCTTTTTATATTTATAAAATCGTCTGTTACTGACTTCAAACGGTTAAATTTTCCCGTCTAAGCTCTACACCTGAGTTCCCATAATTAGAAACCTTTAAAAGCTGGTTTTACTCAATATTATGAAACAACAAGAAGTGAGAATACCACGTCTTGTTTTCACACGATTTTGAGTCTTTCGGTTTGAATTTCACGTCTGTAATACAGACGTGAAATATAAACGACAGGAAGAAGGTGCTGTTATATGCAATTGATTAGTTTTTCAGTGCATTCAAGCAAGTCAGGTGCCTGTAGCGACACCTGCAATATGTTTAAATGACGGAATTGTTCAGCCGGTGAGTGAGTGAGGGAGGGAATACTAACGTCGCACTGTTGAGCTACACGAGGGCTTTTGGAGACGGACCTCGTAATTTTGAACCATGGTCAGTGACGAGGAGGACATCTTAGTTGGCACCCCGTTCTCCTAATTACCACTCCACACAAACGAGAAGACGTTAGAGCTCTCGACTGATTTAACTTGCATCGCTCCCCTACATTGCGGATCTTTAGTGGTACTGGGCTTGACCTCATGAGACGCCAGCCACGATCCGTTACCTTGACCACTAGGTTACCGTGACCCCTTGTGCACTCGGTATCTCATGCACACAAACTAAATTTAAACGTTGTTATCGGGTGAAAAGTTGTTGTGATGTCTTGTGTAAGAAGCACAGATGTGTACCAGCATGCTTCTAACTTTGATAAAGATCGAATTGTTGTAGGCATATGATTGCGGTTTATAGTATCGCAATATTGCTGTTTGCGTCGGTTGAGATCCAATGACTGTTAGCAGAATATGGAATCGATGGGTTCAGGACGGTAATACGGAACGCCGGGATGGATCTCAACGGACCCCTATCACTAGTAGCCGAGAAAACAGGCATTTATCCACATGGCCTTAATGAATCGTGCAGCCACGTCCCGAGCACTGAGTCAAGAATTGGGGTCATTTGCAAGACAACAAGTGTCTACTCGAACAGTTCGGTGACGTTTGCAGCAGCATGGACTCTTAGCTCGGAGATCATGGTTGGGGCCACCTTTCACACTGCATCAGATACAGGAGTGTCTTCAACGAAGAACTTGGTGCACGAATGCCGAGACTTTATTTTTTCATATGAATCCATGTTCTGTTTACAGCATCAAGATGGTCACATCCGTCTTTGGTGGTATCGTGGTGAACGCACGTTGGCAGCGGGCATTCGTCATCGTCATATTGGACCATCACCTGGCGTGGTGGTATGGGGTGCTATTCGATACACATCTCGGTCATCTCTTGTTCGCATTGACGGCACTTTGAACAGTGCACGTTACATTTCTAGCGTGTTACGACCCGTGGTTCTATCCTTTATTCGAGTCCTGAGAAACCCTACGTTCAAGCAGGATAATACACGATCTCAAGTTGCCGGTATTGTACGGACCTTCCTTGATACGGAAAATGTTCGACTGTTGGCCTAGCCTGCACGTTCACCAGATCTTTCACGAATAGCAAACGTCTGGCCCGAGTTTGTCGAACGACTGGCTCGTCACCATTCGCAAGTCACTACGATTGATGAGCTGTGACATCGTGTTGAAGCTGCATATGTATATGTTCCTGTACATGCAATTAAATTTTTGTTTGACTCAAAACCCATGCGTATAAGTGCTATTATTACTGTCTGAGATGATTGTTCTGGGTACTGATTTCTCAGGGTATCCAAATTTATTGAAAATTTAATCACTTGGTATTTTCTCAGTATAATCTATTTGTCTAATAAATATTATTCTTTTATTTGCATTTCTTCCTGGGGTAGAAATTTTAATGGCTAGTTGAGTATAAAACTGATTGTATTTAAAAAAGAAACGTCATTGCAAAAATTACAATTCATACGGGTTCTACGAAAATTTCTGCGGGCGTATGGGTTTATACCACAATCCATAAAAAGTAATCCCCCGATACAAATAAATGATTTTAAAATAATCAACTGGTAACTTCGCGCTCTTGCCTTAAAATAAAAAATGGACAATTTTATGCTATTTTAATGAAATGGGGGTGTTGATGAATGTGAAGGTGCCAGGGTATTTTTACAACAAAGGGGTTTGAATATAGATTCAAACTATTCTGTTATGATTGCTAAATTATTGTATTGTAATGCTAAATGTTAATTTTTATCTGATATGAAACGCATTGTACGAACAATTTAGTTTGAGGTTTTACTGAAAACTTAATTGAATTATATAAGAATACTTTTATAAAAAGGGAAAACAGTTATTTGCATAATTGCCAGCAGTAAAAATTCAATGAAATAGATATATGCTTAAAAAGAACTACTTTTTACAGTATATGTGTATGATAAATAAAACATCTTTAAGAACTATTTCGTATTTTGGATAAAATTTTTTTAGTACTGTTATTTTCAATATTATGTTGGAACAAAATATTGTAAATACCAAATAATTTTTTTTATCATTTAGTGTAAAGACATATTAAAATTTTTATAGAAAATAATGTATTTTTCAATAATTAACAGCAGAAAAAATAATCTCTAAACACCTTAAATATTTTACAAACACCAGGTAAGTAAATATAAATAAATATACAATATTAATAAAATCTCGAAAAGTTTTAACGTGAAAACCACTAAATTATCTAAAATTTATAAGTAAAAGGTTATTTTCGGCGAGTAACAGGGGACGGTTATCTTAAAGAGGTAGTTTCAAAAATCTCTCTTCCAAAAGTTGCTCACTGAAGCACCGAACCTATTAAATCACGTCATTATATATATAATTCATAATAATAAATGCTACTCGTTAAAATTACTTATTGGGAAATTTATTAAAATATATTAAAAGACTAATTCTCTAGCTTTCTGCGTCATTAAGAATACGAGATTAAAAACATTTACTTATTGTAATTAATAAGTAACACACACATATATATATATATATATATACATATATATATCATTTATATATATATATACATATATATATCATTTATATATATACATATATATATATATATATATATATATATATATATATATATATATATACATTTAACACTAAATATTGCTTATAATTCAAAATACCCAATTAATTTTATTAATGGTTATTTGAATAAAGAATTTCTAAATAGTATGGATTAAAATTCCTATGAATATTTATATATATATATATATATATATATATATATATATATATATATATTATTAATAGTTTATTGTAAATTTTATCATTTTTCATAGATCTAGATACCTCCATAAATTCAAATTTTAGCTAAAATTACTTATTCTCTTTGCTTTATATTAACTATAGTAATTTTTTAAATATTTAAATTACATTTATAATTCTAGCACCATCTAGTAATGGTAGTATTTATACACAGTATTTAATTTTATTTTATTTCTATTTTTTTCATATTTTTGCTAAGTGTTACTATTCAGCCATTCCCATGCTTTAAGGGGACATGCTACGATTTACGCAAAAATTTTAAATTTAAGGACTTCCAAATTTGTTTTGTTGCCTCCTATGTGTGTATATTATGTAAAACAGATTTTGTGCTTAAAATTTCATAAAAAGCAAGCCATTTAACTTTTTTAAGGAAAAAAAAATTGTGAAGGGATTTTAAAATGTTATTCCTACAAAAAAAAAATACGTACACGAATGGAATTCGATTTACAAAGTACGTCAAACTATGCATAATAAAAAGTGGTTAACAGGTTTTGTGATAACCTGATTGGAATTCGTATAATATTTATTTTTATGAATGCTTATCGAAAATTCCTTAAAAATGTATAAATTCTGATTTCAATTATTTAAAAAATAAATATTGCTTTTTTTGGTTCAAAAATGCATACCAACTTTTGTTACATGTGCTGTTACCAATAAGTAAAAAGAAATTCAAAGCATTAGGCCCAATAGAAAAAAAAATGCTTTGGCATTTTAACTAAAGACAAACTAATTATTTTATCTTTCTGAGATAAAAGTTTAAAATTTTGAGAGATTTGCCATAGGGATCTGAATAAAATCGAATGTAAAATCTATCATAATTCTGTGTTTTTTAAGTTTTAAGCTTTCAAAATTTGTGAGCTTATAGAAAAGTATATAAAAAATAATTTAGGCTAAAAAATTATATTTGATTTTTAGACCGATTTTTGTCATTTGAATAGTACTGTGCCCTCTTAAATTTGTATTTTGGTCCAAAATCTGGCAAGAACTTGTTTTTTGTACTCAGATTTAGCGCTGGCTATGCATTTTTGAATGCGATTTTAGGTAAGCTACTTTTTTCTTGTAATAGATTTGGATATTTTATTCATTATTTTCAAAAAGCTCAGTTTTATTATTAGAAAGGAGGAAGGTTGACTGGCCAAAAAACATGTTCAACTCCCCTTTTATATAAATTATTTTATATGCAAGAACTGTCTTAAGCCACCAATGTTTATAATATAATAGCTTCCATATATTCATATATTCAATAACTTTAATTAGCAATATGAATCTGCATATATCGTTGGTTCTTTCAAATGGCGAGGTTCTCAAATTAATCAATAAAAATAATTTCTTTGAAGGCTAGTTGGAATTGCATTGAAAAACCGCTAACACACATGTTTTCTTAGATTTTCAAAGAACTTGTATGCTAATATATTGCTGAACTGCAAGTTGATGATATGCAGTGATTAATGATGGATGGCTTGTTAACGTTGCTCTCTGTGAATATACAAGATAACTAAACGCAAGTTTAATGAACTCATCTCAAAGGACTTCAATGGGAAAAAAATGTCCCCACACAGCAATTACTTATCAAAACTCCATTTATTTAAAAAGAACATTTTAAGAAATTGGGTTTAAAAGGATATATATATATAATTGCATATCATTTATATAAATACGACTTAATGCTTATTTTTCATTTTATAAAACTTAAATTATTCTTTTGTTTTGGGCCGTCGGATTATTGGCGAAGGACCTTGTTATTCTTGACCACATTCAAATAGCTTAATCGCGTCCTGAGATGGAACATGGCTTTCTAAATTTCTTTATGTATTGACTGTAATTCGGGCTCTCTACATGATAGGCCTTTAAAGGCTTCAAGGTTCAGAAAAGACAGGAAATTGTATTTGAATTTTAAACGAACACAAACAAACCTTTGAATCCTTGTTGATATTTTACGATTGATATACATGTAACAGTACGAGTAATAATAATATTATTATTAATAATAATAACCAGGAAAATTAAACAAAATAAAAAATGGTTTGCAAGGCTTAGCGTCGATTAGTCACGGAAATTTTTTTAAGATAAGAAAAAAACATACCGACAGATGGCGCTGGTACAAGCATCTGAGTTGGAAAAATACAAATGATACAGGCGATTACAAATACTGATGCCTTGATCTAGATCTAGTTCTCCATTGCTTTCCAACTAAGTGAACAAGGATGTTGAGTGAGAAAGACAAAGCTCTGTTAGACAATCTATTTTTCACGAACAAGGAATCAGCGACTGTTGCACTGCGTAAATTCGACTTCAGAAAAATATGAAACGGGCCTTCACCAGTGGTACACCTCATAAAGCTTGTTCAACGATTTGAAGAAACTGGATCGTTTAAGATACGGACGATCAAGTCTAAGAATCATTAGCAAACGTTGCAAGTTTACATGGCCTCCTCGATCTCCAGATCTGGCTCAAGTAGACTTTTGGCTATGGGAATATTAAAATTCCCGGGTGTATTAATCCCGTCCATCCAATTTGTCGGGATTGAAAGATGTGATCCATCAAGAGCTGTAATGCATGCAGGTGGACATTCTGCACTCTGCCGTAGCTGGATTTATATCACGCTTGCAATGTGTCATCCCTCGTGGTAGTGGATATGTGGAACACATGCTGTTGTGATAAATGATTTGGTAATGTTATTTCTGTTATTTGCGAGTCTTTTTTTCCTCTTATGTACGAAATGTCACCTATTAGTTGTTTTTTAAAATTGTTTTTCGTTTTCTTTTCTTAAAAAATCCCATGATTTATCGATGCTAAACCTACAAAATATTTTCTAATTTGTTTATTTTTTTGGGTTTTATAAATTTTTAAAGCTTTTATGAACTTTTCGGCAACCCGTTTACACACACACACACAACTTTAACTCTAATATGGTTGAATTCTTGGATTTAGACTTTCATCTTAGTAACAATAATTTAATAAGTAACATTTTTGACAAAGAGATTTTTGTAAATTCCGTGTAATTAAAATTCCTGTATGGAATTGTAATTTGCATGTAGCAATTTACAGAAATATTATTTTGAATTTTTATTTAGAAATGTTAACTTTAGCTACCCACAAAATAGATAAATTAAATCTTATCAAAAAATGACCCCTCTTTTAACTTCTTAAGAGCTTATATTCATCACAAATACATTAATCGTCTATCTACTGATTCATGCTTGGGTCTCACTAAACGTTCACCACTAACAAATAATCATTAACTATTTTCAACGTCCCGCTTCAGCCCTCTATTTATACACTTTCAGCATAGCATCAGTTCAGAGGGCGCTGCGCACGCCATGCATGCGCGGGGGCTCTGAAACTTTACTATTTTACGCAAAATTCTTTAACTGATATTTTCTGCAAAAGTTCATTTAACTCTGACGATTCCTTCATGGTGTTGTATTTTTTACAAACAACAGTGTATATATATACACGTGAGAATAATTACGCTGACGTGAAATTATTTTATATCCTTACATTATGGTTAATACAGATGTAGCAAGAAGTGAGTTTCCCACTTCAGAAAACCAGAGAGTTCGTTTTATTGATCCAGATGAGATATATGATTCATATGAGATGGGTCGCATTTATTTGAGAAATAGTATAAAATTTTGCTGCAAGATGAAGTTTTAATTCACATGGAAATTTTTAATATGATATATAAGTGTTAAAAAGTACACAAAATTTGAATTACAATCTCTCAACTTGGTATGTTTCCTTTTCAACAATATGCTATAATCGTTGAACCATATTTAACGCAGCAGACAGGAATAGGTTTGCTGGAGTATTAAAAACATGCGTCGAATACTACCATTCAGTTTTTGTTACAGATGCTGTCCGGTTTACGTTAGAAATTTTCTTTTAGAAAACTTCACAACCAAAAGTTCCAGAGGTTGATATTCAGCAAACGGGAGGCTATTCTGTAGGGAAATGACCACCGAAAACCCTCGCATCCACGAAATGATGTCTGTGTTTTATACGACAGTCAAAGTAAGGCGGTGTTTTATCCTGCATAAAAATAGTGTCTTGAAGACATCTATGCTGTTAAAGGTGTTGGACAACAAAATCTCTCAGAACATCTCGACATCGTCATCCTGTTAGGAAACAATAATCCATTTTCAGTTAACTGTTCAAAAAAATGTGGAGTCTAAATCATCAAAAAAAAAGTAAACATAAAATTACACCATGATGTGTCACATTTTCAGGATACAAGGGCTTTTTCTGGATAGGGCGATGTCTTTCCTGGACCCAAATTCAAAAAATGTGGGTCTTAACTTGCATATCGAACCGAAAACACGTTACTTTTATCGGCATTGGGTTGTATGGCTAAGGACGGAAAACACCATGAGGGGCAAGCACCTGAATAAGAGTAAATCCTTCATGAATTTATGAGACCCTGCTCTACCACAGTTGCACATACGGATAAGTCCGGCATAAGACTTTTGTTCAATGGAATATGTATATATATATATATATATATATATATCTCTATATGTATATATATATATATATATATATATGGCATATCAATATCACGGGAACCGCAATTGTCAAACTCACACTACCATGCGAATACTAACTGCTGGC